>SJYA01001316.1:2436416-2478513 GCA_006410615.1 Neotragus moschatus | reverse complement strand
TTAAAGAAAACTTGTTCTCATTTTATCAATGGATGATTTGGGTTAAGAGATCACTATAGTGTTTGGTGTTTGCATTCCATTGGGTCATCTTAAGACACCTAATCACTTTATTTAAAGATGTCAAATATTTATAATATATCCAGACATATTATCTTTTCCTACTATTTAATTTTATGAAGAACATTTCAGATATTAACTTAAAATTGTTGTGAGCTTTATATAAACTATCAATTTATCTCTATTTAAATCTTTTAGAAATATGCTAAGAAAAACGTGAAGATCACTCTACTAGGGTATGGGAGTATGGTGATTCCGTTATCAAGAAAGGAACTCTATCAGGGGAGAATGAGAGGCTGATAATCAGGAAGACCAAGGAACAGGATAATAGGAGTGGGAGTTGGGGACTAATGAACAGAACTCTGCATATTTCTCCTGGGTACTTCCACAGTTACACATATTGCTTCACATTTACATAAAGCCAATGAGAGCTTACCAAAAGACACTTTAGTTTCAAGTTCTAAGGGCTAGACTTAAGACCTACCTGTCCCATCCACTAATTGTTTGGCTTTAGGCAAGTCACTTAATATCATTAAACCTTTTATTTTAATCTCTACAAATTCATATCTGCCCTGCCTTCCTCATAAACGTCCCATGAGATATTAAAAATGTTATATGAAAGCACTTTTGAAAACTCCTATGGTAACCCACTCCAGTACTCTTGCCTGGAAAATTCCATGGACGGAGGATCCTGGTAGGCTATAAAGAGTCCATGGGGTTGCAAAGAGTTGGACATGACTGAGTGACTTCACTTTCACTTTTTTTCATATGCCTTAAAGCTGGTGTTAATATTATTCTTCTACAGTGTAAATACTTTACTCCAGTTAAAAACTGATATAACTTAAATTTTAGTGTCTTTACTAGTTTAAATGACTTTCATAAATTAAGATCTAAGTTTAGTAAACAGGAAAGACCACCACCTAATATAAAATATTTTAAAATATTTTTAATGGTCACTTTTTTTTTTTTAACCTAACAACTTTCCATCAAATTCTGTCTTAAGGACACCTTCTATTTGCACATATCCAGGTTCAGCTGTGTTAGATCTAACAATACTGTGCTTTGCTATTTTCTTAGGCAACATGATCTATGGAAAAGATGATGAGCAAAATGATATAGTTCTGTAAAGAGCAATCTTCACAATGTGAGATCTTCACACTGTTCAACATTCAATCAAGGAAAGACAAATGAGAACAAAATCATCTTTTGCTAGCCAAAAAGTGTTATTCGCAAACAGGATTCAGTTTCCCCTTCCTGAATCTGTCACCAGATGTGCACTCATTGGCCACTTCCTCCACCTCTTAGGCTTACCTCCCTAGGTAATCAACAAATTACTCAATATTCTTGTGATCTTCTTTAGTCTCAGCAGATGAAGTATGTGTTTAACAGAATAAATAGGCCAAAAGATAGAAACTCCTCTCAAAGCTCTTCCTTTCTTCCATCAAGTCACCCACAAACACGAGCATCTCCTGCATCCCCCAAAATAGGCCACCGACAAAACTCCTGGTGACAAGCCCATGTCTCCTCATCTGTGCTTCTGCATCCTCCTTCCCTTCTTGGCTAAACTGCTTGAAAGAGCAGAATCTTCACTCCCCAGCTCCTCACCTGCCCATCCATTCAGTCTTCAGTTTACGGCTGTCTGCATTCACACTCACAGCTCACACTTCACTTTCAGAGGAGACCAAAGAGCTCTCCAACTGCCCAGTCCAAGGGCGTTTTCTCTAATTCTTTTATGTATTCTAGCCACTTGACTGCTGTTTCTCAAACTTCTTTCACTGGTCCCTTCATTTCATCTGCATTTTCACAGTCCTCCCCAGGGATCTCTTTCATTTTCTCCTCTTCTAATTTTACAGCAGCGGTTCTCAACTTTGTTGAGACTCCCCACAATCACGTGGCAGAGCTCTGAAGAATTTTCATGCCTGGGCCCTACCTGCAGAAGGTCTGATTTAAGTGGGCTGACAAAGGACCGAGGCATCAGAGTTTTTAAAGCTCCTGAGGCAATGCTAAAATGAAGCCAGGTTTTCAAACAACCAGCCTCAATGCACTTGACTGGGTGATTCCTTCTCATGGCTTTTAACTCAAAAATCATTAACTCCAGCCTTAAGTTCTGTTTTGCTCCATTCACATTTCTAATTACTTTCTAGATAATTCATATTTCCAATTACTTTCCAGATAATTCTATGTACATGCTCAACAAATATGAAAAGTGTAAGGTGCTGAAATGACCTCAATATCACCTAACAAAGGTTCTCTATAAACTTGGTCTTCTTGAGTCGTTATCCTGCCATTTCTAAACTCATAGCTTATAATGATTCTCATAGCTCTCTTCAAAACATTCCATTAAGTTACAGATTCTACTAGAACTAAGCAGAACCCTACAATCCCCTCCCTAGTACAAAGCCAAGCAGTTTATGATTAGGACACCAGAGTCACAGACTCAATGTCTGATGCACATTCCTGAGTTGTTTTACAGATACTGTAACTGCCACCAGAGGGGAAGGAAAGCCAGCTTCATGATGATCAGACTGCAGACATAAGCTGCTCCATCTTGAGCAGTACTGAATCTGTGGCTAGCACAATCCCAAGAACTGACCTTAAGGGAAGGGATTAACATTACTGCTCATAATAATCTATATCTTAATGGGCATCAAAATACCTGTAGCCTACTCTGCCCATACATGTAAGAGGACAATTAAAATTGTCAGAAAAGAGATGCTACAGCCCCATGTTGAATACGGCTCCCTACATCAGCATGAAGAAGTTACAGGAGATGGATCTTCACCCCTAATTCCATAGACTTCAAATGATGTTTGATGATGTTCGACAGTAAGCAGGTCTTTTGCCTCTTTTCTGTTTGCCCATTTCTGTTTCCTTCTAACCTAAAAAGAACTTAATTATAGGAATGAGATCACTAAGAAACTGAAAAGTTGAAACTAACTCTTGACTTACGCTCTCCTGAATGCAAACCATGCTCTATCTAGCCCCTTGATTCTTCTAGACAAAAAGAAGAATGAGGGATTAAACAGTTAAGAAATGACTAGTTCTCTACCCCTAACAGCTCCCTTAGTAATCCTGCAGGCAGATCCTTGAGGTAAGAGAACATCTGAAGAGAGCCAGCCAGTCTGCATGCAAGAGAGAATGATGCAGAAACCGAACTCCCGCCTCAAGGATTCACTGAGATTCTTCTCCATAATTCCTTTAAAAACTGACATGGCTGAGCAGAATCTTCAGAGTTTGTTTCTGGACACAGGTTCTTCTTCCCAGTATGCCAGCTTTTCTAATTTCAGTTTCTTTCCTTTCTACGGACACTAAGCCTCTTGAATTACTGGTTTATGATCAGTGAGCAGCTAAACCTGGGTTTGGCAACTCTATTCAAATATTTCTCAAATCTGGCCCTCTTCCCTAGCCCCACTCTTCTTAAGTAGTGTGATACCATTTTAATTTCAACAGAATTCTCTCTGAAAAGTAAATCTTAAAAAAACATCAGCAAAAATGTTCTTCACGTGTCACTGTATCCAGTTTAAGAATCCAAGCTGCACGGTGCGCCATCTGAAAGCTTTTGCAAGCTGCCCCGGACTCCTGCTCTAACTTTGAGATACACTGGGATCTGGGATCCTTTACTGGAGTACCTGCCCCTGAACAAATGTCTCTTTAAGCAACAGAAATACAAAGAAACAGGGACTAAAAATAACTGTATACATGCCTGAGTCGCAGCAAATTATGAACAATAAGATACAAAAAGGCTAATAACCAAGTGCCATTTCTGAGGTACTAGGAGCAAAAGCAGGGTACTGTGCAGGATCTCTGCACACAGCACCACCAAGGGAGTGGGCAGACCCTCGAAGGCACCCCTCTGGCAGGACCTGCTGATCTGCCTTCACCCTCATGCCATTTAAGGAAGCAGCCCACCTATTTCTTGTTTTCACTTCCTGTCGCTACAGCCTGAGCTGCATAAAGCCTTGTCTGAATTCCTCATCTGCTTCCAACAATTTCTATTGATTAAGGTGTCCAAGGACCCTGGATGGTAATACCTCTACCTTGGAAACTTAATCCTACTCTCTAGGCAGACTGGACTTCCTAACATTTCCTCAGTTTTCTCCTCTGATGTGATCATCAGAACACGGCCACTTCATTCCTTTGTACTGTCTGTGCACTTTACCCAGAATGTCTTTCTCCCTTTCTGCGGAGACAATTCCATTCCTTCCTGAGTGTTCACCTCAGAAGATGCTTCCTTTTTAAAGCCTTCCTAGTCTCTCCTAAGCAAAATCAGCATTTTCTTTTTATGTGCAGCTCTGGCACTCTTTTCAAATAATTTACCACTGTACTGTAATAATTTATGTAGATTTTGTGGACACCTACTACAAAAGTTCTTGAGAGTCTTACTTTACATATATATATTTATAATATATACCTTGTATGTTTCAATATATATGATACATACGATTCATTTTGAATACATTTCGTATGCACCCTATCAAGCACAATGGACTTCCCTTATGGCTCAGCTGGTAAAGAATCTGTCTGCAGTGCAGGAGACCTGGGTTCAATCCCCACATTGGGAAGATCCTCTAGAGAAGGGAAAGGCTACCCACTCTAGTATTCTGGCCTGGAGAATTCCATGGACTGTATAGTTCATGGAGGTCACAAGGAGTTGGACACGACTGAGCCACTTTCACTTCACTTATCAAGTATAATGCCCCTAGCAGAGATGTTAAAAAATATATTGATCATTATCTAATATTTATTGAACATCTACTATGTGGCCTCACTATTCCTCGTACCTGGGATTCATCAATAAATCATATAAAGTCTGTTAAAAGTGATTTTTCAAGAGAAAAGAAAATAACATATATAAACAAATTGGATAATTTCAGTGGTGCTAAAGTCTGGAAAAAATAAATCAGCATTATACAGTGCTTTAGATAAGGAGTCAGAAAACTTTTTCTGTACATACATATTTAATATTTTAGGCTTTAGGGGCCATATGGTCCCTCAACAAAAACCACAGACAATACGTAAATGACTGAGCAGGGTTGTGTTCCAATAAAACTTCATTTACAAAAGGAGGAGGTGGGTCATATTTGGCCTGTACAGTATAGTTTGCTGACCCTTGTTTTAGATAACAGACACAGCTTCTCTTAAGAGGTGTCTGCACACTAGGACATGAATACCTAGAAAGAGCCAACCCTGAGCCATAATGTTCCATGTACAGAGAACAGCACTTGGAAAAGCTGTTGTTTGAAACACAGAAGTAAAACCATCATGATGAAGTGTGGTGAAAGAAAGCATGGATAAATGTATGAACAGAGACATGAATGAGTGAGCTTTATCCATATGAAAAAACTATTACCATAAGCAGTAAGGTTTTGAAAATAAGCATTCCCTCAATTGAGATACGCTGCTACATTTAAAGATAAGAAACAGACATGATTGCACAGGAAAATAAAAGTCAGTAAGATGGTGATGGGCAGGGAGGCCTGGCGTGCTGCGATTCATGGGGTCGCAAAGAGTCAGACATGACTGAGCAACTGAACTGATGATCTAACAAAAACTAGTTCACTCTATGAATATTTATGCACCAAGCACTACTNCTAGAGAAGGGAAAGGCTACCCACTCCAGTATTCTGGCCTGGAGAATTCCATGGACTGTATAGTTCATGGAGGTCACAAGGAGTTGGACACGACTGAGCCACTTTCACTTCACTTATCAAGTATAATGCCCCTAGCAGAGATGTTAAAAAATATATTGATCATTATCTAATTAATATTTATTGAACATCTACTATGTGGCCTCACTATTCCTCATACCTGGGATTCATCAATAAATCATATAAAGTCTGTTAAAAGTGATTTTTCAAGAGCAAAGAAAATAACATATATAAACAAATTGGATAATTTCAGTGGTGCTAAAGTCTGGAAAAAATAAATCAGCATTATACAGTGCTTTAGATAAGGAGTCAGAAAACTTTTTCTGTACATACATATTTAATATTTTAGGCTTTAGGGGCCATATGGTCCCTCAACAAAAACCACAGACAATACGTAAATGACTGAGCAGGGTTGTGTTCCAATAAAACTTCATTTACAAAAGGAGGAGGTGGGTCATATTTGGCCTGTACAGTATAGTTTGCTGACCCTTGTTTTAGATAACAGACACAGCTTCTCTTAAGAGGTGTCTGCACACTAGGACATGAATACCTAGAAAGAGCCAACCCTGAGCCATAATGTTCCATGTACAGAGAACAGCACTTGGAAAAGCTGTTGTTTGAAACACAGAAGTAAAACCATCATGATGAAGTGTGGTGAAAGAAAGCATGGATAAATGTATGAACAGAGACATGAATGAGTGAGCTTTATCCATATGAAAAAACTATTACCATAAGCAGTAAGGTTTTGAAAATAAGCATTCCCTCAATTGAGATACGCTGCTACATTTAAAGATAAGAAACAGACATGATTGCACAGGAAAATAAAAGTCAGTAAGATGGTGATGGGCAGGGAGGCCTGGCGTGCTGCGATTCATGGGGTCGCAAAGAGTCAGACACGACTGAGTGACTGAACTGAATTGAAGGTGCTAGAAATAAGGCAAAATATTGAATAATTATGACTCCTGAAGTTTCAGACAATTACAATGTTGGATTCCATTAATTTTTAGTAATACATACATTGTTTGACTCTAGAAGCTGAAAGATTCATATGACTTCTAAGTACTGAATGTGTGAAAGTGTTAGTTGCTCTGTTGGGTCAGACTCTTTGTGACCTCATGGACTGTAGCCCACCAGGCTCCTCTGTCCATGGCATTCTCCAGGCAAGAATACTAGAGTGGGCAGCCATTCCTTTCTCCAGGAGATCTTCCTGACCCAGGGATTGAATCCAGGTTTCCTGCATTGCAGACAGATTCTGAGCCAACAGGGAAGCAAGTTCTACTTATCACAAACTATCACAAAAGAGCAGTACTATGATAGATAAAAATGACCTATAGTATATACCAATTAATTTAATTTTAGAAATACATTTTGGAAAAGTTCTTGAACATTAAATATTTAAAAATCATTGAGATATTCATTATTAATGGATCTTAAGTGGAGTTTAACTTCTTTTTTACATTCTAAAATTCTAACTATTTTAAGAATTATGTATAAATAGTAACATAAAACTCAGGTAAATATGAGTACTCTACTTTTAGAAAATCGGTGAGCTGACTGTTGTTTAGTCACTAAATCATGCCTACTCATTTGCAACTCCATAGACTATACAGCCTGCCAGGTTCCTCTGTTCTTGGATTTCCCAGGCAAGAATACTGGAATGAGTTGCCATTTCCTTCTCTAGGGGATCTTCCTGACCCAGGAATCAAACCCGCGTGTCCTACACTAACAGGCAGATTCTTTGCCACTGAGCCACCCAGTGAGCCCTCAAGGAGATAATTATGTTAAAACAAAGAAATTTTCCCATAAAATAATTTTTGTCTGGATATTATAAGATTAGCTCATGAAAACTGGTCAAATAAGGCTACACATGATGTGTCATTTTAATGAATTAAATTTCAAAATCATGCAGTCAATAAAGCATTTTGCTATAGAAAAAAACATGGGCTTTGGACCTGGCCAGACTTGGCTCTGTATTTTGGTCCTCCCACTTGCTGAGTCAGCAGCCATGGGTAGGCTGTAAGTTCCTAGAATCACAACCGTCACCTGTACAATGGGAAAGACCATTTCTACCAGGCTTGTGGGAAGATTTAATGAACTATGGAAGGTAAAGCACATAGAATTAGGAGAGAGTCAATAAATTTAATTGCCTCTTCTCTAACTTTACCCCAAATGGAACTACATTCATCTGCACTCTGTATTTTAAATGCTGATGTTTCCATGTTCCTCAGTGTCTTTATTAAGAGGTACACATGACTGAATGACTGAACAACCGTATGTCTGTACTCATAATATCAAACGGGGAAAAAATAAACAAAACAGAAATCTTTCAGTTTTCCACTACATAGGACTAAGGGTGTGGGTTTGTGAGACTTCATTCATAAAACTCTCCTGATTAGGAAGTTTCTCCTTATTTACAACCTCAGTCCCCCCTAGTGTATGTCATGTTTCAAGCCATCCTGTAAGAGGACTGCTTCCCAGCTGTTATAGTAAAATGAGAAACCGTTTAGAAATTCCTCCAACAGGTCTTCCAGTCCTGTTAATGCCTTCAGCCTGGCACATAGTTCTGAAAACTGTAACGTGATTTTATTAATGATGAGTGAGTCCCAATTTGATTATAAGTATTAGGACTAGAGCATATTGACCCCATATTGTGTTTTCCCAGAAAAAGTGTGTAAAACTGCCATCCCTTCCTGTGTGTGGTGTGATTTAAGGATCAACTTTTTTTTTATGGCTCTTACATGCATGGTTTTATAGTTTTATTGTTACTGATATTTTATAAAATTCAGAACTATTGGCTCTGTAAGTGCTGTCAGGGGAAGAGAAGTTGTGCAGAAAAACATGGAGATCATTTTTCAAGGGCTCAGGCTTGCATAACCTCTTCTGAGCAGTTGCTGGAGCGTTCAAGCACCCTCATCTTTCAAAATTCTATTACCTTTTCCCTAAATACTTTATTTTCTCACTTTAATTTTTTATTTACATCACTAGCAAAGACAGAAAAGTGGATTAACATTCCAGATGGAGTAAATAATCCCCATGTTTAATCTTGGCTTCCTACACTCATTTTCTCACCTTTGTTCATTTCTCTTTCTAGTGAAATAGCATAAAAGCTAGGTTACCTACGACAGACTTCAAAACTTCCAATGTTAAGAGTATATAAGGTGGGGGACACATCTACACAACAATTATTTTCTAAAAATTACTTGTTACTTTTTTATGGCTTACTACTAAAATTGTTTAAAACCTAACTATGTTCATGTTTTACTATTAAAAATAAAAGATAAACATTTGGGGCAGAATGATATAAAAAGTAAAACAACAACTACATCCACTTCCTCGTTGCCTTATCCCTTCCAACCCCCTGGGCAAGAGGAACATATCCCAGGTTATTCATGTATTAGGGGCTTTACAGAAGTGCCTTGCACTAGCATTAGCAAGCTCAACTATTTCCAAATATATTAAAAGTCTTCTCTCAGTTGCTCCTTGAAGTGTCACAGTAAGAAGAGTCTATAATCTGAAATTCATTCTTCTTTTCTGGCCAACTGTTTATAAAAGAATGATAGTGACAATATAATATTTGGAACCACAATAATATAGACATTATAAAAACAAGGATGATGTTTTAACCTTAGATGACAAAAGTACATAGTTTAATATTATCAAATGTTAGGAATGTAAGCCATACTTTGCTAGAGTGCATGTACTTAAAATTCTAAATGAAAGCTTTATCTGAGAAGTGGTTAGGATACATTTTGACTACCTTCAAGAAGGCTAATGTGTCTGTCTCATAGGTCTCATCTTCATTCTGCCAGAAACAACACAAAGGCAGAGGCATTACTCACATTATGAGATAATTAGGCTACAACCACATCTCTCTAAACCCCTGCCCAGTATAGACTGCAAATGCCAATAAAACAACAGAAGCAAATTCAATTTTTCCATTAATTAGAAAGCTCCAAAATTAAGACACATGGAAACATAGGTACAGCAGAAACTGTAACAGGTTATTGGAGAAGGCAATGGCACCCCACTCCAGTACTCTTGCCTGGAAAATCTCATGGATGGAGGAGACTGGTGGGCTGCAGTCCATGGGGTCGTGAAGAGTCAGACACGAGTGAGCGACGTCACTTTCACTTTTCACTTTCATGCATTGGAGAAGGAAATGGCAACCCACTCCAGTGTTCTTGCCTGGAGAATCCCAGGGACGGGGGAGCCTGGTGGGCTGCCATCTATGGGGTCGCACAGAGTCGGACATGACTGAAGCGATTTAGCAGCAACAGATTATAAATCCAATAGTGATTTACATATATTTACTTTCAATATAATCCTATAGGCTGAATTTTGTGATTTCTTTCAGTGTGCTCTTTTATATCAATACAATTGAATTCTTTTTGAGAGTTGTAAATACTTAAGAATTTGTTTCTTTCTATAGTTCAGGGTAAATGACATACCTACATTTTACTGATAAAGAAATGTAAATTTATTTATTTATTCTGAAAGAAAAGACAGACCACTTAAATTCTTTGCAGAGATCCTTTAGAAATAGACTTTGATCAGGAAATTGCTAACAGAGAGAGGTGCTCAGACTCCCCAATAGCTATTGGCACCCTTATGCCCTCCTGGTATATGAACTGCCAACTGTGTGATTGGCTAAAGAACCATTTATCCATATATGTAAATAGTAAAGAGCAACACATCTTGCAGTTTTCTACTCTACTCCCCTGTGCAAGACAGATGTGTTGTGTCTAATTATTCTTTGATTGGTATCTGGAGAAACATTAACATAATTGGCACATTTGTTCTAATTAACAAAGGGAAACTGCCACATGTCAACCAATATGAAAAGTGAGTCCAGCAAGCTTTAGCTAGAAAAATCCATATCAATCAAAAAGGTTACTCTGCTAACAGGTCCCTCAAGTCAGAGCACTGAGGTTGAAAATGACTCAACAGAATAGAGAAGCGTGTGTCCACCTGAGAGAATGAAGATTCAGCCTAGAATTGTTGCACACAGGTATATTAATCATACAAATGGGAAAAGCAATTATGGGGCAATTATCAAATGCACACTCAGCCAAGCCACGCTTCTAGAAAAAGCATTAGCTAGAAGCTGGGAGTTGGCCAAGTTTTACTGACTGGTTTCGAAGTGACAAGTTTGAACTTTTCCTTATTTGTTTGTTTTAACCTTCCCCTTTAAACCAGGGGTTCTCAAATTTTGCTGCATTTTAGAATCACCTGGGGAGCTATTAAAAAGTTATTAAAAATAGTGATACTCAGCCTGCACAAAACACCTATTAAATGAGTAGCATGGGCTATAAGTATCAATATTTTCTAATGACTCCCAGACGATCCCAATATACATCCTAGTCTTTGAGAACCAGTACTGAAGACTGGTTTTGATCATTTTGCTAAAATGCAGATTCTAATTAAGTGCCCTGTATGGGGCTTGAGATTCTGCCTTGTTAAGAAGCTCCCAGGTCAAGTCAGTACGGATAATCTATGCATCAAGCCTTGAGTAGTAAAGTCTTGACAATGCTAAAAAGATACTTATAGCTAATAAGTCTTTTGTCGACTTTCACATGGAGAAGGCAATGGCAACCCACTCCAGTACTCTTGCCTGGGAAATCCCATGGGCAGAGGAGTCTGGTAGGCTACAGTCCATGGGGTCGCTAAGAGTCGGGCACAACGGACTTCACTTTCACTTTTCACTTTCACGCATTGGAGAAGGAAATGGCAACCCACGCCCAGTGTTCTTGCCTGGAGAATCCCAGGGACGGTGGAGCCTGGTGGACTGCTGCTATGGGGTCGCACAGAGTTGGACACAACTAAAGTGACTTAGCAGCCTTTCATCAGGTAGGATTTAACTCCATCTCCCCAGAGTTTGAAATCACAGAATGATCTGCTGGTGTCGCACCCTGACAACAGGTATTTCATATGTCCAATCAAGAAAGTCTTCATATAGACTGCAATATACCTTATTTATCCATTAAAGTTATGGGTAAAAAGTATCTTAAAAGAGAAGAAGCAAAAGGCCACTAAAGAAAAAAGTATAGAAAGAAACTCTCCTTGTCTCCCAAGTCTACTGTGAAGACATTGTTCTGATACTATCTCTAGTCAAGAATGGAAGGCTACTTTGTTTATGCAGTTATTTGCTTCTTAGATTGGCAACAGCAATAAAACATTCATTCACTTCTGTGTTAACCACTGTCCAATATGCTTTGTACCTTTCAGTAGCTTTGTGAAAGTATTTGTACTTTTATGCTGTAAAAGTATTGGTCTTCAAGCACGGTCTTTAGGTAACTGTACAAAGAAAAAAAGGCCAGAGGATTTTAAAAAACCAAGTACAAATAAGACCATGCCCCACAGACTTAACAGAAGCTAATAACTAACAAATTCTTGAGCTTGTCTTACAGAACAGAAAGGGGACCAACTCGTCAAAACCTCTGCTTACAAACTGCCTTCACTGATAAAGCGTGTTTTAGTATTTCTTTCCCCACCTCTGTTAAGTGCTAATACATATTCAAAATGAATATGTATCCTAAGAGTATCCTCTTACCTGAGGATGCAGTTTCCAGTCTTCCCTAGTCAACAGGCCACTCACCGCCTAAAACTGGTCATAGGTCCAGTTTTACTGTCAGGGGTCCCAATCAGTCTTAGCCCCTCACACTGGGCAGGAGCTAACTTCAAGTTCCTTTGAAACAACTTGACTGCGTGGAAGCCGGGAAGGTGTGTAATTAACAGAGATGAGCCTGCGCAGAATACCCATTCCCGCCCTTTGTGCTGCTTGCACCAATCACCTTTCCCCAACCTAAGCCCACCTTGCTTATCCCTTAAGTATCCCACCCGCTTGAAGATGATGTTCTTCATCTTCTTACTTGGCTGTTTCGTGAGTAAACTCTTAGCTGCAAATCCCAGTGTCTCAGTGATTGGTTCACTGCAGGTCTGGCGTAGGGACTTGTTTAGTAACACAAACGACTGACATTTTGCAACTTCTGCAAACAGAAGTAATTTGCTAAGAAAGGGGTCCTATCTTCCTGCTGCAGAAACACTCCTTTAATTGGACACATGTCTAGCTCATTGGCTTCCCAGGTGGCTCAATAGTAAAGTATCTGCCTGCTAATGCAGGATGGTTTCAATCCCTGGGTGGGGGAGCTCCCTTGGAGCAGGAAATGGCAATCCACTCCAGTATTTCTGCTTGGAAAATTCCGTGAACAGAGTCTGGCGAGCTACAGTCCATGGGCTGCACAGAGTGGGATGAGATTGAGCACACAGGAACTGGGCTCATTGCTTTTGAGAGCTGAGTGTGTGTGAACCACATTTTAGATGTGAACTTGTCTTGAAATCTGAAATTTTTTTCTAAACTTTAAATTCTACTATTAGGAGATAAAAAGCATGCTGATAAATGAATCAATAGTGACAATCACGAAAAGAGCCCAAAGTAGAATGACTCTGATAATATCTTACAAGGGAGCAAAATGACAGTGAAATGTTCATCTTACAAGGGAGCAAAATGACACTGAAATGTCCTTAAAATGCTAACTTTTTCAGGGCAAAAGACCTATAATTGATTAGTCGCGAGATAGCTTCTAACCAGTCTTTACTATAAACTTTCAGATTAAGTAACTCTCAGCATTTACCAACTAAAAGTGTTTGGTCTCTTACTAAAACTGATCACTTTTAAAAAACACTGCTTTTTCGCTCTCTGCGACTACCACTTTTCTTTCACAGTGAGTTTACAATAAATAGTGCCTCTAGGCATATGAGGAATCATTGAAAGAAATTTCAAAGTCAAAGAATTTATCTAAGGAAAAACTTTTTTTTTTTTCATGAAATAAGGACTGTAGAAATAAATGACCCTCCTGACCTGGCTTCATGGACTCAAGGTAGGTTACTGCCTATTGCTGAAGCACCACTGAGAGAAACAGATTGTATTTGAAAACAGCTGAAGCCTACTGACCACTGATTTTAGGTTATCTAAGAAAAGCTCTGCTGTTTGCTCTTTTTAGCACAGAAGATTTCACTTTATTCTGAAGAACCAAATACTTTCTAGATTTTATTCATTTAATAAAATAAAATTTTAAATCCATGTTCAGAATTTCTATTCCCAAAGGAATTAAAATATATCCTTTGTTTCTTCTGCCCTAAGACCAACAACTACCTTCTGTTGTGTGAAGTTGTGCAAGATCTCCTGAATGGTGTCTCTGCTTCCATTCTTACACTTCTAAAATCTACACTCCCTACAGCAGAAAGAATGAGCTTAGAAATAAAATGTATCAGGTCGTGTCAGTTCCTCACTTAAAATCTCCAATGACTGCATATATTCAGAAACAAAATCCCTTCCCATTACCGTGTTTTAGTCCCCAAGCTCATCCTAACTCTCTGACTGAAGGGCTTCCTGCCCTCCTCCTGGCTCACTGTCTCAGAGATACTGGCCTCCTTTTTAATCTGTAACCACATTCTGAAGTATTCTGCTCCCCTGCCTGGAGCTTCCTGACCCAGATCTTTTTAAGTCTGGCTCTTTCTTGTCATTCAGATCTCAGCTCAAATGTTATTTCATCAGATAGATTCTCCTTGAACTCTAAGTGACTCCTGATCCCCAACAACCATCAGCCTTCTCAGATATGACCTTGTCGTATTTCCTTTAACTTACAGTTATCTCATTATATCTTGTGCTATTTTTTCCCCTTGTTTTTAGTGTTTTGTTACCATTTAGGGACTTTGCCATGTATCACCTTCAAATAGAAGAGTATCTAGTACATGGTGAGAGGACAATAAATGTTTCTTGAATAAATGATTTAGTGAGTAAAAATAAAAACTGGATTTTGTACTACAGGCTCAAAGGAACCACTGTATATGTTCAGAAGTCATGTCAGAAATCTATTATAAATCAAAGAAAGTTTATTATTTATTCCTGTGTTTTAAAAATTGATGTTAATATTGGTTCACTTTATTATATTTTAAAATTGGTTTACAGAGTTATCTGCAAACCAGTTATCTATTTATGGTGATCTCTATGTAAACTATTAGATGCATATATTGACAGAAAATCATATGAAGTAACCAAATAAACAGTGTTGGCAACTGTTGACTGGACCAATGTAAAACTTGCAAGCTGGCTACCAGTCAAGGAACCTGATACTTGTGGCAAACCTATTTGTAGGGCTGATAATCATCTCATAAGCAAACCCCCTTCTTGTTACACACATACTAGGAGAAAATTCCAATAGATATCACTGGGCACTGAAAGCAATGTCTCCCTCCAAATTAGTATTCAAATTCTTCTCTCTAAACCACTTTTGACTACAAAGAATATAAAGCCTAGCTTGGGAGACAATGTACCTGCATGGAAATGCATCAACACCAAGTTCTGATTATGAGGGAATGGCAGCGAAACATGGAAGTCTCTCATGAAACTAAGTGTTCAGTGGTCATATTAATAATCAGTTAGATGGAGAGCCACCTGGTGCTATACATTTGGTGAAGCCTCTGGCTGCCAGCCGCTATTCCCCCGGCGTCATCCGCTTAAATTTTTTTTCCTGTTGAGCAAGACTGCCAAATAATCTATTCTTATGCACTTCACCCCATATTTTCCCACTTGCTAATTAGAGATGCAAATGTTGATAAATAAGATGACACTTTTGAAGCACAACTGGGTCAATAAGTTGAACATGGTGCCCTGTTCCTCCAATTTGACTCCTGTGAGAAATAGTTCAATTATAATTAGAGGAGCAATTATCCCTTTGTTTAAGGTTAAACAAATCACGGGTTTATTTTAGTGAAAAATTCAGTTTTGCTCCTTGTGTCATGCCAACAAATGTCATATCCATTGATGTTTTTGATCCCAGTATTCTCCAAAAGAGAGAATCTGATGAAATAAAGCATCTCTGAGTATATTTCTGGCTCACCATATGACAGCAACATTTTCTAGGCATAAACCAAAATGAGCAAGGAGGGATTCATTTCACAGAGTTCTGCTATTATGCCACTGGAGCAACCCAGCACCTGTTCACAGGCATATTAATTTTCTGGTTTCTTTGGGGAGGTGAGAGATTTCTGCTAAAGGAAGGCAAATGCCTCCCCAGAAATGGAAGAAAAGTTTTATATTTTTGGCTTGATCCTTGCAAAAGAGTTATTAAAAATACTGAGCAACACTATTTCAGATCATTTCTGGGATTTACTTTCTTTACTGAGTCTACTTTTAATTTTAATATAATTACTATTAACCTGTCCTCTAGTCCATGAACTAAAGTAACTCCCAGTGGCCTTTTGGAGTGATCCAAATGGTCCAGTGGGTTAGAACCCTTCTGACTGACGGACTCCGTTACTCCACCTGCACTGAGTTCTCTTAGCACACATCTTCCATGGTGACAAACATCCTGTTTCTGAAAAGTTCCATTTCCTGAGGTGTAGCTTCTCTGTCACATCCAACAGGGACTCTTTATTTCATTTAATTCAATGCACTCAGAGAATCTACTATGTAACCTACAGTCTGCTTGTGTTAGAGATAAACATGAATAAAAACTCCTTTCCTTCTTATTTCATCCAATCTAGTCAAGCAGGCAAAGGAGTAAACAGACACATTTTGACAGAGATAACAAATAGTTGGAGCTATAAAAAGTCAGAGAAGGTAGGGGCTGACATTCACGCAGCTTTACTGCTTCATTCATACCAGGTATGAAATACTGATATAGTTCTGTATCTGCTGATAAATAGCTAAGCACCCCTCACCCCAAGGTGCTTGCTTCTGGGGAGCCCTGGACCATACTATGAGGCAGCAACTAAAAGGTCTGCACCTTTGATACCACAGAAGGCCCCCAGATGCTAGTTGCTGGTGCTAGGTCACATCAGTCATGTCTGACTCTGTGAGACCCCATAGATGGTGGCCCACCAGGCTCCCGTCCCTGGGATTCTGCAGGCAAGAGTACTGGAGTGGGCTGCCATTTCCTTCTCCAGTGCATGAAAGTGAAAAGTGAAAGTGAAGTCGCTCAGCTGTGCCCGACTCTTTGTGATCCCATGGACTGCAGCCTACCAGGCTCCTCCGTCTGTGGGATTTCCCAGGCAAGAGTACTGGAGTGGGGTGCCATTGCCTTCTCTGCCAGATGCTAGTAGCCCTGTGCTAAGGAGGCTGTGTGGCTGATAAATATTTAAATAACGAAAATGAGGAAAGGGCCTGGCAAGAAGGAGGCCAGAGGAAGGAACAGCCAAGACTAGAGCTCTGAAACTCTTGTGCTTCAACCCTGAGGTACTTGCAACATATTTTTTTTTCTTAACCAGTGAGTACTGAGAGGAGTTCTTTGTCAAAACTGTCACCACCGGGAGAGGTGGAGTACAGGGAATCCTGAGTTGGTCTCTTCCTTCTCTGAGACTTTCTTTGTCACTCTCTTTCCTTTTGCTGGGAAGAGAACTTCCAACATTAATCCCACTCCAGATTCCCTCTTTTGGAGGAAACACAAAGTCTGGTCCAGTGTTCTAGGCCCATGATGACTAAACAGATAACTTTAAAAATCAGAGTAAGCACAGCAGCACATCAGGACTTGGTAACAAGTCATTTTTAGAGTAAATATATTACATAAATAAGGGAGTTTCCTCATTTTAAAGCTCAACCTTTATCTTCATTTGTAGCATTTGTGGATTTTAATCAAAATAACTGGTTAGAAGACACAGGAGGGAATCTCTGTGATTCTTCATCGGACAGAAGCTTCATCACTGCATACCCTACAATGCCCATCAGAGGTGCAATGTGCCAGTGACTACTGTGAATTCCAGAGGTTGAGTTCAGTCTTCTCTGAATCAAGAGCTGATAATATATTAATAATAATAACAATAGTAATGTTTCTTGAGTTCTTCTACATGTTCTAAGTGATTTATTTGCATATATCATCTCATTTAATCTTCAACTACGTTCTGGAGAGACACTATTATTATCTCCGGTTTGTAATTTAATTAAGGAAACTTAGGTATAGGAATTGAAATGCCTTGCTCGAAGTCCAACAGTCAGAAATGGTGACATAGGGTTAAGCCTAGAGTTCTGAATGGAAAATAGTTTAACACTCTGTAGCAAAAATTAAAGCCAAACTAGAGGAGAAAATTAAATGTTATTTATTACCACAGAAATCCCTGTGCCATTATTTGCTCCAAAGGTGATGCTGCTGTAACCTAAGATTAGTAGAGCTCTTTGGAAACCTACTGACTTATGTGGGAAGGAAATTATTGCCTCTTGATATTTTACAAATAATGAACTTGACTACCTGTTCGATGGTGCTAGACGTATACTTACTAAACAAAGATAAATTGAATCAATCAGCCGTGTATTTGTTGAGCATGTAGTAGCTGAGTTTTTCAAAATCATTTGCCTAGAACACAAAAGAAGCAAGAATCCTTGCCAGTATGGCCTGATACCTTAAAAACTGATTTTGTTTATGGTAACACATGAGAGTTTTACCTTCTGGTTTCCCTTTAAGATCAGTATTTCATTTCATTCTATTTTTATGCTTTTAAATTCCACAAACAAATAAAATATTAGATAACGAATATGTATATCATTAAATTAAAATAATTTTATAATCCCTTAATTCATCACATTATATTTCATCCCTTTCTCTCTTTTCTGCGCCTCTTGAGCAAATGACAGTTGCAATATGTCATGTTAAGGTATACATTAGATTTCTGATCTTGGTGATTCTAAGGGTGTTGGAAATAATCTACACAGGAGTTTATTAGTCTGCTCTCAAGCAAGTGTTTTTGATCTCTCTCCTGACTTGAAAAAAAACATATTAAATATAGTTCTTTGAATGTCAAATGGGTATATGATTTTTGAGCTTGCCAAGTGTTAATTGGTCTCTTCCCCAGTGATGATACAGATAAAATTCACACCCAATTAGTTTGCAGTCATGAATCTTTACTCCTTGACAAAGTGAACTACTTTGCTGAGAAAACTAAAAAAAAAAAAAGAAGTTAGTGCTGCTCCTGCTGCTGCTAAGTCGCTTCAGTTGTGTCCGACTCTGTGTGAACCCATAAACGGCAGCCCACTAGGCTCCTCTGTCCCTGGGATTCTCCAGGCAAGAATACTGAGTGGGTTGCCATTTCCTTCTCCAGTGCATGAAAGTGAAAAGTGAAAGTGAAGTTGCTCAGTCGTGCCCGACTCTTAGCGACCCCACAGACGGCAGCCTACCAGGCTCCTCCGTCCATGGGATTTTCCAGGCAAGAGTACTGGAGTGGGTTGCCACTGCCTTCTCCTAAGAAGTTACTAGAACCTCCTAACTGAAAATCTCGGCAGGGATCTGCTCACTTTAAGCAACACTGAGTCAAAAAGTCTATAGACACTCATGTTACTCAGGATATGTTTTGGTCTTTAAGGCAATTTAATGGAGGAGGTTTGCATTAAAGTTTTAGAAATATGACTAAGGAGAAAGATGCACTTATTGTCATAAGTGAAATGAAATGTTGCATAGAGAAGAACTGTTTCCTTTCTAATCAAAATAAATCATCCTGTGAGTCAGTGGTGGAAGATAAGGTTTTGATGTGGTTGGATAAAACAGAAGTAATCATGCATAGTCTCTGCTACAGTGCTAGAAAGTGCCATGGGATGTCAGGTACAAGACAAAAATCAACTCTCTTCTTTCAAAGTAAAAAAAAAAAGGAAATTTCATTAAAAGTGCCACTCAGAGTCTTGCATTGACAGACTGGAGATGTGAATGGCAGTGACAGAAATGGAGTCATTTGTAAGGGCCCTGGCTAAATTTCTAATTAATTTATTATTATTTTGGAAAGCGCTATCAGATGTTTAATTTTGTGGTTATAGGACACACTAACTGTACTGACTCTCAATTTGGCCTGAATTTTCAAAGGACAGAAAAACTATGGAAATCTGATAAGTGCATTGATTAACTATTTAAAAAGTTTGGACAATGTAGTAAGTCTTAGTAATATTATTTTGCAATTTCATAGACAGGAAAGATTGCAGGCTTATTTTTACAAAAAATCAGCTGACCCATATACAGCCCCAAATTATAGCAATTTAAAAAATGCTTCTTTCCATATATGCAATAAAGAGTAAAAATTCCAAAGAACTCAGTGTAGTTTAGAGGCTAACAAGGACCACCAGTAAGTTAGCAGTTATGTTACTTATCAAATTAAAGCTTTCTTGTGTTTGTAGGATACTGGATCTGCCAGGACAATAGTGTTTGATGTAAATTAGAATATCTTCTGATACTCCTAACAGGGTAACATTTTTCAGAGTTTGGAATTAGTTGAAATGAAATAAAAGACATGGTATTAGATGATTTTCCTCAGCAGTGTGCTCTAAATGGTGTCTCAAGGAGAGCATAGAACACTCTTGTGGTCATGGAGGCTTATCCCTCCCATGAACAGGCATTTTCAAAGGGCATTGTATTGTCTGGTGCTAATAAAAAATCATGGTATAAATCTGATTTATAATATTTCATGAACTTTCAATAGGCTTTGTTTCCCCAAAACCAGAAAATACAAATTAAGAGCTAATGGAAAACTTATAGGATGAAACTACTTGACATTCCTCAAACATGTTTTTATTCATGGTGTGTGGCTATGGCTTTTAGGTATATCCTTGATCACATCACAGAGCAGGAAACATATATATGGAGCACACAGGCTGTCACACATACACACACGTACACCCATCTTACATTTTTTGCATAGTATCAAGAACAATAATAAAATTGATGGTACATTATTAAGTCAGGCCATCTTTCTTTATGATTAGTGCCAGATAAAATAAAACAGTGTTTCTGATTTCGTGAAACAGAATAACAAAATTAAACCAAGCTGCCTGTGGCTTTGTCCAGTGGGGCATTCTAATTGACTCCAAGTCATTAATCAGTTCCCAATCAATCTATTTTGCCAGTAGCAAGCAGTTAGGACTCCATTACCAACCATTCATCATGCCATACCCTAATTCACTGCGCCATTAGCCATGGATTAGGCCTCTGTTAGAATAACTAAGTGCCAGTTGCTAAATGCAAAGAAGTTTTGCTTCTCACCTCAGCCACTGGGATCCCTTCAGGTGGTCGGCACTGGAGCAAGACTTCCTGTTCCAAGGATACTTCCTTTCCCAGAGGTTCCTGCTCAAATGTTTTTCGGAGATCTGGAAAGCACAAGTAATACAATTCAAGACAAAACTAATTAACATTTATTCATTTCTAGAAAGTACAAGAATAAACTTACAGTTTATTATTTTCTGTTTCTTTGTAGTTTTTAATCATGTTAGTACTGTGCCATAATGTGACTGATTATATTCTGTGTAGTAGAAATTATGAAATTTAGAGATTACTAGCTGTTCCTACTTTAATCTTCACTGGAATGCTTTGGAGATTCTCATTCTAACAATTAATGAGACTCACTCATTATAGTTTGCTAGTATTTCTTAATAATCAACTATAACAATCACATTTTTAATCAAAGGAATCCCATTGTTATGATTCTTATTCACACAGAGTCCCTTATGTATATTAATATTTTTTCTTTCTTTACAATAAATACTACTGAAGTTGCAACAACTCTGAGATCTTTCAATAAATAACTCAAAAGCAAATTTCTACTTCAGAATGAAAACAGAATGCTGGAGTCCTGGAGAAATAAATATAGGTTCTTGAAGTATCTCAAACATATGAGAGAGAAAAGAGTAACAATTGGGATGGGTCCAGAAATATCTCAATACGTAATTATGTCACCATTCTCTAATTAGAAGATTAAATAGTTATTTCTGCTCAAATGTAACAAGAATCTAATTACTTATTTATATAGTTATAGTTGCTATAGCAATGTGCAATACAATCTTAAAAACTGCTATTGATAGACACAAAAATGTTAGAAATCGGTTTTATCATTTTAAACACCAAAGCTAAAAAATGAGTCCGTTATATAACCTTAAAGCAGCATTTTTTAAAGACAAAGTTAAAAAACTTTCATCCATGTACTACTTAATACAAATTTATTGAAATTTTACCCAGTAGATTTTATTAAAAAGCTAAAGCCTCTGTCTTTCATCCCACGTCCCCAATAATGACTTAAAAACATAAAAGCACCATTTCAGCCTACTGAACTAATGGGTAGAAATCCGTAGAAATCCAAAGACTCTAGAGGTATATCTCTAAGCCTTTCAAAGAGCTATAAGAAAGCACCATCTGGAAAAACGCAGTGAGAAAAAAAATTCATGTCATATTATTTGCTATTTGGGTGAATTTCTTGGCAGAAGAAAACCTTCAAGAGTTTAGGGGTTCTGAAAAGATTATTGGATCTCTGTGGGTCTGAGGTAAGATAAGAGACTCTATAAATCATGCAAAATTTCTGTCAGAAAGGCATTTCTAATTTTATTATCAAGAAATTGAGTAGACTTTAGAAACAAGTGCTTAAAATCCAGAGTTATTAGAACATGAAAGTTATCTAAGCCATGTCCTTATTTTACATATAAGAAACACATTTCTCAAATTACTCAAAGCCTCACAGCAAAATAATTGATGCTGCATTAGAACCTGCTGGCTGTTGATCTGATACATATTTTTTTATCCCACACATCCCTTCATATTTCTTAAGGTTGATTTGTAGCCTTTCAACAGCAGCATCAGAAAATTTCTACTCTTTCTTTTCTCATACAGTCACTTCTCTTTGTTTAAAATCTGCATTAACATAAAAATTTTGTCAAAATATTAATAAAAGCAAAAGCAGCACTGAGTAAGTTTCATGGGATAAAAATGTNTCGTCCCCTTCTTCTCCTGACCCCAATCCCTCCCAGCATCAGAGTCTTTTCCAATGAGTCAACTCTTCACATGAGGTGGCCAAAGCACTGGAGTTTCAGGTTTAGCATCATTCCTTCCAAAGAAATCCCAGGGCGGATCTCCTTCAGAATTAGTATGTAAAAAAGTATGCAAAACTTATCATGAATACTTGTTTATATTGGGTATTTTATTGAAATGATACTTTAAATAGAGTGGACTAACTAACATATTATTGAAATTAATTTGGCCTCTTTTATGTTTGCTTTTTACTTTTTTAAGGATGGCTACTAGAAAAATTGAAATGACATGTGGCTGGCATCATATTTCTTCAGACAGTGTTGTTCTGGACAGTGTGTTAGGCACTACAGACTTACAGATGTAAACACAGCCTGTCTGACACCCACAGGTGGCTCACAAGGTAGCTCAGATCTCAGGGAAAAGGAGGAGTGAACTATGAGAGCAGGGCAGAGAAGTCTACCCTGTTCCTCTTTAATTCTTCCCAGGAACTGTCTCATTCTTATTTGTAGTCAGTAGCCTTTGTGATGGTGGCTGTGATTTATAGGTTTGTACACAGAAGNCACCCACAGGTGGCTCACAAGGTAGCTCAGATCTCAGGGAAAAGGAGGAGTGAACTATGAGAGCAGGGCAGAGAAGTCTACCCTGTTCCTCTTTAATTCTTCCCAGGAACTGTCTCATTCTTAATTGTAGTCAATAGCCTTTGTGATGGTGGCTGTGATTTATAGGTTTGTACACAGAAGAAAGAGAAACTCCTTTAGGAACTATCATGACATCCCCAGGAAGAAGGATTGTCTGTGAATATAGATCCACGGTAACTCCTGAATTGAGGAGAAGGGTGGACATATAGAGGGCTCCTCCATCCTTAGGCATAGGGACAAAATTACAGTCTAATTATACTTGAATTGGCAGACAACTTCAACTTCTGGGACTGACAGCTCGGGATGTACAGGAAGTAGTGAAAGAAGGAAAAACTCTTTAGTTTTAAAAGTTAACTTGGTACTACTAAATTTCAGAATGCACAAATGAAGTTGTCTGAATCATTATCTCTGTTGTTATGAACACTATTATCATTCACTGAGCATTTGCTTTGTGTCTGGCACTGTGCCATATGCTTTACAACTTTATCCTAGTTTAATCTTAAAATAACCCTATCATTTTCATTTCATGGTTGATGGAACTAAGTCTCAGAGGGGTTAAATTGCTTGACTAAGGTCACACTAGTAAGTGATGGAACTAGGATTTGAATATATAGGTCAACCTGGCCCCAAACGTTTGCTCCAGCCACTCCACTTTGCTCTTCTTTTCACATAATGCCCACCATCCCCTGACGGCAACAGCCACAGCATCATCAACGATCACAACATCAGCAACAGCAGCCAAGACATTTCCTGAAGAGACACAGGGTTTGCTGACCTTCTGCCTGAATTACATTTTCCTCCCTTGAACATTCAGAATTTTGCCATTGACTTTAACAAGGGGCACTGGGAGAAACAACCCAAAAGAAACTGGCAGCTGCATCACCATACGGTTCTACTTAGACAGTCGTTACAGCGCCCATTCGAGTTCCCCCAGAAGAAACCCCTCGCTCTCCAAAGGAAGCTGCAGCCCCCACGAAGGCCACCTGACACTGCCATCTGGTAAACATGTATGATTTCAGAGCAGGCACGTTGTGTTCTCAGCTCATTTCCGGCCAAATCCTACTTTTCCCTCTTTCCTATTTTGCCTCTGCTCTGATTGTCTCACAAAATTATTTTTGTATTTTATATAGTTTGTCTATACAAAATATATATAAGCAAACAAATAAAAGAATGGCTAATATTCATTTCTACTTTATAAACTTCTTAAAATAGAGCTTTTTCATGGAAGAACTATGGCCCCCTTTTTAGTACACACATATATATGTGTATACACACATACACATACACTATTTATAGTGTAGTACACATAGTGTACACTATTCACACATAATGAATATAGATCAAATTAGATGAGAGGTGGGAGGGATTGGGGGCAGGAGAAGAAGGGGACAACAGAGGGTGAGATGGCTGGATGGCATCACTGACTCAATGGGCGTGAGTCTGAGTGAACTCCGGGAGTTTGTGATGGACAGGGAGGCCTGGCGTGCTGCGATTCATGGGGTCGCAAAGAGTCGGACATGACTGAGCAACTGAACTGAACTGAATTATCTCTAGCATCATGGCCATCTTTACCTGAAAAAGATTTAAACTTTAATTGCAGTTGATGTGACAGGCATCTGTCACACGTTACTGGGCAAAGCACCCGGGCTGACTTGAAACAGAGCAAACCAGAGAATCTGCAACCTTCCTGTAACATTAGTGAGGGGATGCTTGGTAGGGATCAGCTCTGACAAGAAGAATGAGCAAATTTTCTTTTCATCATGAGGTAAATCTGTATGAGTAAATCTTTATACACTGGATGTTGTTCCTCGACTACTAACATATGAGTTCAGTTAATTATGGAAGTACAAGCAAACTGCTCTTCAGTTTTAATATATGAAGATGAAAAGGTGCTATGGGCAAATTAATGTCTTACTAGAAGAAGGGTTTGTCTTATTATTTGAAAATGTCAAACTACACTTAAAAGCTGTGAAATAAATACCAAAGTTTATTCTGCAAAGAAAGATAAGGTTCTTATATATTTGTAATTTTTAATGTGGCAAACAGGGTTACATGATATTAGACACATTATAAATTATAAATACATATATATATGATGTTGGCACCACACAAGAGTCATGATTTGTAATAATGAAGCCTTTAAACTTCAGCTTCTGGGGCTTCCCTGATGGCTCAGTGGTAAAGAATCCACCTGCCAATGCAGGAGACAGGGGTCTGACTCCTGATCCAGGAAGATCACACATGCCATGGAGCAACTAAGCCCGGGAGCCACAACTGCTGAAGCCCTAGAGCCTATGCGCCACAGCAAGAGAAGAACTTCCGTAAGAAGTCTGCACCTCACAACTAGAGAGCAGCCCCTGCTCAGCAACTAGCAAGTAGCCCTCGCAACTAGTGAGTAGCCCTCGCAGCTAGAGAGAAGGCCCTGCTTGCAGCAACTAGAAAAAAGCCAGCACAGCAACAAAGACCCAATACAGCCAAAAATAAATGAATAAATAAATTAACTAATTAAACTTCAGCTTTTAAGCAAGTCAGTTAATTATAAATTGTAAATTGGCAATTTTAAATATCTATTATACTTGATGTTAATGAACATATAGCAATGAAAGATAGTTTTATATCATTGTGCCTCTTTTGATTATAACTAGAAGCTAACTTTGAATTCATTTAATTGTTTGACCAAAGCAATTCATTTGTTTCTTTTTAACATGTTTGAAAGTATCTTTTTACTTCATAATTAATAAAATGAAATCTAAAAGATTTGCGATAGATGATTGTAGTGGATGACATCCATTTTCAGGACTGATCCCCTCTGCTGGGAGTGTTGATGGTGAAGGCTCACAGACTCTCCCTCCAGAAATTGCCCTCAGTTGAGACGCGCTGACTTGACCCAGGTCATACAAGCTGGTGAGGGTGAACAGAAAAGAAAGGGACCACATCCACTGACTAGTCCATGTTGGGGATAAAGGGCCGCTCACTCCTGTGTCTCATGGTGGGACAACTCTGGAGGACCATCCTAACTGCAGTGTCCTCTATGGCATCATCTTTTGTTGTATCTGAACTGCAGTTCAATTTCTCCCTCTGCCCAAGTCTATTCCTCCACAGATATTGTTCCAGAGAATACTTGTTAATATATTACCTGCATGGAGTCTCCATCTCAGAGTCTACTTCATAGAGAACCCACTAATACAAAGAGAAAAACCCCTTTAGACATGCTCAGAAAGGAATGATTAATAGAGAGCAATGATGGTTATAATGGTCTTAATTGAACAAAATTTATTAAACATCTTTGATGTTCTAGGCATTGTGCTGAACACTGAAGATATACAGTTAAGTAAAGCTGAATTAAGCAAAATGGATCTCAAGGAACTCATTGGCCTGAAACACAGCCATTACAACAAGTGAATATAATTCAAAGGAGACAAGCCCTACATTAAGAGGATGGATGCACTGGTCTGAAAGGTTTGAGAAAGGAACCCCTATCATTCTGGAGACTGATAAGGCAAGAATGACTTCACTAAAGACAACTGAAAAATCCTTCAACAAGCTCTGCTGCTGCTGCTGCTAAGTCATTTCAGTCNTGGTCAAGAATCTGAATCTGCCTGCCAGTGCGGCAGATGAAGAGATGGGAGGTTGATTCCTGGGTCAGGAAGATCCCCTGGAGTAGAAAATGGGAACCCATTCCAGTATTCTTGCCTGGGAAATCCCATGGACAGAGGATCCTGGTGGGCTACAGTCTGAGCATGCTTGTCTGAGCATATGACATGACTGAGCAGGCGTGCACACAGTGTCATATTAGAGGGAGTGGCACTGACATCAGTCCAGATTGAAATTTAGTAAACTACAGGCATGCAAGGGCTTCCCGGCTGGTTCTAGTGGTAAAGAACCTGCATGCCAACACAGTAGGTGAAAGGGACGAGAGTTCCATCCCTAGGTTGGGAAGATCCCCTGGAGGAGGGCATGGGGACTCACTCCAGTATTCTTGCCTGGAGAATCCCATGGATGAGGAGTCTAGTGGGCTACGGTCCATGGGGGTCTCACAGAAGCAGACACAACTGAAGCAACTTAACATACAAGCTGGAACAGACATGCCAAGGAATTCAGATAGTACAATTTACATGGTTTTCAGTGGTCTCACACTTGAGAAAATTTCTCAGTATGGAAGCTTCAGACATTAAAGCAGCATTCATGCTGTTCAAGGTGTGAATAGTACTCACTGAGAAAAGGGTCTGCAGAAAGAGCTGCAGGCAACATCCCCTCCTTGGGGATAATATGTATATTAGCATATTAAACACTGGAGAAAGAAATGGCACCCCACTCCAGTGTTCTTGCCTGGAGAATCCCAGGGATGGGGGAGACTGGTGGGCTGCCGTCTATGGGGTCGCACAGAGTCGGACACGACTTAAGTGACTTAGCAGCAGCAGTAGCAGCAGCATATTAAAGAATCTGGAAAGTTTTGCAATGAAGGAACTTCTTTAACTTTGTCCAAAAAAGTATTTCCCACATTTACTGATTATGGAGCCCTTTTAACCTCTCCCTGAACATGTATTAGAAATATCTGCCTGAAATACTCTAAAAATTAATACAGTTTGGAAAATAGTGGTGTGTTTTGATGCATTAGAACAGTTCTAAAATAAATAGAGAAGCTTTGCCGGGTAATTTCTATTTCTAATAGCAAAACTAGTCAACATTGTCCTAACAAATTGGCAGAATAAACTCATTAAAGGAATGTAGTTGTTTTCCTATGGCCTAATTACTATTAGATTAAAAAAGAACATTCGGTCTTTTGAAAGTAGCACTAATTCTTTCACATTCCTAAAGGAAAATTACTCAGTGCCTTGAAACAAAAAACGAAATGATATTCTGATGACTTAAGGGAAAGTGTAGCTCAAATGCAGAAGTCTGCGAGCAGTTTTCAACCAGGGTTCTTTGACACCAGAGCAGGTGTGGTCAAGTTTTCCCATATTCCATTAGCTTCTGGAACCCACAGTGCCCCTGCATAGAGACTTACATGCGATGCGCACGTAGGCTTTCCGGCTCTTGGTGGTGCCTGCCGAGCTCCAGGCTACACACTGACACCAGTAATCTTCAGGCCCAAAGAGTTCTTCCACTTGCTGGCGTGAAATCTCAATGCTCACTTCCCGGACAATGAGACCTGCCAAGGCAAAGGAAGATTTAAGTCAGGAGAAGACTTGTACTAACAAAATACAAAACATCATACCTAATTTTTCCCCCAGTGATCCTTCTTAATGCCATAGACCAACAAATCACATATTGCCTCTCATCTCCTCTGGCTTTCTTCTAGCTCCAGTTACTTGATTCACAGCTGTCTCATTCTCTTATTTGCTATTTGAAATCTTCTGGATTCATCAGAAGATGAAAGTGAATTAGATCTATCCACAAAAATCTTTTCCCTTTATTACCTAATATTCACCCACCACCAAGTTAACTTTCTCTGTGTATTCAAACATGAACTTGAATTTAACATCTTCTAAGGATTCTATCTTAATTATACAGGTTGTGTGTAAGATACCCATATGCTATACACAGTTTTACAGTATAGGTTTACTTAATTCTTTACACAAAATGAGAGAGAATGATATAAAATGATAATCATAGGTATATAAATCATTAACATGAATATTTATATACACAAGTATATATATTTAGGTTTTATTATTATATGATCTAGTACTTTATAAATATATGGTGATTTTTTAAAAAACTAAGTCATTTTAAATGGCTTTGTTTATTATTAAGGCACATTGGTTTTTATTGAACGAAATATTAGCCTTAGTTAACAAACCTCTTCTGTTCTAGCCAGAGAATGAATGATTTTAAAGTTTTCATGAATTTTTGAAAGCCCAAATGTTTCTCTTTAATAACAATGTAACCAAAATCCTATTAAAAATAAAGTGAATTCCAGTTAAAATGCTCAAATAATTGGAATTTATTTCACAGCATCATATAATCCTAAAATAATTAAACTTGAACTTGAGTCTTGGATTATCATTTTAGGGGTATTTATCTTGTGATACTAAAGTCTAGTTCAGACATTCATCCTGAAATATGTCTCTTTGCATTGAGCAAGAAAAATTAATTTATATATATATGGGCAATGTATGTGGGCAACTGCCACTTCTCTTGCACACACTGCTAGCATGGAGTGTCTTTGAGAGAACTGGAAGGGACACCCTTTAGGAAATCAGAGCATAAATGATGTATGAGCATCATGTATGAGCACAGTAAGAAAAATTAATTATGTCAGTTTGTATTGTTTGTTCATTCATTCATTCATAGACGAAATATCTATCAAGCATCAATTATGCAGAAAATATTGCACTGGGTACTTATGAAATTCTGATGAGTAAGATAGTCATTGCCCTTTATGAACCTTTATTTTTGTGAGAAGGGCACATATTAACTAGTTTTAATAAATGCATAAATTTATTATTTAATTACAATTGTGTTCAATGCTGCAAAGAAGTACTGAAGTAATGAGAGTGAATAACAAGGAGACTCAACTTAGTATGAAGGATCCTGCATGAGTTAGACTGATTAAATCATATGGGGAGAGGGATAGGACACATGGTAAGAAGAAGAAAGGGAAGGAGGAGACTGGGAACCCAGGAGAAGATACCTGAGCACAGGACACAGAGAATATGAGCATGAAATGAACCCAGAGACAAGAAAGTGGCCTATTTATGTACATTCTTGTGAACCTGCAGTTCTCAAAGTATGGCCCAACATCACTTGGAAACTTGTTGAAAACGCACATTCCTGGGCTCCACTCCAGACTCAATGAAAAAGAAAAATTGAGAGTCCAGCCCAGCAATATTTTAACAAGTCCTCCAAGAATTCTGACGCATGCTATAATTTGAGAACCACCGTTGTACACCATGTTAGGATTTGGGATTTCTTTCTGAGAGGCTAGGGTTTTAAGAAGAAGACATAATCAGATGAGAATAAAAAATGCATGCATATATAAATGTATAAAAGAAATGACACATGATACAGTGACAGGTATAGGATATAGAGTTTAAGTAGCTCATAAAAGTCATGATTTCTTAAAATGTTTGATCATGACTTCTTGGTATAAGTAACATGAAAGAGGTGTCATCTGGAGATTCTAAAAAAGAGTGTTTCAGTACTTGCCCTAAAATCTAGGACATTCTCATATGGATAAAAACACTCAGGGAAATTAACAATCCCCCAACAGCAGCAGAAGCTGACTCATTAGAGGATGGATAATTCTTCCCATCACAAGCGGATGAGAGTTGAGACAGAAAAAAAAAGCAAGTCTTCAAGTCCAATTCATGAGTCCCTGAACTGGAATGAAGCCCAGGAAAGTGGGTTTTATAAGCCCAAGGCAAGGCAAGGTCCTAACGGGGTGACTCTATTTTAAAATATTTATTAAAAATATTTAATGTTACCTTAAAATTTTGGAAATTAGTAATGCTTTTGTGTTTAAATAGTGATCAGCTTAAAACAAATTTTCAAGTAACTGGCATATCCCAATCCTTGAAAAGATTACTATGTTATTTTAGCCAATGTCCAGCCTCCACCATGAAAAACCAACTTTAACAAATAGTACTACTTTCCTTCGTCTTTCCTGGTCCTGGCTTATGCCTTTCATTTTCTTGTCTCATTGTAATTATTCTCATTTTTCTGATGTCTAGAAACCTGTGCAAAGATGGAGCAGTCTTCTCTCCTTTCCTGCCACCTTTTAACTCCACTCTGGTATTTAATACTCTTGCCTGTTTTATTTGTTTGTACCTTTTCTGTTCATGCAGAAAGTCAGTTACTGGAAAAGAAACACTTCCTCTAAAGGTTGCTGCAGTAAATTTACAGTCACCAAAGGGCTGATAAACCTGCAGTGTGTAGTTCCTTAGGACTATAATGGCTCTTTCCAAAATGTAGAGAGCAGCAGCAAAACAGGCTTAGGATATTAAAACCGCATACAAATATTTTGTGTCCCAAGATGATAACTTCAGGTTTCATTCCTCCCTTTTACTTAAAGCAATCAAAGGAAACCTAATTAAAAGCTAGGGAAACTTCATGAGGGCTACTGTATCCTTTTGCCCAAAGAGGCTCATGGATATTTCTATTAACCACAAATCTAAATCCTTTTACGAAGCCACAGACCTACCCTCCTACTACAGGGATTATTCACAGTATGAATGTTCTGAATTGTGTGGCCCAGGCTCCCCATGGGCCCGGGAGTCAAGCACACACTGATTTTTGTCTTCAGCTTCACAGATGCTCCATTCAGCAGGAGATGGATTAATTACAGTTGGGTACACTGGCCCTGCCACAGACCCAAAGCTTATATTCCAACTTTTGGTCAGCACCACCAGAAAAAGAAAAAAAACTGAAGCATTAAGTATCTAAACACTTAGATTTTAGAATTGTCTAGAATTAGCTGCATTATCCAGACTCTGAGGTACTGGGTTACATATCATCTTTTTATTATCATAGGTAAGTTCATTACCTATGACATTTTGTTCATCAAACCAGAGACTAGTGGTTTGGGTAAAAGTAGGTAATGTCCTTTCTCTTTGAAAGTGAAATTTCAAATTTGCTTGAAGTCTTGAGATGGAAAAAGCAAGCTGCCTTGAAATTTGAAATGCCATCAGCATTACTTCCAAGGCAGGTTGCTTTGAAGAGCATTTGGGAACTTGAAATTGGTTTCAGGTTATTTAAGGGTGGGGAGAAATACTTTGGTCTACAGGATTTACTCAAATACAAATGTGTATTTTCCATCCTGTCTGATAACATCAAAGATTTCCCATCACTGTTCATCCTTTAATAGTGGCATCTCAAGGATGCATGCTGTTTGAAGTTTGCAGTGATTTGCTTTTATAACAGGAATCATTGTGGTTTGGGAGCCAGAGTGTAGAAAAGTAATTAGCATATTATACCAAGAAGTCTTATAATGAGCATGAATATGTACTTGTTAATAGGGAGTTTCAAATGACTTTAGAAATTCCGATATAAACGCAACCCTCTGATTGGATCTTTATGAGGCTATACCTGAATATAGCAATAAAATCTGGTACTTCACATTTATTTCTTATCTTTAGGATAATTTTAACTTCGAATAGTGTTGACATCACTAACAGTGTTTTCCTAGAGATTATTATAAAGTGATCCAAATTTGTGATTAATGCTGCTGTAAAATTATTTAAAGCAATATCCACATTTCCCCAGAAACATAATCTGCAGTACTATCAACAAATAGTAAAAATTCACTAATGTCAAAAATTAACTGTTAAGTTACAGAAATGTGAAGATGGATCACATATCACATCCAAGCTTGTGCTATTCATTTATCATGTTTATTAGGTGATACTCAAGTTATGCATCATCTTAAAATTTTTTTAAATGTACTAATCAAATCTGCATCTTTTAATACCCCATGTATGTGTCACTAAAAAGCATCTTCACCTCATGTTAGTCTGAGGTGTTTTGTGTGCCCCAGTTGTATTTTTCATTCCTCCCAATTTCTACTTAATCTTTCATATGCAAAGAGAAGTTTTGAGACACTTTGTTGTGTAGATCTGGCAATTCTATTTCTTCCGGTATTCTCCCTATGGGGAGAAGAGCTACAGAGGTCACTCTACCAAATCTCATCAGAATATATTCACATAGTACTTGTAAATATGCAGAGCTACAGGTAAGGATATTCTGGAATATACTACATTTTATTGACTTAGCATGTTTCTTTTTTTCATGCTTTCTACTAGAGCTCAATCCTATTAATTTTCACCAATATCTAAAATATGAAACATATCAGTTTGAGATGTCTTAATATAAATTTAATCACACAGAATCCTTTTATTTAAAAGGATGTCATACCATAAAAACTGAAAATTATTTTAGTAACATAACTCTCACTAAAATAATAAATACGGTAACTTGTAAGGCAGAACTTTAAAACTACAACATTGCTCTTTGTTACATGAAGTCATTTGACAATCTTTAAAGTACATCAGGAAAAGCAGACACTGTAAATGCATAATTTACCAACTTCTCTCTGAAATGTTACCCTTGAATTTTTAACATATAATACATAAACAGGCCACCTAAGTAACTAAAATTACTTTGTGTAATTGGGAATTGCAACTTACTAGTGTATTAGATTTATTATGAGCGTTTTTGTTAAACTTACATTTACTGTCTTTGTGATATGGATGAATTTCCCTGAGAGTTAAGGAATAACATGGTTGAGACTGAGAGCTTCAAGAGATTTTCTCGGAAGAACTCTGTTCTTTTATGGAATAGTTTGACTTGATTCCCTTGTATGTGATCATTTCTAGTCATTTGGTTCTGTGTGGCATTCTGTGTCCAATAAGAGTCTGTGTTTTAGTTCATTATATTTTTGTTTTATCTAGAGCTGAGAAAAAAATATGCGTTGGATTATGTATCTGGAAGTGGGGAGATCTCTAGTAGTTCTAGAAAGCTATTGCTGCTGTTGTTGCTATTAAGTCGCTTCAGTCGTGTCCAACTCTGTGCGACCCCATAGACGGCAGCCCACCAGGCTCCTCTGTCTCTGGGATTCTCCAGGCAAGAACACTGGAGTGGGTTGCCATTTCCTTTTCCAATGCATGAAAGTGAAAAGCAAAAGTGAAGTCACTCAATTGCGCCCGACTCTTAGCGACCCCATGGACTGCAGCCTACCAGGCTCCTCCGTCCATGGGATTTTCCAGGCAAGAGTACTGGAGTGGGGTGCCATTGCCTTCTTGTTGGTGCAAAAGTAATTGCGATTTTGCATTGTTGAACTTTCGCATTTGATATTGGAATACATTCTTAAATAAAGTGGTTATGTTATACATCATTTTAATGTGCATTTCTCACTTTATTTTTTTTTGTTAATGACATTAAACTTATATATTTTATATTTATTTTAAACTATGGAAATGATGTTAGACAAAAAAGAAATTCAAGTGATTTTCTTATTGTTCAAAATGGTTCATGAAGCAGCAGAGATAACTCATAAAATCAACAATGCATTTGGTCCAGAACTGCTAACGAACATACAGTGCAGTGGTGGTTCCAGAAGTTTCTCAAAGGAGACGAGAGCCTTGAAGATGAGAAGTGGAGTGACTGGCCATTAGGAGTTAACAATGACCAACTAAGAGCATCATCAAAGCTGATCCCCTTTCAACTACACAAGAAGTTGCCGAAGAACCCAATGTCGACCATGTTGTACTCATTTAGCATTTGAAGCAAATTGGAAAGGTGAAAAAGCTTGATAAGTGGGTGCCTCATGAGTTGACTACAAATCAAAAAAATTTTCATTTTGAATCATTGTCTTCTCTTATTCTACGCAACAATAACGAACCATTGCTCCATCAGATTATGACATGTGACAAAAGGTAGATTTTATATGACACTGGCAATGATCAGCTCAGTGCTTGGAGCAAGATGAAGTTCCAAAGCACTTCCCAAACCAAACTTGCACCAAGAAAAGGGCATAGTTAATCTTTGGTGGTCTGCTATCCATCTGATCCATTATAGCGTTCTGAATCCCAGAGAAACCAGTATATTTGAGAAGTACGCTCAGCAAATTGATATGCACTGAAAACTGCAATTCCTGCCGATGGCACTGGTCAACAGAAAGGGCCCAATTCTTCTCTCCAACAACACCCACCCACACATTGCACAACCAACACTTCAAAAGTTGAATGAATTGGGCTACAAGGTTTTGCCTTATCTGTCATATTCACCTGACCTTTCCCAAACTGACTACCATATTTTCAAGCGTCTCAACAACTTTTTACAGGGAAAATGCTTCCATAACCAGCAGGAGGCCGAAAATGCTTTCCAAAAGTTCTTCTAAACATGGGGCATGGACTTTTACATGACAGGAATAAACTTATTTCTCATTGGCAAAAATTTGTTGACTCTAATGGTTCCTATTTTGATTAATAAAGATGTGCTTAAGCCTAGGTTGTAATGATTTAAAATTACGGCCCAAAACTGTAATTACATTTGCATCACCCTAATATATGTCAACCACAGATAAATGCAATCTTCCTTTCTGCAACTTCAAATTTTAATTACAAGATACTATTAAAAGAGAGTGACAAATGACTTACACCAACAATGCTAACACTGTTTTTCCCTTTTCTTTGCAGGAGTGTCAGGTTTAGATGTCGTAACATCCTCATAAGGAGAAGCAGTATTCCTACCTTTTAAAAAAATGTAGTTAATTATTTTATTTTATTTTTGGTTGTGTTGTGTCTTTGTTGCTTCTCAAGCTTTGATGGCTTCTTTTTTCAGAGCATGGAGGACAGAGCTCAAGGGCTCAATATCTGTGGTGCTTGGGCTTAGCTGTCTTGCCACATGTGGAATCTTCCCTGACCACGGATTGAACCCACATACCCTACATTGGCAGACAGATTCTTAACCTCTGGACCACCAGGGAAGTTCAGTGCTCCTACTTTTGATTTGACTTTCTCACCACCATCAAACTTAGGGCTGCAAGTACGAAGGATAATTGGAGTGGTGGGTATATAAAATATTTTATCTTACTTATAGAGTTGTACAGAAGTTAATCCTACCAGTTTTGGTCCATTGTTTAATTCTTATTCCTAACTTTGGTGATGAAATACCTATTGAAACTCTGTTTCAATAAGCCTTTCTGAGACGAAAATGGGAACTAAAATGCTTTCTCTAATTAACCTCTTCTTGTATGTCAATGTTCTTTAGGATTTAAAGAAGCAATTCTATGTGAACATGATATGGCAATTTGTTTAACCTGGAAAGACACAAAGCATATTCCACTGAGACAGCAAATACATTACTCATCTAAATATTTTCCCTAAAACATCAAACTTTATATATATTTGAATATATATTCAACATTTCTCTTTAAAAGCATAATTGTTAATAATTATCTAAATCTAACTACATACATTCCTTTCTGTCCCAATTTCAGGCAGCTCATTAGTAATTTCAATAGAGGTAATTTTAACAAATTTTTTAGAAAAAGATTTCTGTCAATATGGTGGGGAATAATAGTGAGTTACTGGAGATTAGTTAACGGTAGAGTTATGAATTATAGACCTTGTTATACTTTCATCCAGTCCTTCATGCAATATGTATTTGTTGAGACTCTACTATATGCTAAGGACACAGTGGTAAAGAAGATCAGTAAGGACTCTGTCCTCCTGTGGGTTACTTTCTACTGTGGAGATTGTTCTTGAGCACCTGTTTTATGCATAGTATTTCCAAGATGGGCATGGAGATGAAATGTTTATGGATTCTGCTTTCAGTAGCTTACTGTCTATTACGAGAGGTAAAAACAGTAGTTTACTGAGTAAAGGGACTCTCTCAAGTGCATTGTATATCTATCAGTATAGTGATTGGCACAAATATTTGTCTAGTTGATGTATGTTAAATGAATGAATGATTATAGCTATAATTATAGCTATAATTCAAGTAGTGTTAAATCCTAGGAATAAGTAAATTTAATTGTAACCATCTACCATGGGCCTCAGTTAATCTGTATAATAATTCTTGGGATTGATATTGTTAAACCTATAATATGGGTAACGTATGGAGATGAGAATTTAAACAACTGTTCACACAGCCAATAACTACTGAAATCAGGATTCAGAACCTCAGTTGTCTGAATCCAAAGTCCCAATTTCTTTCACTACAACAATATTCTTCAACTGTGCCTAGAAAAAGTGGTTTCTCCTCAAATAAGTTTGGGAATTTCTGCTTAATACAACATTCTCTTAGAAACTTGGAATGCCATTAGTATACAAAAGGCATTTGTTAGGAGTTCTGCCATAAAGAAGTGGGTTTAATTTGGACCGCCAACATTCTCCTCAGGCTTCCCTAGTGGCTCAGATGGTAAAGAATCTGCCTGCAAGAAGAGAAGAGACCCGGGTTTGATCCCTGGGTCAGGAAGATACCCTGGAGAAGGGAATGGCAACCCAATCCAGTATTCTTACCTGGAGAATTCCATGGACAGAGGAGCCTGGCTGGCTACAATCCATGAGAACACAAAGAGTTTTGACACAACTGAGCAACTAGCACTTACTTACTTACTTAACATTCCCCCTAATTTATTAAACCATGGAACCCTATAGTCAATGTAAACAAAGAACCCATTTCAGCATGGCTTTCAATGTGGTTTTGCTTAGCATTCTCCAGATGTTGATATATAGAATAAAAGTAATCCACTGTTTGGAAAATTCCAAAAACCCCATAAAGAAAGCTATAGTGAAATAGTTTTAGAATGTGCGATCAGGGGAAACCTGGGGAATAGAATATTTGAATTTGATGTTGAAGCATGGTTTGGGTTTAAAAATTTAGAGATGAATCAAAGATACTTGAAGAGGAAAGAACAGCAAGAAGCCAAAGGGCAGAGAATAAAAAACATGGAGATCACAGTGCAGAATAGTTTACATGAATTAAGTAAGAAATAAGACCAGAAGAGAGATTCCTGGAGAGCCAGGTATGGCAGCTGGAGAAGATTGTTTTATGGAGAAGGAGCTTGTGAAAATTCTGCAGTGGCCAATGACATTTTAAAAGTGACATCTGCTTTAGCTTTAGAGAGATTAATATGGCTTTACTAATAAAGAAAAGTAATCTGATTTACTTAAATTGAATTTTCATAATTTTAATCATCATTACAAAATTTGTTTTCAGAACTATGATCTTACATGAAGTCATTAATCATGTGTTAAAAGCAATATTCTTGGTGACCCTCTGAAAACAGCCTGACAATAAAAATCAGGTACATATATTCAGAATGATAATCACTCCTACCATCAGGCTTTTATTTGTTTTCTTATCCCAAATGATTTAGAAACAAGCATTAAGTGCTATCACCTCTGGAGTGAGCCCCACTTACATAGTTCACATGTAGGTTACTGGGGACAGATACCTATTTATTTTAAAAGCAGTGCATTTATTTTCTTTAAAAAAAAACTTTAAAAACAAATTAAAAACGCTCACTTTTGGGGAAAAATTCAACTCATGCAGGACAATTATCATTACAACTGAAGGGTTAGACAAATACTTGTCTGTGCCGAGTCACTTCAGTTGTGTCTTGACTCTTTGCGACTACATGAACTATAGCTCCTCTGTCCATGCAATTTTCCAGGCAAGAAACCTGCAATGTGTTGCCATTTTCCTCCTCCAGGAGATCTTCCCAACCCAGGGACTGAACTTGTATCTCATGTCTCCTGAATTGGCAGGCACGTTCCTGGTGGCTCAGAGGTTAAAGCGTCTGCCTGCAAGATGGGAGACCTGGGTTCAATCCCTGGGTCAGGAAGATCCCCTGGAGAAGAGAATGGCAACCCACTCCAGTATTCTTGCCTGGAGAATCCCATGGATGGAGGAGCCTGGTAGGTTACAGTCCACGGAGTCGCAAAGAGTCAGACACGACTGAGCGACTTCACTCACTCACTCTTTACAACTAGTGCCATCTGGGAAGCCCTTTAAGACAATTTTTAAAAGACTTGTCTAATACACAGCCACTTAGTGATTTATTTAGTTAAGAGAATAAATTCCTGCTCAGTATTTACTATTTGACTTTTGGAAAATCTTGACTTCATCAACCCTTGGTTTCCTAACTTGGAAAATGAAGTTAAGAATTCATTTGTTTTATTGGGTTGTGAGAAAAGAAACGGACTAATGGCTACAAAAGTTCTTGAAATCGATAAAATTCTTTTAAAGTATAAAAGAATAACAACTGAGAATAAAACTATGTTTTATTACCAAAATTATCATTGGAAGTACTAACATAGTCTTAAGAGAGGGGGAGAACACCACCCTAACTGGAAATTATGTTAGTTACAAACCCAGATGAGAAAGACATGGCTGCTTTGGGAAATTTTCAACAGAGCTGGGAGAGTTCAGTCTGGGTGGGGACGTCAACTGTCCAGGACAATGTAGATGTGGAATCTGAAGAGCAGGAACAAGTTTTAGTGATTGGCCTTTAAGTTTCCTGTCCTTCAGCCCAGTCACCTAGGACTTTACTCACCACCAAGGTCCCTATTATATCAGAGCACAGATAGAGAGGAGCTACCCTGATGAGTAAGTGAAGAGTCTCCTGGTTTCTATAACCAAGGACTTGCATAGCTCACCCATTAGGCATTACTTACGTCCCTATCCAACCACCAGGTAAAACAAGGACACTAAGGAACCAAATGGAAATAACTAACTAGGCTGCTGCTGCTGCTGCTGCTGCTGCTAAGTCACTTCAGTCGTGTCTGACTCTGTGCGACCCCAAGATGGCAGCCCACCAGGCTCCCCCGTCCCTGGGATTCTCCAGGCAAGAACATTGGAGTGGGTTGCCATTTCCTTCTCCAATGCAGGAAAGTGAAAAGTGAAAGTGAAGTCGCTCAGTTGTGTCTGACTCCTAGTGACCACATGGACTGCAACTAACTAGGCTAGTTCTGACTAATTTGGGGCAGAATAAGCAAACATTCAGTGTTTAGAGAAGACTTAAAATTGATGAACTTAATTACATCTTCTAGAGTTTCACTTTCCAACTGGGATGTGAGTTCCACCAGGGTACAAATTTTTTGTTTGCTATCTGATGTTGCTGTGATCTAGAATAATCCTTGGCACACATTGTAAATATGCAATAATTATTTGTTGAATTAATGAAAGAATATTTCCCCCAGGACACTATAATATACTTATTTAAAAGATATGTGATTGTGTCCCCTTATATCTTAGAGGAAAGGAACTTTCAGTCATGGTGGCAGTTGTACTTCCTATCCTAGCCAGAAAGACATACTCAGACACAACTTTGACTTAAATTTTGAATGTCCTTTGGTAACTGCACTAATAATGGGGAACAAAAGTGGAGTTACTGTAATGCTTTTTAGAGCCTCCAAATTTGATAAGCCTCCAGTAAGAGCTGAGTAAATACAGATCAAGTATCAATGAGCTGGGTTTTCCAGGTGGCTCAGTGGGTAAAGAATCCACCTGCTACTGTAGGAGATGTGGGTTCGATCCCTGGGTGGGGAAGATCCCCTGGAGGAGGGCATGGCAATCCACTCCGGTATTCTTGCCTGGAGAATCCCATGAACAGAGAAGCCTGGCAGGTTACAGTCCATGGGTTCACAAAGAGTCTAACATGACGGAAACGACTGAGAACATGTGCATGCGCCAATGAGATCCCTTTTTCTTATCCTTAAAAAAAAAAAAAAAATCAAGTATGTGAGAAGGAATCAATTTACAAAAAGAAGGAAAAAATTTAACTTGTGAAATTCTAAGTAGAGATGAAAAATACTAGCATTTCATATTTCCAAGCTAGTAGTGTGTATTCAACTTTGGCTGAAACAACAATTTTCAATTTTAACTTTTTAATTCTAACTGAGAAGTAACTATTTGTTCTGATATTTCCAAAATATTTCTATATATTCTGAATATTTCTTTTTCTATTCCAAAGGAAGAGATGATTTAATACAATAAAGAAAATAAGCACTTTAACTTTTTTCCTTTTTTTTTTTTCTATAGAGACTGTCTCTTTGATCTTCTGCTGATTCAAAGCTGCAGAGACTTAGTTTCTGATAAACCAAAGGTTTATGTAACCTTTTATAATCCAAAGGTTTATCAAACCTAGAATTCCAGAGGACAATACTGCTACAGGTAGGCCAGTAAAACCTTAAGTTTCATTAACTTAATTGAGGGTATGATCTTTAGTGAAGTACTTGGTTCAAATTCTAGTTCCTCCAATGACCAGATGTATGACTTTCAGAAAATTCCTCTAACTCCCTAAATAACACTTACCTCAATGAGAAAGTATGAAATAAAATTCCTAACTCAGTGGGTTATTTTAATGATTATATAAGGTGATACATGTAAAACTCTTAGCAGAGTAAGCCCTTAACACAAGACTAGCCTAACGTAATTTTAGAAGGTAAATAGTTTATGTCATNGATGTATGACTTTCAGAAAATTCCTCTAACTCCCTAAATAACACTTACCTCAATGAGAAAGTATGAAATAAAATTCCTAACTCAGTGGGTTATTTTAATGATTATATAAGGTGATACATGTAAAACTCTTAGCAGAGTAAGCCCTTAACACAAGACTAGCCTAACGTAATTTTAGAAGGTAAATAGTTTATGTCATGCTGGGTATTAAACAATGCCTCCCATTTTAGAGGCTTTACAAAATTAAAATCTATTTTCCATCACAGAAGTCTGCAGGGCAGCTATGTTATCTCAGCTTTCTTAGTAATCCAGGCTGTAACTATCTGCAACCTACTTCTTTTCAGCCATGGCTACCAGGGTCCACAGGTCAGGAGAAGACAGCACAGAGAGCTCACACCTGCTTCTAAAATGCTTGGCTTGGAAGTTTACATAACTCACTCATAGCCCATGGAAAAGAAGATTCACTTGGCCAAGTTGCATGGCAAGAATGCAGGACCTGTAGTACTCATCTGTGCCCAGGAAGGAAAGAACAGGAAATGAGTATTAGATGTCCTTCTACAATGTAACTGATAAACCTCCTTCAACAGGAAAACAAGAAATTGAATTTAAAAGAAATTTTTCTTTAACTTTTTAAGAAATTTTTAACAAATCACAGTGACATTGAAATAGTTATCAAGTCAAATGTAATTTGGACCTTTGTTTTCTATGGTATGAACGTCTTTATTGACAGAAAGAGCTAAGTATAGAAAATATAGAATACTAGACAGACCAAAAGGCAAAAGACCTGATTTTTAGTCCTTGCTTGGCTATCATCCTGCGTTTGATCCCTCGGTTGGGAAGATCCCCTGGAGAAGGAAATGGCAACTCACTCCAGCACTCTTGCCTTGAAAATCCCAGGGACAGAGGAGCCTGGTAGGCTACAGTCCAGTTCAGTCACTCAGTCATGTCTGACTCTTTGTGATCCCATGGACTGCAACATGCCAGGCCTCCCTGTCCATTACCAACTCTCAGAGTTTACTCAAACTCATGTGCATTGAGTTGGTGATGCCATCTAGGCATCTCATCCTCTGTCAACCTCTTCT
>SJYA01001316.1:2370289-2431910 GCA_006410615.1 Neotragus moschatus | reverse complement strand
AGTTCAGTCACTCAGTCATGTCTGACTCTTTGTGATCCCATGGACTGCAACACGCCAGGCCTCCCTGTCCATTACCAACTCTCAGAGTTTACTCAAACTCATGTGCATTGAGTTGGTGATGCCATCTAGGCATCTCATCCTCTGTCAACCTCTTCTCCTCCTGCCTTCAATCTTTCCCAGCATCAGGGTCTTTTCAAATGAGTCAGCTCTTTGCATCAGGTGGCCAGAGTACTGGAGTTTCAGCTTCTGCATCAGTCCTTCCAATGAACACCCAGGACTGATCTCCTTTAGGATGGACTGGTTGGATCTCTTTGCAGTTCAAGGGACTCTCAAGAGTCTTCTACAACACCACAGTTCAAAAGCGTCAATTCTTTGGCACTCAGCTTTCTTTATAGTCCAACTCTCACATCCATAAATGACTACTGGAAAAACCATAGCCTAGCCTAGTCTTTGTTGGCAAAGTAATGTCTCTGCTTTTTAATATACTATCTAGGTTGGTCATAACTTTTCTTCAAATAAGTAAGTGTCTTTTAATTTCATGGCTGCAGTCATCATCTGCAGTGATTTTGAAGCCCCCTCGAAATAAAGTCTCTCACTGTTTCCACTGTTTCCCTATCTATTTGCCACGAAGTGATGGGACCGGACACCACGATCTTAGTTTTCTGAATGTTGAGCTTTAAGCCAATTTTTTCACTCTCCTCTCACTTTCATCAAGAGGCTCTTTAGTTCTTCACTTTCTGCCATAATTGTGAAGTCATCTGCATATCTGAGGTTTATTGATATTTCTTCTGGAAATCTTGATTCCAGGTTGTGCTTCATCTAGCCCAGCATTTCTCATGATGTACTCTAAGTTAAATAAGCAGGGTGATAGTCCATGGGGTCACAAAGAGTCCTATAGGACTGAGTAACCTCACTTTTACTTTTCTTGGCTATAATCACTAAGGAAGAGTTTCTAATCTCTCCTTGCTATTCTTTGGAACACTGCATTCAAATGGGTATATCTTTCCTTTTCTCTTTTGTCTTTGGCTTCTCTTCTTTTCACAGCTATTTGTAAGGTCACCTCAGATAACCATGTTGCATTTCTTTTTCTTGGGGATGGTGTTGATCCCTGCCTCCTGTATAATGTCAGGAGCATCTGTCCACTGTTCTTCAGGCACTCTGTCTATCAGATCTAAGCTCTTGAATCTATTTCCCAATTCCACTGTATAGTCATAAGGGATTTGACTTAGGTCATACCTGAATGATCTAGTGGTTTTCCCTACTTTCTTCCATTAAGTCTGAATTTGGCAATAAGGAGTTCATGATCTAAGCCACAGTCAGCTGTTGGTCTTGTTTTTGCTGAATGTATAGAGTTTCTCCATCTTTGGCTGCAAAGAATATAATCAATCTGTTTTCAGTATTGACCATCTGGTGTTGTCCATGTGCAGAGCCATATCTTGTGTTGTTGGAAGAGGGTGTTTGCTATGACCAGTGTGTTCCTTGGCAAAACTCTATTAGCCTCTGCCCTGTTTCATTCTGTACTCCAAGGACAAATTTGCCTTGTATTGCCAAATTGCCAGGTATTTCTTGACATCCTGTTTGCATTCCGGTCCCCTATGATGAAAAGGATATTTTTTGGGGGTGTTAGTTCTAGAAGGTCTTCATAAAACTGTTCAACTTCAGCTTCTTCAGCATTACTGGTCAGGGCATAGACTTGGATTACTGTGATATTGAATGGTTTGCCTTAGAAACCATTTTCTCCAAGAAAGTTAGAGATACCAAAGGAACATTTCACGCAAAGATGGGCTCAATAAAGGACAAAAATGGTATGGACCTAAAAGAAGCAGAAGATATTAAGAAGAGGTGGTAAGAATACACAGAAGAACTGGATAAAAAAGATTTTCATGACCAAGATAATCACAATGGTGTGATCACTTACTTAGAGCCAGACATCCTGGAATGCAAAGTCAAATGGGCCTTAGGAAGCATCACTACAAGCAAAGCTAGTGGAGGTGACGGAATTCCAGTTGAGCTACTTCAAATCCTAAAAGATGATGCTGTTAAAGTGCTGCACTCAATATGCCAGCAAATTGGGAAAACTCAGCAGTGGCCACAGGACTAGAAAAGGTCAATTTTCATTCCAATCCCAAAGAAAGGTAATGCCAAAGAATGCTCAAACTACCGCACAATTGCACTCATCTCACATGCTAGTAAAGTAATGCTCAAAATTCTCCAAGTCAGGCTTCAACAATATGTGAACCGTGAACTTCCAGATGTTCAAGCTGGATTTAGAAAAGGTAGAGGAACCAGAGATCAAACTGCCAACATCTGCTGGGTCATTGAAAAAGCAAAAGAGTTCCAGAAAAACATTTATTTCTGCTTTATTGACTATGCCAAAGCCTTTGACTGTGTGGATCACAATAAACTGTGGAAAATTCTGAAAGAGATGGGAATACCAGACCACCTGATCTGCCTCTTGAGAAATCTGTATGCAGGTCAGAAAGCAAAGTTAGAAATGGGCATGGAACAACAGACTGATTCCCAATAGGAAAAAGAGTACGTCAATGCTGTATCTTGTCACCCTGCTTATTTAACTTCTACGCAGAGAAAATCATGCTAAATGCTGGGCTGGAAGAAGCAGAAGCTGGAATCAGATTACCAGGAGATATATCAATAATTTCAGATATGCAGATGATACCACACTTACGGCAGAAAGTGAAGAAGAACTAAAGAGCCTCTTGATGGAAGTCAAAGAGGAGAGTGAAAAAATTGACTTAAAGCTCAACATTTAGAAAACTAAGATCATGGTATCTGGTCCCATCACTTCATGGCAAATAGATGGAAACAATGGAAACAGTGAGAGATTTTATTTTGTAGGGGCTCCAAAATCACTGCAGATGGTGAATGCAGCCATGAAATTAAAATACACTTGCTCCTTGGAAGAAAAGTTATGACCAACTTAGATAGCATATTAAAAAGCAGAAACATTGCTTTATCAACAAACATCCATCTATTCAAAGCTATGGTTTTTCCAGTAGTCATGTATGGATGTGAGAGTTGGAGTATAAAGAAAGCTGAGTGCCAAAGAATTGACGCTTTTGCACTGTGGTGTTGTAGAAGACTCTTGAGAGTCCCTTTGACTGCAAGAAGATCAAACCACTCAGCCCTAAAGGAAATAAGTCCTGAATATTCATTGAAAGGACTGATGCAGAAACTGAAACTCCAGTACTTTGGCATTTCATTGGAAAAGACCCTGATTCTGGTAAAGATTGAAGGCGGAAGGAGTAGGGTACAACAGATGAGATTATTGGATGGCATCACTGACTCAATGGTCATGATTTTGAGTTTACTCCAGGAGTTGGTGATGGACAGGGAGGCATGGCGTGTGGTAGTCCATGAGATCTAAAGAGTTAGTCATGACTGAGCAACTGAACTGAACTGAACTGGCTATCATCATGAGTAACTTTGCAAAGGGCATTAAATTTCTCATTTTCTTAGATTATCCTTTCTCAGTGTATTTCACCGGACTCTTACTAGATCAAAAGAAAAATTTAAAACAAAGTATTTTGTAGCAAGACTTTGGCAAAGACCGATGTCTCCTCATATCTTCTGAAGAACAAAATGAGACCACATTTTCTAGCTTCCTTTGAAAAGTTATGGTCAATATAATGTGAGTGGAAGGAATGTGTACATCTTCTTGGCCAAGATGTTGAAGAAGCTGGTGAATGTCCTCCTTGATGTTTTTCCCTTTCTGCTGGGAGGATGCAGAAGATGAAGCCTCAGAGAACAGCAGAGCCACAAGAGAGAAGTAGTTTGAGTCCAGGCCTGACCAAANTTGAAAAGTTATGGTCAATATAATGTGAGTGGAAGGAATGTGTACATCTTCTTGGCCAAGATGTTGAAGAAGCTGGTGAATGTCCTCCTTGATGTTTTTCCCTTTCTGCTGGGAGGATGCAGAAGATGAAGCCTCAGAGAACAGCAGAGCCACAAGAGAGAAGTAGTTTGGGTCCAGGCCTGACCAAAGAGTACAGTGCTGCCCTACAACCAAGGGCATTTTCCTGGAACTGTTATGCAGACTGTTCTATCGTGTTTAAGTGTCTGTATCCTTGGAAAGGTATAATTGTTACTGTGTGTGCATGCTAAGTTGCTTCAGCTGTGTCTGACTCTTTCTGACCCTATGGACCATAGCCCACCAGGCTCCTGTCCATGGGACTCTCCAGGCAAGAATATTGGAGTGGGTTGCCATGCCCTCTATAGCCTAGCATAATACAGACTTAAATGATACAGATCATAATATGCCTGGCACACAGTAGGTTTTCATATATGATTATTGGATAAATGAGTGAACAAAATACTTATAAATTTCACAATACTTTGTTGTTTTTTTAAACCATGATTCAGTGCTTAGCTCCAAATAATAAAATTTTAAAAAATATTTGGCAACATCTTGTTATATACAGAGAAGAATTTCTGTGAATTTTTTCTCATATATCTGAATGTGATTTGAATATTATGCCCCAAATGCTATAATACAGTATAATTTGCTTATTATGTAACAAAAATGTTTTCAAATGGTATGCTTGCAGTTTTTCAAAGTACTATTTCTAAAGAACTGTTGGAATTGATATGAAAACCTAGGTTATAATGTTTAGTGACTGTTACAATTTTTTTTACAGTCCAACATCTTATTTTGATGTTTTCACAAGAGATAGGGAAACTAAAAGTTGAAATAATGTAAGAATAATGCCTGATTCCGAATGCTGTGTGTAATTTGTAATGCCTTCATGTCCCTTCTGCACTAGCACCACAAAGAAAAAGAAAGAAGGAAACGTGACTGCTTCCTGCCGCAAGCTCCGATTCCCTGAGATATTTATGTAACTGTATAATACTGCCAACTGAACAAACAGCTTCAATCATGTGTCTGTTCATATCTCCAGGCAAAGTTTTGTTCTTTTTTCTTTCTCTTATAAATGTATCCCCTTCACAGGCTACATAAGCTAGTGGATAAACAATCTCTGTGGGAGAATAGGAATGCTGGCTATTTAACACGTGCAGCTCAGTGGCATAAAGTGTGGGATCACGATAAACAATATTCTGTGATGATAACACTAATAAAGATGATAACATTTTCAGGATTAGCCATGTTTTTAGTAAAAATTAACTTAATGGACAAGGCCATTCAGTCTAAAGGATACATACAACATGCTGACAAACAAACCTGGGCTTCAGCATACAGTGTGCATGTTATATAGACAGTATACATGTGTGCTTACAGCACTATGTTTATTTACATGACGTCATTCATCTCGTACTTTCTTTTTACTTCCAAGTTGGAATGCACTTGCTTCATACACTGTTATAAGCCCATTTAGTCACATTTTTGTCAGATTCCACTGGCAAATGCAGCGTTGAATAAATCAGTGGTTAATAAATGTCCTTGGAAATATGTTTGGAGATAAATAGTGAACTGCTGTATCTCATCATAAATGTATCTCATCAGAATCTTAAAAGAAAGCTAGACTGAGCTATTACGGAAAAGGAGAAATATGGTTACAGAGCAGTCATGTAAAAGGAGCCTGGCTTATTACTCTTGAACGGATATACTCCTGACAAAAAAGGAAAATGTTCTCATTAATTGTTCACCAAATTCTACTGCAAACAAAATACCGAATGAGGGTGGAGAGTGAACCTTCCCATAATAGATGCTTCTGTCACAGCTCCACAGGCTTAGGTCAGGGGCCCAGCCCCCCAACAGGCAGCACGGCAGGACTCTCAGCGGCCCAGTCCTACTCTGCCGCCCTCTCCTAGGCACTGCTCCAGCTGACCACATGCTCGCTTCTAATCTATGGTGAGATGGTCTGACAAGCAGGCTGGGAGGACGGCAGAGATGGAAACATAGATCAAGTACAGATAAAAATACATTCACTTCGAAAAACACAAATAAGACCTTTAGGTAATGATATATGGGGGATGGACCTCTTGAAAAATGAGAGGAACACCATCACCCCTTTCTCATTAATCTTTTCATAATTCCCTTTTGCGTCTTACCCCAACCTCTCTCCATAGCCCAGTATCTGTACACTTCCTACATCTATACTTAAATAATATAGATTGATGTCCCTAGCACATATCTCATAAATCTCAACCCATCCCCTCAAAGCTGGTTTCAGGTTCGTTTTAAAAATCTATCATGTGGGTGAGCCCTTAGCAATACTTTGAGGTTCCGTCATTATTAAAAGCGAAGAGGGCCCTGGCATCCTGAGAAGAGAAATAATGACAACGCACGCTCCTGACTATGAAGTGAATCTGTGTTCAAAAAAATGAGAACACATATGCCAAAGTGGAAAAAAAAAAGGGCAAAATTAAAATTGAGAAAGTAAAAGGAAACACAGACAATCTTGCCAAAGGTTCGTGTTTTACATAAAGCTGCAGTTGGGACTTCACAAAGGAAATCTCTGCACTTTTTATTTCTGGTTCAGAGGATTTACATGCTCTTTCTAATGATCTGGGCCTTCAGCACTGGGTAATGTCTCCCAGTCCCCAACTAAGCACTCATGCAAAATTGAAGCACTTTGGAAGCAGTTTAGTAGCTGCAGATGAAGCTCAATGTGCAGGAAAAGGCATAATGGCTGTTTAGCACTTGCTAGGAGAAGCTGAGGAAATCAGGGGGAAAAATCTATTGAACTTAAGCCATCTGGGAAGCCAACTGAGAGCGACTGCATTAACAACATGTTTACATTCCCATTGTGTTGCTGGGCCAAGCAATAGTGTGTGTGTGTGTGTGTGTGTGTGTGTGTGTGTGTGTGTGTGTGCGCGCATGCGCGCGCACGTGCATGCGTGCGTGTAGATTATCAAGTGCAACTCTTTTGGTTGTGTTGGCTATTTCGATTTAGTTTTGGCAACTCTACGGGGAAAGAATTTTCATGAAAAACATGGCTGTGAGAATTTTTAGGTCTCTGTGAGACAGGCCAACTGTTAGAGCACAGAGGCTGGCAAGGATGTTGAGGCACCAGGAAAGTGAGGACGCAGGAGCCTGGTTGTGCATCTCTTTCCCCGCATCTGGCCCAGAACACAACGGAGCAGATTGGGGGAAGGTTCAGAAAGCTGGTAAAGAACATGAGGAAATGCTTTCATTGCCAGTTACATGTACAGTTGACTCAGAAACTGACTTAATGAGGGAAGACGGCCAGGTAAGTGCCTTCTCTTTCAGCCCCCACTACGCCTACTCATGTCTCCACTATCATGGTCTTTTTTGGTCACGGGATTTAATAGACTAATACAATTTTATGGAGCAGTTTTAGGTCTTCTGCAAAATTGAAAGAAAGGCACAGAAATTTCTCATAGACGTTCTGCTCCCACACACGCATAGCCTTCCCTACTATCAACACTCCTCACCAGGGTAGTACATTCTTGTTTTTNGATAACGGAATGGGATCGGGATATTTCATACTTTGTTGATGAGGTCACAAATTGACATAATCTTTTAAAAGACCGATTTGAAAATATTTGTCAACATCTAAACATATATACCCTTTTACTCAGTAACTACAAATTTAGAAACTATCTAAAAATAAAATTCCTGATGAGCACAAAGGTTTGTATGCAAAGTTGTCCATTGCACCCTTGTTGAGGTTAGTATATCAAGGGCAGTTCATCTCTAGGATGGAATACTGCATTGCTTTGTAAAACAATGAGATTTGTACACATGTGAAGTGGTAGAAAATTCTATCAGATAAAATTTGAAGTGAAAACCAAAATATACAACATTGCATGCAATATATGTCTTTATTATGTAAAAAGAGGATGCACATGTATTTGTCTACGCATTAGGATTTTCTGGAGAAACATACAAGCAGTTGACAGCTCAGAATGTGGGACAGTAAGAGATTTTCTTTTATTGTTTGATTTTCATTCAATCCTCTGAATGTATTATCTTCATGATAGATAATGNAATATATGTCTTTATTATGTAAAAAGAGGATGCACATGTATTTGTCTACGCATTAGGATTTTCTGGAGAAACATACAAGCAGTTGACAGCTCAGAATGTGGGACAGTAAGAGATTTTCTTTTATTGTTTGATTTTCATCCAATCCTCTGAATGTATTATCTTCATGATAGATAATGAAATCTGAATTTAAAAGGTCCAAACTTCTTTATTGCAGCTCTTTGCCTGTTATCATAAATCTGAAACCTATACACTACTGGGAGAAGAGAGATTTGTAGTCCTCCTTATATTAGAGCTCTTTGTTTTTCATCACTTTGCTCTTTCAGAACATTGTGAATGAAATTGAATTGCATGGTTCAAACTTGAGGGGTTTTCCTCTGAGGTTAGTTTCATCTGCAACTTTGGTGCCCAGTTTTTTATTTAATACAATTTGAGTATTGTTCTGTTATGGGCCTTAGTGATTATTAACATTAGAATACATTGAATTAATGAATATTAAAATACATAGAATTAATGTAAGAATACATTGTCTTGAAATATATTAGATATCAGAGAAATTTTCTAGGCATTTTCTCAGGTGGCAGGACAGAGAGAAGTCATGGCAAACAAGTTTGTTTTTTGTAGGTATCTCCTCCTTAGAATGGCTTCCCTGGTAGCTCAGTGTTAAAGAACCTGCCTGCCTAGGCAGGAGACATGGGTTTGGTCTCTGGGTCGGGAAGATACCCTGGAGAAGGAAATAGAAACCTACTCCACTATTCCTGCCTGGAGAATCCCATGGACTACAGTCCATGGAGTTGCAAAAAAATTGCACACTATTTAGTGACTCAACAACAGCAACAACTACCTTAGAATAATGATACCTGAAATCAGATACCTTGGAAATCAGGTACATTGCCTTGTAACTAAGAAAAGCCAGCTATATTCAGTAAGATCTCCACCAGAGGTACATTTTAATTGAAAAACTACAAAATAATTTAAAAAAGCAAAAGTTTCTCTCCAACTACAATTCTTTCTTTTGAATTATGAAGATATTAAATATGCAGAATTGCTCTGAAATATTAAGTAAATGGTTATATATATTCACTGAGCCAAGCTATTCCATAGATAATAAAATGCACTGATTAAAGATCATTCATTATTGTTACTGTTTGCTTTTCCATTGTTTAAATCACATTTCAGTTCTTGCAAATACGTAATATAAGAAACAAAAGTGGAAAGCAGCATGTATTAGGTGATTTAGAAATTTTAATGTTGAGAAGCTCTTGATAATATAGTAATAAGCATCCATGTTCCTTCAGGATTCCAAAGAAATCTTTATCTGCTCGAAATTTTATGGTTACATTTTTATGAAAAGCTCAGGCTTGTCTGCTTGGTTTTTATTTACTTGAAACCTTTTCAACCCTTGTTTCCATGGTACCTAAGATTCACCACTGGAAAGTAAACATTTTATCTCTATGAAGAAACAAGGGAGTTTAGAAAACCTCCATTGGTTTGAAATTTTAGTAAGCCCTAGATTTTCCCTCTTCATCTATAATTATTCTCTCATTAGCAGAATATTATAAATAGGACCAACATGAGAGCATTGCAAAGAATTTCAAGCTTTATACTGAATGCCATGAATTATGTCTTTAGTTACCACAGCAATCTTATAATATAACTTTGGGATTCTCCTTTTCAAATGAGAAAATTGAGGCTCAGCAGGATAAAGAAACCAATTTGCCCAGTTGCATAGCTAAGAGGTAGCAGTCAAGATATGAACTCAGTTCATTTCACTTCACTTCAGTCGCTCAGTTGTGTCNTGAAAGTGAAAAGTGAAAGTGAAGTTGCTCAGTTGTGTCTGACTCTTTGTAACCCCATGGACTGCAGCCCACCAGGTTCCTCCATCCATGGGATTTTCCAGATGAGAGTGCTGGAGTGGGGTGCCATTGTCTTCTCCAATTTTAAGAGCTAGTAGTATATTAATTAAATTAACTCTTTGATTAGTATATATCTCTCCCTTGGTTTTTGTGGTTTTCTTGCTTTATGTAAATTTAATAATGCTTTATTTTTTTCTAAAATAATGCTTTCTTATAAGGCTTCTGGATTTTTTCTTCATTAGAAAAGCTTTGATCACCACTGAAACCAAACAACCAATAAATAAATTGCTAGAATTTTCTCCTAGTGATGATGGTGATGACTGCAATGACAACAATGATGAGGATGCTAACCCTAACATCTAGAATTTATTTTATTCTAAAGAATGAGCTAGAACTCAAGCTTTATTTATTTACTTACTTATTTATATTTTACGTTTCCAACTTCCTACCTTGTTCATTTAGAAATTACCACCATCACAGTATAAAATGCCTTAGATGTTCATTTCCTGATTTCTATTTTGTGTCCATTAATCTGTGTGTCTTATTCTCTGCTAAGACCAAACTTCTTTAGCCTTATGACACAGTTACAAAGAGATAATATCTCTTTATTGTGCTACTATTTCAGAATTTTTCCAGCTATTTTCACAAATTATTTTTCACACAATGCTGATGACTTTATGGATTCATTTATAAATAGCAAACATTTAAAACTATTGTCTTTTTATCTAGCATGTCTTTCCACTTGATTCAAGACATTGTATTATCATTTTTTTTTGGTCTCTGAGTGGATTTTAAACTCTTTCTAAAATTCTCCAAATTTTTGATAGTTTTATATCTACATTTGTGCATTGTTATTGTAAATGATATATTTTAGTTCAATATAATTTGAACTGACTGTGCTTAGAAAAGTTGATGGGTTATGTATATCTTTTATCAGCCAGTTTTCCATATTTTCTTAATGGTTTTCAATATTTTCCTTTGAAACTGCATAAGTTTTCCGGATCTACAAAATCATATTTGTCCAAATGATCATTTTCAACTATTTAGTTATTTATCTTATCTAATTGCATTGGCTAGTATGTTAAGAACACCACCAAATGACTGCCCAGGGGGCTCAATGGTAAAGAATTCACCTACCAAGCAGGAGAAGCAAAAGACTTGGGCTTGATCCTTGAATGGGGAAGATTCTCTGGAAGAGGAAATGGCAACCCACTCCAGTATTCTTGCTTTGGAAATCCCATGGACAGATGAACTTGGCAAGCTACAGTCCACGTAGTCACAGAGAGCAGGACACAACTGAGCATGCACACATAAATTATGTTAAGAACAATATCAAAAGATACTAGTATCTGTGGGTCTCTCTCTCTCTTTTTCCTATATTTAAAGGTAACACATTCTCCTGTATGCTAGCTATCTTGCATAGCTTTGGATGAAAAGGAAAAACAACAAAAAAGCATTCCATTCCAAATATGAATACTATGCAAGTATTAAGGCTGCCAAATCTTTCCTCGGCTCTAATCTATCCCATCCTGAATCTGAATGAAAACATATCATATATTTTCATTTATAGTTGCTTTAAGATGTATTTCTAATCATCGGTATAGGCAATATTAATTAATTTTCTGTGGAGATAAAAATATAATGCTTTATGAAAAGGAACTGTCTTTTAAAAAAATATACATAAACACATAGACAACCAAGAGAGCATGAGGTTGCTAGATGTGTTCGGTATCAGAGCAATTTTGTTTTTATTTATAATCTTCCTATAAAAGCATATTCATTAATCTAGTAAAGACAAGCCTAAGTATGTTTATGACTCTCATTTTAGTTTTGTGATTTTATTTCTTTTTCCTTTTACTATTAAAATGTGTGTGTTTGAAATCTTTACAAATAAATGGGCTGAAACAAATACAACTCAATTCACTTGAGATTTTGAAGACATCTGGTGGAGCTATTTACTGAGTAATTAGACCAAGAGGTGTAATAGACCAATTCCCTGAAGGAGGAGACTAGATAGCTGGATACCCAGTTATTTCTACAGTCATCAGCTTGCATGCAGTGAGCACACTGACTCACAAACTGACAATTACGTGGAGCTGCCACCTAATTTTATAAGACCATTTGTGTTACATAAGTATATGTCTCACAAGCGTTTTCTTTTTTTTAAAGATGCCTCTTCTCAGGCTTCTCAAGGTCTATGTTCAATCATTTAATATCTCTTAATTGTTAGAGACACTGAATGAAGATTTCCTTCAAATGCTGGTCACTGCTTGCCCCTCATTAACCAACCTTTGGATACAAATACGAATTAATTACAATTGAATTTTGAAAACATGTATTCATTTTGTTACATAGAGTATTTGTGAAAGAAAATGAAGATATTTAAATACTTTTATCATATTTGTCACAATTTAGTTTGGAAATATTGATCAACAAAGTCGTAATTATTAAAATGTATGTCTTAATATTATTTTAAAAAATTACAAATCTGGAAGGGATGTGAAAATTCAGATTGTCATTCTCCCTACTGGAGAGCAAAAACTCTTGAACCACTGTAGAAATATATGTATTTTCTAGTTTGAAATAACTCTAGCAGTTTTTACAACTCTCTTAAGTTACCTATTGTGGAATAAGAAATTTCTATGAAGAAAGTTACCTTTACAGCCAATGTAAATCCTACAGTTTATTAAGGTCTACTCCATCCTCTCTTTGGCTTTAGTACTTTACTATTAAGAATGACATTTAGAAAGCAATAAAGTCAGGATTTTTAACAGTGTGAGAAGCAAATACACTCTAATCAAGATCTACCCAGATGGGGGCTACACTCACCACTTTTCTTTGTGGAACCCACAATATCACTTTTCTCAGTCACTCTGAATTTAACTTCAGTGAAGAGTTAGGTAATTAGGATTCATCTTCAGATGTAAGTTAAAGATACAAATATTTTGAATCTACAGTGTTTACAAATCATTTAAAAATATATAAGAGGAACTATGCATGGGAATTAACACTTGACAATCATGTAAACAAGTGCTGCTGCTACTGCTGCTAAGGCGCTCCAGTCATGTCCGACTCTGTGCAATCCTATGGGCAGCAGCCCACCAGGCTCCTCTGTCCACAGGATTCTCCAGGCAAGAGCACTGGAGTGGGTTGGTAAACAAATACAATTTATCCTTAATTGAAAATGTTCCTCAATTCCAGGATATTTAGGCCTGACACCAGACTTGAAAACACAAGTGAAATTCAAAGGCATCTTTCACTAAGGCATTTACTTACCATAATTCAGTCTATTCACTCTCATTATTTATCCTTTTAAGTATAAAGTAAAAGTGAAAGTCAGTTGTGTCTGACTCTTTGTAACCCCATGGACCGTAGGCCACAGGTTCCTCTGTCTATGGAATTCTCCAGGCCAGAATACTGAAGTGGGTAGCCATTCCAGTCTCCAGGATATCTTCGCAAACCAGGGATCGAACCCAGGGCTCCCGCATTGCAGGCAGATTCTTTACCATCTGGACCATCAAGGAAGCCCTCTTAAGTATAAACCATACCTTAATTCTATGGAGTTCAACAGGAATCGAGTCAAGATTTATTCATCACATTTTCCTTTGCAATACAGGGAATGATATCACCAGATCTTAACCAAACGGCCTTAAACTTTTTACCAAAGGATAATCATTGTACTTTCAATTTCAATAACTGAAGGAACAATATGACAACACATCAAAGTAGTAAGTGAATCCTAAACAGCAGTACAAATGCAATGGAAAACTCACCAGAAGTTTCATCTACTCTCTCATCTACTATGTGGTCCTTCTGATGAACCCATTCACTATTGCACTTGAAGTAGATCTGGGTGGCAGGGCTGGCTTTACAATACAGGTTCACAGGCTTATTCTTCACAATATAAGCTTCTTCAGGCTCAATAAGGAAATGTGGCAGAGGTTCAGGTGGGTCAGATGGAAAGGTTTCTGGGAGTTCATGAAAAAAGTCGTCATCTGGCAAAACAAGAAAATGAAAAATGTTTAGAACTTTGTGGCCATTTGCCTTTCACTTGCTATTTGTTCAAAAATAATAAAACTGTGGGCAATCATTAGTCATATCCATTTCACCTGCCTTCTTTAATCAAGGTATACAAAAGGCTTGCATGTACTCCAAGAGACATCACACCTGATGTTTAGGAATCATTTTCTAGGAACTTGCAATCAGCTGTCTAGCTTGAGTTGAACAGTATAGGAACATCAACCCTTCAACTGGGCATGTGCGAGTGTCCACTGGATGACATTTTGACATCTAAGGGCTGAAAACTCCACCCTCAGATCCTGCTAAGTGCCTTCATTTTTGAATAAACAAAGGCCTGAGCTGAATTACACCTATGTAGAACAATTAACTGCACCTTTTTCCAGTCCCCTTTCCCCGAGCTCCCCAGGCTCCCCATGCCTTAGACAACCCTACTTCTTTGTTCTTTACTTCATAGCTTCCTCTAGATGGCACTAGTGGTAAAGAACCCGCCTGCCAATGCAGATGCTGGAGACAAAGGTTTGATCCTTGGGTCAGAAGGATCCCCTGGAGACGGGCATGACACCCTGCTCCAGGATTCCTGCCTGGGAAATCCCAAGAAGGACCCGGTGGGCTACAGTCCACAGGGTCGCAAAGAGTTGGACACAACTGAAGCAACTTAGCATGCACGCATAAATACTCTGAACTCTTGCCTTTGGAGAGGTGGTTCTGAGACTTGCTCCTTGATATCCTTACTTAGCTGCCCTTTTTCCTGAAAACCTAGGCAGCTCTGAGTTTTGGCTTGCTGTATATTGGGCAAAACAAACCTGGCTTGATAACAATAATGATTCATAAATCATCTAATTAAGTAATTTGAGTGCCTGTTATTACACAGACAATATGTTTATTTAAACAGATCTAGTGACTAGTTGTTTAACTAAGGATTTAGATGATTATTCTTATTCTTAACATGACAAAACACAATATCTAGGGTGATAATTATCTTGCCCTGAGAACACAGGTAATAAATTGCAGAACTGGAATCAAAACCCAGGTTTGTTTCCCTCACAAACTGTGATCTTCCCAACATAGCACTATCCCTTCCACTACACAGTGTTTCCCTTGAGAGCTGACAAAACCAAAAGCAGCTTCATAAGAAAAATCTATTTGAAAAGTATAAGGCTCTTGTGTGTGTGTGTGTGTGTGTGTGTGTGTGTGTGTGTATTCAGTCACTAAGTTGTACACCACTCCTTATGACCCCATAGACGTAGCCAAGCTCCTCTGTCCATGGAATTATCCAGGCAAGAATATTGGAGTGGGTTGCCATTTCCTCCTTTAGGGGATCCTCCCAGTCCAGGGATCAGACCCATGTCTCCTGTGATGGCAGGTAGATTCTTTTCCACTTGAGCCACCTGGCTGTTNGCACTATCCCTTCCACTACACAGTGTTTCCCTTGAGAGCTGACAAAACCAAAAGCAGCTTCATAAGAAAAGCCTATTTGAAAAGTATAAGGCTCTTGTGTGTGTGTGTGTGTGTGTGTGTGTGTGTGTATTCAGTCACTAAGTTGTACACCACTTCTTATGACCCCATAGATGTAGCCAAGCTCCTCTGTCCATGGAATTATCCAGGCAAGAATACTGGAGTGGGTTGCCACTCCCTCCTTCAGGGGATCCTCCCAATCCAGGGATCAGACCCATGTCTCCTGTGATGGCAGGTAGATTCTTTTCCACTTGAGCCACCTGGCTGTTAGGTAAGCCTTGAATACTATGCAAGGAGCTTAGAAGAAATACTAGAAATATGAGTTAAAGATCTTTAAGTTCAGATTCAAGTCTGTCATTATTTTCAAAAGATGCCACTTCATGATATATTCATTCACTTAACAAAAATATTTATTGAATTATTAATTTATAATTATTAATTATAAATTATTATTGACTCAGAATTATTAACACTGGAAATATACATGATAACATCAAGTCAACCAATAGTATTAATATTAATAGTTTTGCAGTAAAACTTAGAGTTTAGAAATGCTGTTTAGTATTATTTAGAAACTGTATCTCAAATACCATAAGAGTTATATGATTAGTCACACTTATTCTCATTAGAATATTAATAATATTAAAGTATTAACATGAAGAACAAAGCCTCATTTTTTATACACTGAAATTTATCAAACATATTGCTCCTACCTTGCTGTTCCAATACCACTGAATAAACAAACCCCAAGACCATTACAGATTCTTACACAATTTGAGGTATATTTTCCTTTAACTTGGTTTCTGCGTGATTCCAAATAACAAACAGAAACTAATAAAACTGCCCTTAGAAACCCTATTATTATACTTCACAAAAGACAAAGGAATCTAATGCACTACATTTCAGTTAGCCCTGATAATTTTCTTCTTATGAAGGATAGTGGAGAACAAAACTATCATTAACTTCCTACGTTGACTAAGCACCCTAGGCTAATATGTAAGTTAAAACTCTGAGGCCAAAATTAAAAGTTTTTACAAGTTCTTTAAAAGCATGTATTGCTGTTGTTCAGTCGCTAGGTCATGTCCCACTCTTTACGACCCCATGAACTGCAGCATGTCAGGCTTCCCTGTCCTTCACTATCTTCCTAGGTTTGCTAAAAAAAAAAAAAAAAAGCACATATATTCAGCAGCAAATATTGATTATGGCATTGGTAGTTAAACACTGATTACTAAGACATTATCTTGGAAGTCATTTCATGGTTTATTCAGTTGTTTCCCTGTTTGGGGAGACAGCCATTGGTAAAGGGGACATTTGTCCACTAAGAAACTTGGCCTGGGACTTTTCCATCTAGGTCATGTGATCGCAGTCAATTAGTAATGACATCTAGTCTCTACTAATTTGTTCTGCAGTCAAAACTGGTTTTACCTGCATCACAGACAAAACTAGCTTTCAAAACCACTCCACAATTATAAACAACTGACCCTGCAATGGAAATGATGTTTCCTGTCTCTAACTTGATTTCTCACTTTACTTCCTTCATATACTTTCTTCTGACAGGGCATCATTTCTGGACTTTCAATTGTTGGACATCAAGGACCCAAACTGTCAGCTCACTACAGAATAACCTCATTTCCATCAACTTCAGCTTCTGTAGTCAATGTGCAAGAACACTCAAGAGTGCCTAAATAAACAGTTCAGAAAGGCAAAGGAACAGGGAACTGAGGTATTGACAGGTCCATCAGCATGAAGCTGATGTCTTGAAGGCCTTATTCCATTTTTTTTGTTGTTTTTCTCTTCTGAAGCACTTACTGATACATGTAATGATGGACCGTGCCAATAATCAATAAAGTGCCACAAAATATAAGACTCAAATTCTGTAAAATGTTCCTGTTGTTTTCAATTATTACTCACAAAGGCAGAGGATAACTCAATTTTTTAACTATTTGTGTATATTTATACATACAACATGAGTATGTATTTCATAACAATATATGTATTCAAGTAAGCAAAATGCAAAAAAGNTAATGATGGACCGTGCCAATAATCAATAAAGTGCCACAAAATATAAGACTCAAATTCTGTAAAATGTTCCTGTTGTTTTCAATTATTACTCACAAAGGCAGAGGATAACTCAATTTTTTAACTATTTGTGTATATTTATACATACAACATGAGTATGTATTTCATAACAATATATGTATTCAAGTAAGCAAAATGCAAAAAAGCCTTCTTTTCAGTCATTGTTCTAGAAGATGAGACTTGCTCCTTTAGAAGGAATGATGATTGTAAGATACCGGTGGTTATATACTACCTTACCTTATTCAGTAATGTGGTGAAAGTAGTTACGTGTTTACATCCTACAGAAAGATAGAAAAGGACTAAAAATTGATTACCCTGCCTAGCCAATACATATATCTCTTCATTCTCCACTTCATCTCTGACTTCAGTCAAGTTCAAATGTGGATAAAATGATATGAGCTGCTTTAGTCATTTCAAAAAAAAATTCATCTGATTGTTTTGTCGCAAACCACTGGGAACCTTAATGGACTAGTCCAAGAAAAAGTCACGCATATGCTTTCAAGGCAAACAGGGCTCTGTTAAGTGTGGGAAAAAAACAGTAATGATTTGATGCATTTAGAAAATGTATGAACAAACTAATTTTGAATTTCCTTAATTTTGAAACATAGATGATCACTATAAGGAAAAAGAAATAATTCTATGAGTTTGAGGCTTCATAAATATTAATTTTGCAAGGTGTCTGTTAAATAACAATATCTAACTTATTAAGAAATTATTTCTATCATTTAAAATGTTTTCATCATAACTCCAGTGTTTCTTAAATACATCATTCTAGTCTATGTATGAACCCCATTCTTAAATTTGATCTAGAGAGATGCCTTAACCAATCACAGCATATTAGTTTATTAATATTTCTTGTGCTACAGATACAGTATATTTAAGTCCATGGCCTAGATTAATTCACATCAGGCAATATGGTACATCACTTCTAGTACTTAATTCGGGTGTAAGAATGACATTTATAAAGATAATTTTCAAGACCTTGAGTCCGTAAGATGTACATAGTGAAACAGATAATACAAAATGCAACTGTACTACTGATTATCAGTGGGCTTGCTGTTGAGAAACCCTTTCTTTGATCATTTGCAACAGATGGCCTGGGTACCATGCCCAACTGTGGAAAATGGCCCAGAAAGCAGCTCTCCCACCATTAGGTTAAGCATGCTAAGAGAAAACTTTCTTTGCTCTAGACAAAAAATGGTAAAGTGTCAGCATTGATTTCCAGATATAGTGGTATTACATAAGTTCCCTTTTAATGAAATTTTATCTTCTATTTTTGCTAGAGTAGTTAAAAACAATCAAACAAGCAAGTCAATTCTCTTCTATCAAGATTTATAAAGAAAAATGGCTGAGTATTTAAATATCCAGTATGGTTACATCTATATGTATTTAACAAGGAAAAAGTGATCATCTCCAAATACCATGTGCAATAAGGAAAAAAAAAATCATCTGCAAGTGTTCACCTACAAATACCTCTTCATGAACATTTAGCTCTTCACACTATAAATTTGCCTCTCACATATGCAGAAATCTACTTTCCAACTTTGGCAACCAGAGTTATCCAACTAGTCCCAATTTTCAAAGCCAGAAATATATAACAAATTCTTAACACTAGTATGAAAGTTTTTTGAAGACAGGGTCTACTGTTGTTTTTGTTTTTATTTTCCGTAAGTCTAGTATAGTATCAGGCACTTATAGAAGATCAACAAAATGCTCACACTAGTGGGACTTTGAGCATTCATAACAGATCCACAAGGTATTTTAGAGTTTACAGTGCCTCAAATTCATTTACAAATATAAGGTGTCATAAAAATAGTAAAATCTACAGACTGGACTGGCTATCAAATTTGTGTGGCTCAGTGCAAAATGACAATTTGGGGATCCTTTATACAAAAATGTATTAAGAATTCTGAGACGCTTAGAGCAGGGTATTAAACAAAAGCATAGGTGCTGTGTGACAGCACAGGTAACATACTATGAAGGTGGCCCTGTCTATAAACATCGTTTAGTTGAGGGTTTCACAGCATGTGAAATCTAAGAATTAAAATTAGATACTACTTAGTGGATATCCACTTTAGAACTTATCTGGTATTTCCCAGCTTCTTATAGTGATCAGATTTTTTCTAGAAGAAAACATGGCTTTTCAGACTGAGAAACTCAGGTGCCAATCAATTCTCTAAGCAAGTGTGTCTGCAGTGGTGTTCAAGGGAAAGTGTGTGATTGTATCTGTTACTGGCTTTCCCTTTGATGTACTCCAGTGCCCATCCAAAGGCCTGATCCAAAACAAATAAAATTCCTGCCACACCAAGGTTAACATTTTTAGGGCACTAGAGGTACGTGAGAATAATAAACAAGGTTTGAGAGTCTACCTTGAACTGGTAGGCTGTTTACTGAGATCATTTCCTAGCATGCAATTCATTTTACTGCACAAAGAAGCCAGCTTTTTGATAGTAGTATTAAGGTCATGCCGCAAAAGTTGAAGCTATAAAAGAACAATTTGATTTTTCTGCCAGCTAGAGCAGTGAGTGCATCCTCTTACCTCTTTATTTCTTAATATAAATATCCAAAAAGCCTCCTGAAGTCTTCAGGGAGATAATGGGAACTCGATTTGTGAATAGCAACTTCAGACTGTGAAGCTATTTCTGACAACGCACTACAGTTGTCTTAAGTCATTATATATAAAGGCACATTCCAGATGCTGATACTGTCCACATTACGCTATTTGGACAAATTGACTTAATTAAATAGCTAAACAGTTTTTCTACATGTAGTTCATTCAAATTAACGAAGAAAAATTTCCAAATTTGGTTTTATTCTGTTTGTTGAGTTCAGTATTAAAGATATACTGCCTTTTTGATTCAGATTTAACATTATTTTTCATTTTACCCTCCCTAACACATGACATAATTTTCTACTTCCTACCATTATTCAACAATGATATTAACACTTTCATTCCAATATAAGGTAAATCTCAGTATTCCTTTTCTGTTATCTCATATAGCCTTTTGTTTTTTTCATTTATATATAAGAAGAAAAAGCTTTGCACCATGTACTATTTTTATAGACTTTCATTCTACCTAATTTTTGACAGGAAAATATTATGCTACGAACATCAATCTAGGAAGCTTTAGGTTTCTGGTTTTATTGCTATATATCAAGCTTTAATTTTCAGGAACTTAATACATACGTTTCTATATTTCTAAATCATAAGACTTAAGCTATTATTGCTTATATCATAAAATATAGGACTATTATCTCTTTGTCTGAGACCTGGAGCATAGTCTTTTGAAATGGAATTTACTTCCAAATGATTCAAGAGCAATTTAAAATGAATGACTGCAAAGCTAATTTTATCTGCATTTGCCTGCCCATCTATCAGAGAAATAATTCATGATATATTACAACAAAAGGCAACTGGAATTAACTATTTGAATGAGACTTTGGCTTATTTTAAATATTTTGATGAAAATATCCTTTGAAAGACAAAGACTATGGCTTATATTACAAGTAACGTATTAATGGATTCATCATTTAAATTTAAGTAGTGGAATACATAATGCCTTAAATGTATTGGACGATTTGAAAGTACTGCATGATTTCTAACTCTAAAAGAAAAAAACTTTTTTTCTACGTTTAAGGAAATAATTTCCAAATAATCCCCATACATTATTAATAGTGACATGAAGTCAGCATGCTATTTGGCATGCACTTAGCTGTGAAAGAGAGGCGCATCCTTCTGCCCCAGTTTAAGCCTTTATTAATTCTGACTTTTGCTAACATAAAATCTTAAGTGTTTTCCTGCCTACAGTCTCTACTCTGCCATGTGTTCTATACACCATGCTCTTAGAAAAGTTAGCTTCCTTCTTCAAATAATTTAATCAATGCAATGTAAAGCATGATGGTAAGCTTCTTTTTGCTTATCACATTAACTAAAATATACTGAATGATTGATGAGGTTTTGAGGAAATGTGTATTTGCACATACTGGCTATAGTGTAAATTGGTATCACAGTAGAGAGTATTTGAAAATACAAATAAAAATTAAATCTATGTATACACCCAAATAGGCTATCCCACTTCTTGGAATCACTGTTTCAGACATAATGGCTTCAAAATATAAAAGTATACAAAGATGTTCACTGCAGCATTGTCTATTGAAACAAATAAATGACACACTGCAACAAAATGCAGCTGAAGTTAACTATTTAAATGAGTTTGAGAACAACTTAACAACAACCTAAGGAATGATCAGATAATTATTAATGATATATCCATCCAGGAGAACACTATTTCACCCATAAAAATAAGCAGGCAAATTTGTATGTATTAAATTAGAAGGGTATCCATTATTCGCTAGGCAAATAAAACAACGCTTCAGCCAATCTGTATAGAGTGATGCAACTTTTGTTAAAGAAGACAGAAAAGAAGGAATGAAAGGAGAGAGGGCAGAAAGAGCAGTGTGTATGTGTGTGTAGATGGCTGCATCAATAAATCACAAGAAAAAGTGTAAGGCAAAGCCTAGAAGCCAAAGCTTAAAAATATTAACAGTAAATACTTCTTGGGGAGAAGAATCAGAGAGCTTTAGAGGGAATTTTTTCCCTCTATTTGGAGTGGATTTTTCACATCCTTATTTTTTAATGTGTTTTTGAGTTTGTATTTAAATTAAGAAAAGGGTAAATTAGATAATTCCACATGCAACCTACAGCTCCTGCCTAGAATAACCACTATCAGTTTCTTCACTACATTAAACCTTCCCTAGTCAATGCTACTGACTCCATAAAGCCTTATGTGATGTCTCCACTAACACCTGTGTTCAAAGATCACATTACTTGTAGCTATACAGCATTAATTTCATTCTCACTAGTTATATCTCATTTTTCTCTTATAGTCCATTGTCCTAATTTCTTCATCTGTGTGATCTCTGACTTTAAGATAGTTTACTATATTTCTCAAAACTTGCTTAAAAAATATTTGTGGATTATCTTCTATATGCTAGGGCTGACCTAGCTATTATAGTAAAGCTGCACTTTATCTCTCAATGAAATCTTTTTTCTTATAAAATGAGATAGTGAAATAAAAGATACTAAGTTTATGATAATCTGAATTTATAATAAAAACTGGCCAATTAGTCTGATTATGTAAATAATGTGTTTATAATTCATTAATACTTGATTTTCACTTTAATGTGCTTATTAATTTTAGGATGTCAGAAAGGTTTGCTAACACAGTTAGAAACTTAATGGGCTTCCCTGGTGGTTCAGATGGCAAAGAATCCTTCTGCAATGCAGGAGGCCCAAGTTTGATCCCTGGGTTGGGAAGATCCCCTGGAGAGGGGAATGGCTACCCACTCCAGTATTCTGGCCTGGAGAATTCCATGGGCAGAGAAGCCTGGTGGGCTACAGTCCCTGGGTTACAAAGAGCTGGACACGACAGAGCGACTAACACACAGCAACACATAGAGATTTATACAGTGAATTAAGAAAAAGTTCCACCCCTCCCCCCATGATAAGTTCTACTCCATTAATGGTTAGAATTATAAATCCTATACTATTATTTTGAACTTCAGGAATCTAATGATTAAAGCAAGATCACTCAGAAAAATATTATAGAAACTAAACAATTATCAGTAGATAAACAAGACAACATAAATCTTAAGTTAACCCTTAAATTTTAATTTAACTAAAAGAATGACTTATAGTTTAAAAGAATCCAATAAAGATTTGAAAATTTAACATTATATTCATACAGCACATATTTATTTCATTCCTGTTAAACTCTTCTGTGATGGTCAGTGTTACAAGTCAAGATGCCAAGAATACACTCTCCAATTATTCCATCAAACAGTAATCTAGGTGTTGCTGTGAAGATATTTTCTGGATGTGATTAAGCCCAAAATNTGAAAATTTAACATTATATTCATACAGCACATATTTATTTCATTCCTGTTAAACTCTTCTGTGATGGTCAGTGTTACAAGTCAAGATGCCAAGAATACACTCTCCAATTATTCCATCAAACAGTAATCTAGGTGTTGCTGTGAAGATATTTTCTGGATGTGATTAAGCCCAAAATTAGCTTCCCTGAGTACGAGAAATTATCCTAGATAACAAGTGTGGGCTTGATTCCATCTGTTGAGAGCCTAATAAGCAGCACTGACTTCCCTAGCAACACCTAGGCTACTACTTGATTGAATAAGGGGACTGTAGCCTGGCCAGGCTGACACATTAAGCTGGCCATTACACTTCCCACAACTTTATCACCATCTATTTCATAACTCCTACTCATTCTTCAGGTATCAAACACCCCTTCTTTGGAAGGCCACTTTGCTTCAAATATTAGACACAAACCCCTGATATCATCTATCACCACCCATTGCTCTCTACTCTTCTTCTTGTTTATAGTTCTTCCTCACTAGAAGACACGTTCAAGGGTTAGGAAGAGTTTTTATCTTACTCATTTCCTCATTATTGACATGTAGTCCAGTGCCTGGCAAGAACTTCAGCTTTTTTTTTTTCCTTCCCATTTGAACTGTTCCTAAAGAAGTTCTATAAGATAGAAANCTCTTCTTGTTTATAGTTCTTCCTCACTAGAAGACACGTTCAAGGGTTAGGAAGAGTTTTTATCTTACTCATTTCCTCATTATTGACATGTAGTCCAGTGCCTGGCAAGAACTTCAGCTTTTTTTTTTTCCTTCTCATTTGAACTGTTCCTAAAGAAGTTCTATAAGATAGAAATATATAGGAATTACATGAGAAGAAATCCTTGCACAAAATATAACAGAAGGATACATATTTGAAAGGTGGTTCCTTAGTGTTTATAAGTACATATCCAGTTCCTGTATAAAAAAATTATATCTATCCTCAAAGCAACTGTAAATATCATATATCATGAGGTGTGCATAGCTTTGGACTAAATACATCCCCTCACTAATCAAAGTTGAATTTACAACATTTTGTGAGTGGGAAATAACATGCTACATCTGATAATAGTCTCTCTGCAACTCCTTGGCCTCATTTGACACTGGACTTCATTGCACCGCTCCCTCTTCTCTGAAACTTCCTCCTCTCTGGGGGACTGTGCATTAGCACTGGATTGCTTCCCATCCTACCTCTGTGACCTTTCTCTTCATTCTTTCCTGCTTGAATACAGAGAGATACTTTCCAAGGTTCCCTCCTTTATTCTCTCCCTTGGGCATCTCATCCACAACTCTGGCTACAATTATCAGATCATGTCACACATACAACCTTCTGCTCCACCCCCTCTGCTTCTTAAAACCCTTCAATGCCTTTGCATTGACTGAGAATGAAATCAGATTCTTTAGCAAGGCTGACAAGGACCCGCCTGATCTGACTGCTGCCAGTCTCTATGTCTCCTTTCCAAGCCTCCTGTCCTTTCCTTGTCATGCTCGAGACAAGCAGACTGTTATTTATATCTCTGAACACACCAAACTCAGTCCCACTTGAGGTCATTTGCACTTGCTCTTCGTTTCTCTAGAAAGATCTTTCACCTTCTTCTTGCCACTTAGGATTCAGCTCAAAATGCCTCCTGGGCAAAGATGGATTCTTGACTACCCAATCTCTATTTGATTTTTTTTTTTTTTTTTTTGTTACCAAGTCCAAGCTTGAATTGCTTGCCATACAACAGACCAATGAGTCAAGAGATCAGTTGTTAGTGCAAGAAATAGTGACTTTATTTCGAAAGAAGCCAACCAATAAGATGGTGGGCTTGTGTTCCAAACAACCATCTTGCCCGAGTTAGAATTCAGGTATGGGAGGCTAACACATAGCCTCTGGAGTCTGCTCTCTGCTAAGTTGTTTCAGTCGTGTCCAACTCTGTGCAACCCCATAGACAGCAGCCCACCAGGCTCCCCTATCCCTGGGATTCTCCAGGCAAGAACACTGGAGTGGGGTGCCATTGCCTTCTCCAATGCAGGAAAGTGAAAAGTGAAAGTGAAGTCACTTAGTCGTGTCCTACCCTTAGCGACCCATGGACTGGGGCCCACCAGGCTCCTCCGTCCATGAGATTTTCCAGGCAAGAGTACTGGAGTGGGGTGCCATTGCCTTCTCCATAGCCTCTGGAAGGTAAGTATTAATTACTTCCTTCCTGCAGTCGTCTGAAGTTGGGCCTGGTCAGGATGTTTCCTGTGAGCTAAACAAAGGTATTTTAGCTTAATGCTCCTTACCTGGGAGGATGAAGGGTTCCTGGAAATGGGCCATTATGTATAATTATGCTTATAGGCAACATCCCTTTAGTGATGCACTTTTAACAGAATATAAATATTTTTCCTTGATTCATTATCTCCTATCACTATCTCAAATTAGTTTACCAAGTTAGTTGCTTATTTTCTTTGCCCTTCCCACAGAACTCCAAACTTTATGAGATCAGAAGTTTCACTCTCTAACCTCAGCATCAAAGTTAAACTTATCTTCCCTCTAAAACTAACTTCTTCTTTTGACTCAACCCCATATTTGTGACTGTAATAGCCTCAAGTGAAGAGCCTGGAGTCCCACCTCCCCACTGAGTTGAACTCATCTATATGGATAATACGTGAAAGTCACTCTGCAATGTGCAACTCTTTGTGACTTCATGGACTACAGAGCCCATGGAATTTTCCAGGCCAGAATACTGGAGTGGGTAGGTGTTCCCTTCTCCAGGGGATCTTCCCAAACCAGGGATTAAACCCAGGTCTCCTGTATTGCAGGCAGATTCTTTACCAACTAAGCCACAAGAGAAGCCCAAGAATATTGTAGTGGGTAGCCTATCCCTTCTCCAGTGGATCTTCCCGACTCAGGAATCGAACTGGGGTCTCCGGCATTGCGACATTCTTTACCAGCTGAGCTACCAGGGAAGCCCCATCTACATGCATAGTGCATAAAATCAGCTCTAAATTTTCTCACTCACCATCATCAACCCTTATTCCCCTTTGTATCACCAGAAGTCAAGTTGAGGTCCTACCATTTTCCTGAAATTACTACTTGTTACTGATTTGGCTTGCTCATGAACTTTTCTTTCTCAATATCTTCTATATCACATCATTATATCAGCATTTCTAAACAGAATATGAAATCGTAACAGATTTTGCTGGAAACTTTCATTATTCAATAAAACATGACCCCAAATAAGCTGAATTTACCTCATATTACCACCTTTCAGCTTAGTTAGGGAAAACATGGTGTGTGATGCTTGTGGTTGTAAAGAAGTAATTTGTTGCATAATTCAATATCCACATAAAATTCGAGAGCTGGCCTATTTTCCAGAAAAGGAAATGGAGGCCCAACTACTTTGAGTGACTTGCCTGAGATTGCATGGCTATTAAATGGAAGAAATGACCTTTCAGGCTAATATTGAAATTTCATGGCTCTGATATATATTTTTTGATTATGTAAACTCCATAGCACTGCTTCAATCCCCCCTTCTAATTAAGTTTATTTGCTGTCTTCTTATTTTTGAGTTACTTCATGCTTATTGCTTATTAATGCTGTTATTTTATTTCTTTCTTAATTACAAAGTTACAATACTTACAGATTTTAGTTGACAAAATTCTATAATAAACAAATAACAAAAAGGGAAAGTCACTCCTAAGCTCCATCCCACTCCCTGGACCTNTTATTTTTGAGTTACTTCATGCTTATTGCTTATTAATGCTGTTATTTTATTTTTTTCTTAATTACAAAGTTACAATACTTACAGATTTTAGTTGACAAAATTCTATAATAAACAAATAACAAAAAGGGAAAGTCACTCCTAAGCTCCATCCCACTCCCTGGACCTACCTACTATCGACACTAGTGTGTTTTATTCAGAATATTTCTCTATGCAGTTACTTTGGCAGGTGTGTGTATGTGTGTGTGTGTGTGTGTGTGTAAATGTGTGCGGATACATGCCCGCATGCTCAATTGCTTCTGTCACGTCCAACTCTTTGTGAACGTATGGACTGTAGCCCGCCAGGCTCCTCTGTCCATGGGACAAGAATACTGGAGTAGGTTGCCATGCCCTCCATCAGGGGATCTTCCTGACTCAGGGACTGAATCTGTGTCTCCTGTGTTACAGGCAGATTCTTTACGCACTGAGCCATCTGGGAAGACTCATATGGATACATATATGGCCTTAAAAATACAAGTGGGATCGCGCAGTACATGCTGCTCTGTGCTGATACTGCTTTCTATAGTAAATTCTCTGTTCCACTTGATCTATCACTTGCCAGGTGAGTGCCATGACATGCCTACCAAGTTTAGTATAAGCTGACAGCCAATGTAAAAAAAAGGGGAAAAAAATGCAATTTAAGGCTTTGGTAGTATTTGCATGACACTAAACTTTCTGCAGATGTTTTACAGCAAAAACAAACAAGGATCACAATCTTTGTTACTGTCACTATTATCTTCAGCTTTGATATTTGAATTCTGGATCTGTATCTGTCTTTTTCAAAATCATAGTTTACACATGGCATGTGAGTCAAAGTCATATTTCATAAATTCTGCTTACTAAGTGAGGGTACTGATCATGTACCGATATATCCATTGTTTATCTTTTTTGATGGAGCAAGTGACATTCTTTCAAAATTTACTGTGTAAAATATAATATATCCATTATACCAAAGAAGATGGTAAGGGTAGGAATCACCTCCAGCAAGATAAAGGGTTGGTTAATTTTTCACGTTTCACCTCTCCTGCCACTGGAAATCACAACACTTGACACTAGGTCACAAAATTATTAAACCTTAAAGGAGCAACACTTCCTTCTCCATGTGAGACCTCACTTCTCCTTGACACTTTACTCCTGAAATCCCTTTAGGCTCCTGGCCTTTTCTCCCTGCCTTTAACTCCCGTAACTAATTACATTTGGACAAGTCTTTGGTGAAAATAGTTTTCCTTCAAAGTTATTCATTCAAAGTTCCCCTTAAGGCATTCTTTGTCACTTTAGCCCAGCCTGATATCTTTACACAAAGTTGAAAGAGGTGAGCTATTTTTATAAAATAAGAAATCTTTCAAAACCCAAATATACCTTGACGTTTCAGATAAAGACTGTAGTTTGATATATGACAAATGCCTCATTTCTAGACATTTACAAATAAACAAAAAGTTCCAAAGACTCTGGTCTTACTTTAAGACAGTTAAACTTTAAAAACTGTATTATTACACTTAGAATTAGTTTACTGAGGGTCAATAATTAAATTCGTCAATAAAAACAGAAAAAAGATTAACCAACAGGTATAGCTGAACTTATTTTCAATTTACAATAAATTTGTTTTGAAAATCATACTGGACTGCAGAATTAAGCAGTATTTTTAACTTGTTATCTATTTAGAAGACAAAAGTGAAGATCAAATAAAAAAAGAGATTAAGACTGGGAACATGGCAGTGCTCAATTATTTTCTCTGCTGAAATAAAATTAAAACTTGCCAAGTTGTGAATCACTTTCAACCGACTCCTATGTTTTATAAATAAGCAGAAAATATTACTTTAATTTTGTTTTACAATATAGAGATCAAGCATGTACCATTCATTGTTGATACAGGGTACTCAGTTCTAGGGCAAAAGACTGAATGAGATTTAATGATGGGCTCTACTATCACTTGCTTAAAGCTAGAGACTTTCCAGGAAGAGGTGAAGAAAGTTTTCTTTGTGAAACCATTTCCTACATTATTTAATAACATTTCATTGCTGTCTCCATTTGTAGCTACCCTGTGTCATGTGACTTTTTATAGTGAATTCGTTCTATTTTCCATAGACAAAAACCTAGGTTTGAAAGTTTGAGCATATTTCCTAAGACTATCCAAGCGTTTAATGGAAGAGCTAGGAAAGGCATGCAGGTACTTCCAGCTTAATAAGTCTGAGTGCTGTGTAAGTGGTGTTGCCTCCCACAATGTGAAAACTTACAACTTAGCAAATCAATGTCCATAATTCTCTTATAGTACTTCTCTTAGAAACAATATAGATACAATAAAAAAATAATAAACACTTATAAAGAACTTACCAATTCTGGCTACCCCCTAAGTACTTTAGATTTATTGCCTCACTTAATTCGCACAACAGAACCATGGATAATGTAGTTATTTCTCCTGTAAAGATGGAAAAACAAAGGCACAGAGAAGCCAGTTAACTCGCCTAAGATTCACACAACTAATAAGTGGCAGAAATTTTCTTTAACTGACACTCAGTATACAGTCTTAGGGAATCACCTGATGAATAATCCGCTCGGTGGAGTTTCTCCAGGAAATACTAACATCTATTTATTAGTTATAGGTCAAAATGAGATATACAGATGCGAATTTTCTCAATACATAATTTCATAATACTTATCTGCTAGTCTCTTCAGAGATCACTATGATATGTTCTTATGGTTCTATTATTTGGTTTACTTTCTAACTTATTCAAATCTACTTATTTTTTATACTTCTATATTTAACTGCTTTAAATGACCTGTAAAAGCTGTTATGAACTATAAAGGAAAAAGATAGCAAATCACTGTCCACAACACTGACACAAACAGAGAAACAGGGCAGTATCTAATATGTGTAAGCAATTTGAAAGTTGTTTACCCTATAGAATAAGATATGAGCACTGTTAAAATGATTGTGAAATACGTAATAGTAAGCTAAGACAATTTGTAAAAAGAGTATAAAGAAAATATTCTAAGACATGTAGTGCAACTCAAATGCAAAATTCCACAGCTTTTAACTATTAGTCTTGAGCCAGAAATCTCAACTTGCATTCTCCTGATTCATGAAGTGCCCCCCTCCAGAATATATATAATCTAAATAATGACTATGAACTAATGTAAACTGAGGCAGAAGAGGGAGATTTGTAAAAAGGCAGAGGTATCGAAAACAGAGCTCTGACTTATTTTATTATAGGAGGTAGATTTTCTTTAATGGTATCCATTTTCCTTTTACCAAGGCCTCTGTTTTATCAAATCTCCAAAAGAGAAATAGGAGTTGACAATCTTTACAAATATAAAGGATGCAAACGATTTGTGGAGAGGAGGAATAGCCAGGTTTCCTCGCGCTAAGGAGGTGTTTTTATCAGAAAGGCACTCATGCCTAGAAAATCTAGGTCTATGAGCACATGCGGTTATTTTCAGAAAGGCATACCCTTTCTGTCTTCCACTTCAGTAAACTCAGGGAGTGAAAAGTCATTCTGTGAAAGCAGCTAGTTCATTGACATTAGAGGCATATCATTTTCCCAAAGTTTGAGAGAGCAATGGATTGATTTCAGGGTTCACAGTGGGGCAGGGTAAGATAGCACGGCTCACAGGGCTTTCGGAAACAATATAAATTCATAGACCTATTTCAAGGTTTCAGGAAGATGTGATAAACTACTGGATTGGGTTACACATTTCCTCCAGCAGGGACTATTTTATCCACTCCTCCTAGATAAGTCAGGCTGATTTGTTGTTTTCATGCTCTGTTTTTCTTCAAATCTACTTAAATAAGCAGGTTGATTTCAGGGCAGACCCTCCCCCTAACTCCCTCTTCCTCTGTACGGGTTCAACTCAAGTTCTTATGAAATCATTATCCTTCTCATCCCTTCCAGACTGACTGCTGCAAAAAGTGAAGCAGAAAGTCAACAAAAACGGAACTAGAATAAAATGTGGTGATCAAGGTTGTGCCGCTCTGTACAAATGTGGATGCAGAATCATGCAGTATTTATGAGGATGTCTCCTATGCAGGGCAGCTGTGGGTGGTTCGAATGTCTGTGCCTCTTCAAACACACACAAATCCCTCAGGCCAATGTGCCACTTCACTTCCACCAAAATCAGAACCACATCCAAAGCAAAGCCCTTTCAATGGTTAGGAGAGGAGGGAAACAAGGAAGCTATCTGAACTTGTTTCTGTTTAAATCACTGAAAATACTACAGGGACAGTTTGCACTTGTATGACCTGTCAGGAAAATCAAGCTATGCTTTTTCATAAATTGGGAAATCAGATTGAATCCTACTAAACCAAAGACTCAAAAAATATTCTCATGATTCCCATTGTCAGTTTACCCATTTACCACTTGTGACTCTTCGGTATCTCAGAATACCATGTTGTAGGTCTAAAAACACCCCCACTGTTAATTACCTACAAATCTGAATCTTCACAGGAATGACTGAATGAATGATAGAAAATGTACAAGACACACTGGACTCAGTGTCAGAAGACTTACATTGCCAAGACATCGATCCTTTCTGAACCTTAATTTCATCACCTGTTAATGGAAGATATTATAGTGAAAACATGTAGTTTTTCTTTGCTCATCATCATCCATTTCCTCTTGTTTTGTGACAGAAATGTCTTCTAGACTCTCAGGCTATACAGGACTCCTCCAGCCCATCAGAGCATTCTGGACCTATGACCACAATTATTGGTGTGAGGTGAGCATGTGACCCAAGATAGTGCCACCAAAATGAAATATGGGATTTTGTTGTCCTGAAAGGACTGGGTGTTAGTGAACATCTTGATATGAGACAGAAAGAGCCAGCTTGAATGGAGCCAACACAGAGAAAGGCAGAACAGAGAGATGTCGGGAGAATATGTTGAGATTATCACTCAGGTCAGTGGACTTGATTGCCACTGAAGTTAGATGGGTTTATTCTGGGATTTTTTTTTTTTTATGTGAACCACTAGATTCATTTTTTTTTTGGTTTTGACTTAGACTTGTTTGATTTGATCTTCTTTCACTTGCATCCTAAAAATTTCTCACTGTTACAGTGTGAAGGCTGAGCTATATAATGATATACTGATACGAATAATGTTTTTGGAAAGTTTTTATTTGTTTAAAAGCTAAAATCCTTGGCTTTATAAAATACATTTGCATTTTTATTCAATTAAATGTATAAACTTTTTAAAAAGTTTCTTATACCATGGGACTCTACCAGGGCTTGACAATATTAAGAATAAGAAATAAAACTAACCTAGGGGTTTATAGGCAAGTAGGGACACAAACAAGTGTTAAATAATTATAGGATACTGTTAAAATGGTAAAAACCGCGGACAATATAATATGTAGAACTACTGTATTATACAACTCTAGGGCATGCCATTCACACCATAGCTTATGTAAGTGTCATCCGCTGGAGTCATGGGCTTCCCAAGTGGCGCTAGTGGCAAAGAATTTGCCCACCAATGCAGGAGACAAAAGAGAAGCAGGTTTGATCCCTGGGTGGGGAAGATCCCCTGGAGTAGGAAATGGCAATCCACTCCAGTATTCTTGCCTGGGAAATCCCTGGACAGAGGAGCCTGGAGGCTAAAGTCCATGGTGCTGCAAAGAGTCGGACATGACTCAGTGGCTTGTGTTGTGTTGTGTTTTACTGGAATCATACATGGAAACCAAACTCAACTATACCTCTCTCAGCTGGTAGGCTGATCCAGCTAAACACTTGCACTATCAAGTATTTTCAACTTCTATAATGGTTCTTGGCTGCTGCATTGTTTAAATGAACTGATTATTGCCCACTATATTTGAGTTTTTAAGAGTTTTTTAAGGAGAGTTCCTGGCAGACAGCTGGCACCACAGGTTTACCATTACACAAACCAGACACAAATCTCACTGGTCGTCCTTGGCTGTGCTATCATTTGTTAGTGATCAGTTGGCAGAAGCACCACTAAATCAAGCATCTGCAAACATTAAATGTCGCATTTCAGGAGTACAGAGGTCTTTGGGCAGTGGGAGATTCATTGAACATCAGATTAATTATTTGGCAAAACAAGTGGAGCTTTTATGACTCAAAGGTCATTTACAACAACATACTTTCACACTGTTGCCTTAGCGATAATACTTCATTTTAAGTGGCAAAATCAAACTATAAGTAAATTAGTACCCAAATTAATCCAACAGCTGTGTGTTTTGATAGTGATTAATATGCACTGTATAAAAGAGGCTTTGCTTTGCTCTTGTTCTCAGTCACAAAAGAGAGAGAGAAAAGTTCTTTGATATAATGCCTCTTCTGAAGCAATGCCAAGATAGTTCATTGTTTAGTTACCAAAAAAAAAAAAAAACACTGAGAGCTTCAGGGCAATGCTGCTGCTTTTCTTTTCTGGTGGAATATCAGCCACAGTTCCTCTTGAAACCCTAGGTGAGCTTGCCTGATGCCTCACTCCTGGAGTCAAACCGAGACCAGAGCACCTCTAGTTTACAGGGCAAAACAGCTCCAGCTCCTGGGCTTGGATGGACTGCTTTTCTTACACGGGATATCTTACTCTTTTGGAGGAAGAAATTGCAACCCAGCATTTAAATCATGCTAGCCAAAATTTATCTTTGGATAAAATATCAAGATGACAAATCTGTATACATTCACATATGTGTTTATCAGCATGGTAAGATTGGCCACTAGCTTGGCTGCATGTTCGAAATTACCTATTTCCATCATCCATTCCCAGTCCAACTTGCTGCCATCTTACCCAGGGTGTGAAATTTTCTAAAGTGTCCTCTGGTCTGCATGCTGCAAAATACCATTGGTTTGGAGCCTGAAAGATCTGACTCTCAGCTGAGTTAGCAAAATACAATTGTGCTCACTTGGCTTGTACTAATAGTCTGCTATTTAGAGGTGTGGGTGTCTTCAAGAGCTATAATCCATTACAGACATGGGGTTGTACATAATTTGACTCTTGGTATGATTCCATACATGGTGCAATGAGGTAGTTTCAAATACATCTATAAAGTGTTTTGACTTTTAATTCCCCAGGATGATTGATATATCATTCCTATTGACACTATAATTTTATTTGCAGGTTTGGTGTAGCTGCTAAAAGTCTTANGGAGTACAGAGGTCTTTGGGCAGTGGGAGATTCATTGAACATCAGATTAATTATTTGGCAAAACAAGTGGAGCTTTTATGACTCAAAGGTCATTTACAACAACATACTTTCACACTGTTGCCTTAGCGATAATACTTCATTTTAAGTGGCAAAATCAAACTATAAGTAAATTAGTACCCAAATTAATCCAACAGCTGTGTGTTTTGATAGTGATTAATATGCACTGTATAAAAGAGGCTTTGCTTTGCTCTTGTTCTCAGTCACAAAAGAGAGAGAGAAAAGTTCTTTGATATAATGCCTCTTCTGAAGCAATGCCAAGATAGTTCATTGTTTAGTTACCAAAAAAAAAAAAAAACACTGAGAGCTTCAGGGCAATGCTGCTGCTTTTCTTTTCTGGTGGAATATCAGCCACAGTTCCTCTTGAAACCCTAGGTGAGCTTGCCTGATGCCTCACTCCTGGAGTCAAACCGAGACCAGAGCACCTCTAGTTTACAGGGCAAAACAGCTCCAGCTCCTGGGCTTGGATGGACTGCTTTTCTTACACGGGATATCTTACTCTTTTGGAGGAAGAAATTGCAACCCAGCATTTAAATCATGCTAGCCAAAATTTATCTTTGGATAAAATATCAAGATGACAAATCTGTATACATTCACATATGTGTTTATCAGCATGGTAAGATTGGCCACTAACTTGGCTGCATGTTCGAAATTACCTATTTCCATCATCCATTCCCAGTCCAACTTGCTGCCATCTTACCCAGGGTGTGAAATTTTCTAAAGTGTCCTCTGGTCTGCATGCTGCAAAATACCATTGGTTTCGAGCCTGAAAGATCTGACTCTCAGCTGAGTTAGCAAAATACAATTGTGCTCACTTGGCTTGTACTAATAGTCTGCTGTTTAGAGGTATGGGTGTCTTCAAGAGCTATAATCCATTACAGACATGGGGGTGTACATAATTTGACTCTTGGTATGATTCCATACATGGTGCAATGAGGTAGTTTCAAATACATCTATAAAGTGTTTTGACTTTTAATTCCCCAGGATGATTGATATATCATTCCTATTGACACTATAATTATATTTGCAGGTTTGGTGTAGCTGCTAAAAGTCTTAGAGCCAAATTTGTGGTGAAGTGAAAGTTGCTTAGTCGTGTCCAACTCTTTGTGACCCTATGGACTATACAGTCCATGTAATTCTCCAGGCCAGAATACTGGAATCGTTAGCCTTTCCCTTCTCCAAGGGATCTTCCCAACCTAGGGATCAAACCCAGGTCCCCTGCATTGCAGGCGGATTCTTTACCAGCTGAGACACCAGGGAAGCCCTGTGGGCAAACCATATGCTGGGTTTACAGAGAAGTCAGTGGAACTCAGTGACTTGGAGTCCAGGCTTGAAGGCCAGGTGGCAAGCTTCCAACATGGGTTCTGCTACTTTAACTCTGTGACTTAGAACATGCACCTTGATGTCTTTTTTTAATCTGTAAGAAGTTCTGACTAGCTAAGGTTACTGTGAGGATTAAATGAGTTTCTACATGAAAAGTGCCTGGCCCTGAGTACACATTGAATAAACATGTCATCATCATCATAAATTCATTACCATCATAGCCTTGATGATTTTCCTGCCTTAGCAACTTCCTCTATGATTTATCTCATTCACTGCAATTTATGTATTTTTCTAAGCAGTGCCAAATTCTTTATCGAGCACAGTTCAGTATAAACAAAATAAAACATCATAATTTATTCTTTTAATTTTCTAACAGAAATAGTACTCCACTTTGCTTTTACAAGCACATCCTTACTGAAAATTTTATTTCACAATGCTGTTTGAAGATTCTATTTCAAACAGAATATGCTACAAAAATGCCACTTCTAATAGCTCATGCCATATTTAAAACTGGTTTTATCAACACCAGACATGTGCTGAAATGTCAGATGGTCTTTTCAAACACAGATCAATTTCTAACAAGGTAAAACCACATATGTTTAAATACCAATGCATATGAGAAATTATTGAGAATAAACAACATAAAATGTAAGTGAAATAACAAGACCTGAGTTTTCTGGGATACTAGTGATCTCTAGAGAGGTGAACTCTGGCAGTGGCACTCATTTGTAGGACAGTGCCAAAGAATGCTCAAACTACCACACAATTGCACTCATCTCACATGCTAGTAAAGTAATGCTCNTGGTGGGAGGGGGGTTCAGGGTTGGGAACTCATGTACACCAATTCATGTCAGTGTATGGCAAAACCAATACAGTATTGTAAAGTAAAAAAATAAAATAAAATAAAATAAAATAAAATGCAGAATTCAGTTGCTGTCCTACTAGCAAATGTTTTAAGTCCTCAATCATTCAATGTAGCTAGGGTTAAGTACTGGATAGCAGCAACAAAACAAACTAAACAAGTTTTGAAAGGATCAGTAGGGAAAGTAGGACAAAACAAGAAAGATGGTAGTTTAGAGGAAGAAAAGGAGTAGAAATGGTAAATGTGAATAAAGCTCTTTTTTTAGCTGAGGCTTCCCAGGTGGTACAAGTGGAAAAGAGTCCACCTGCCAATGCAGGAGACAAGAGACCAAGAGATGCAGGTTTGATCCTTGGGTCAGGAAGATCCCCTGGAGAAGGAAATGGCAACCCAGTTCAGTATTTCTTGCCTGGAAAATTCCATATACAGAGGAGCCTAGCAGGTTANTGGTAAATGTGAATAAAGCTCTTTTTTTAGCTGAGGCTTCCCAGGTGGTACAAGTGGAAAAGAGTCCACCTGCCAATGCAGGAGACAAGAGACCAAGAGATGCAGGTTTGATCCTTGGGTCAGGAAGATCCCCTGGAGAAGGAAATGGCAACCCAGTTCAGTATTTCTTGCCTGGAAAATTCCATATACAGAGGAGCCTAGCAGGTTACAGTCCATGCGGTCACAAAGAGTTGGACATGACTGAGATATCAGCTGTATGCCAAATTAAAAAAAAAAAAGTTTCCAAGATTATTTAATCATTTTGTAGTTTCCAGAATAATTTTGCCATTGGTCTATCTGCTATCTACGAGAAAATACAGAACACAGTATTAAGGTTAGAATAGAGCTAGTGAGCATCCATTTCAAATCTGTTTTATCAGTACGAAAAATTTAGTCTAGAGTTGAACTAGTCACTGTGGCTGGTGGACACTGAAATATGGCTAGTCCAAACTGAGAAGTGGTATAAGTATAAAATAAGCAATGGATCTCAAAGATTTAGCACACACACACATACACACCAACACACACACAAAAGATAAAAAATGCCTCATTAATAATGTTTTAAGAAGAATACATGTTAAAATAATCAATATTTTGGATCCAGTAGACTATATTATTAAAGTTAATTTTATTGGTTTGTTTTTTAACACAGCTACTAGAAATTTAATATGTCCTATATGGTTGCATTATATTTTTACTGGACAGAACTGTCTACAGAGAGAGCTTGCATTTGCTTGCATCACAGAGTTACTCCTGAGGTTGCACTGCTGGTTTTCGGTTTATTCTGGGCATGTTATTTCTGATACTCCCAGAACTCTTCTTCACCAATGTGATGCCAAGTAAAGGATGCATACTCTAGGCCACATGGGGCTTTATGACCTGGTTTCCTGTTGCTGGCTTTCTCAAGCAAAGTTAGGGTGGACTCCAGGGTTGACATGAAAAGGAAGGCTTGTCTGTACTCATTTTCAGCTAATTGCTCTTCTGTTCTGTTAACCTTTTTCTGCTCACTTATGTTCGGCGGTTTGATGTGTACTTTTCATTCTTTAGGAGTTTTGTAGCAAGCTGTACCTCCCATTGTGGATGACTCCATGCAATTATTGCACTCAGCTTTACATTTTTATCACAGTAGGACAAAGGCATCATGAGAAAATCACTCTGCGAATGATCATGTGAATGAAATAATCACTGGGTTTTTCAAAACTCCATGTAATTAAAAATAATATTCAGTTCAAAGTGGTCATGCATTCCTTAACAGGCAGGCAGTCTAGAAGGAAAGCTATAGTTTTATTTAAACCTCAGTCTTTACATTGCCTATCTGGTTATCAGGAGATCTGTGTAGCAAGGTCCTGAGGTTGTCAGGAAAGGACTTCTGCCCACTCTACTACACTCTTATTGGTTGGGAAAGAGGGGGAAATAGCTTTAATGATGTTGTACCAAGATGCTTGGGTTCCCTAGTGGCTCAGTAAAGAATCTGCCTGCAATGCAGGAGACCCAGTTTCAATCCCTGAGTTGGGAAGATCCCCTGGAGAAGGGAATGGCAACCCAGTATTCCTGCCTGGAGAATCCCCTGGACAGAGGAGCCTGGAGGGCAACAGTCCATGAGGTCACAAAGAATTTGGACAGAACTGGGTGACTAACATAACACAAACAACCAAGATGTTTAGCGATTGTTCCAGTCTTGTGTTGCTTAGGTTGTTTGTACACATGCTGAAGAACTGGCATCTGGGAACTTCAGCTTGCAAAAGCTCTGAAAGTGGTCTCATCATACACATCCGGTTTGGGGGCCTTCTTTGATAAGTGAGTCACCCATGTGTGGGCTGAGCACGTCGTCTGAGCACAGAACACTGTCACCAAGTCTTCAATGCAAAGCGACCCAGGGTGCTTGCTGATTTTGCCGAGTTGCCAACACCACATCCGATGCTCACTGCCTTTTGTGAAGTTTCCTGGACCCTATCACGAAAGTAGAAAGTTTCCTTTCACACCACAAACTCTCAGCATTTAGTCCTTGGGATGAATTTGACTATAGCTTGGGGGCTTTAGCACAACACATTCTTGCATGGCCCAGATAACAAGCAGCAAATTTCTACCCTGCCTTGTAACATTGTGGTAATTTGCCTCCAAGAATCTCACGAAGGGAACCCTTAGAAAACGAAATAGTCAAACCTCATTAAAAATATACCATTTAATAACACCATTTACAAGCACAGACTTTCAGCAGAAAACATAAAAGGCCAGAGTTACACAGAAGGCCCGCTGGAGGGCCATCAACTTCAGGACTTCCTTTCAAAGGGCTGATAAGGTTGCCTGTAAGACTGAAACAGCAAATAGCTAATGGAATTCACCTTTTTAAAGGTTAATCTTGCTGGAAGACAAGAAGTTGAATGGCAGTTTATGTAAACACTGACTTTAGCACCCCATGTGAGTACCTGTGTGTATTTCAAATGCATATAACAACACACTCTCTAGATTTAAGAAATAATTATTTTTCTAATTACTAATTCCAGTGGATTTCTAGAATAGGCAGGCTGGGATATTAATTACATAATATCTGCCTTTTTCTCTCAGAATTATTTATCTAAAATCTCACTTATAAATAGAAGAGGCATATCCTTGGGAAAAGAATGTGAAAGGCATGGGATTTTAACACATTTATTTTTCTAATAAAAATTTAACAAAGGCTAGTAGAGATGGACAGGAAAAGAGGGACTATACTCAGGGGACTATGCCTAACATTTGTCAATTAATTTATGGCTTGAATAATATATGGCTGATATCATTAAACAGTTTGATATTCTTCCTCAGTCATTATGGTCACATTTAATTGATGCCACTGTCTCAGAAAGAATTTCTAAGATTTTGAATTAATATTACATTTGTTGAGAACCTACTGAATGCAGACACAGTACTTGGTACTTAAGTACCCAGCCTGCTTAATCCTTACAACAATCAGCTCAAGTATGAGCTTCATGAATAGTGAGGAAACCAAGAATGAGATCAGGTTCCCTAAGGTCATGTAACTTGTATGTACAGAAAATTGGATGCTGGTCTGCCTGACTGTAGAGCCTAGGGTTTTCCATTAAGCTACACTGCTACCATGAAAAGAGTTATGAGATGATAAATATAGAATTTTAAAGATATGTTACTAGTAGTTACCACTGCACAGAGTATTAATCTAGGCTACAGAAGCCCTCAAGCAGTTGTTTCTTGGTAATAGAAAATAATGTCAAACCTCTCCTAGGATAGACAAAAGTATGTTTCTTAGTCTTCCTTTCCAGAATCAGTATGATGAAGAATCAAAAATATGATTCCAAGGCTGACTGAGGCTTGTAATATCCTTATTTCTATAACTAAATGTTATAATTTCTATCACCCATTTCTACTAAGCTAACAGACTGAATCTTTATGTTGAAAAAAGCACCTGAGATAAGGTTGGGTGACTATTTACGTACTAGCATTACTATAGCAATTATGAGAAAATGAGTACTGAGGTTTCTTTTTCAAGCCTGGTGATAATATGATTTTTTTAAATTGCTTGAAAGAGCATGTCGATTAAGCTTAGGGTTGATTTAAGTGAGCTAAAATTTTTGGATGGAATAATGTTCACAGTAACTGCTTATCAATAAACAGAAGTCACTGATATCTAAGTCCTTGGCATTACCCTTTGCTTACCTAATGATCTAAATACTGTATAGACAAATAAGAAATGAACCTATCATGAAACTACCCATGCTTTTAGTAATATAGAGTATAATATGTCTATTTTAGTGACACTTAACAAAACTACAAAATTTTTGGTCATAACTCTCCAATGCTTAACACTAATTTTGAGCAATTCACATTTCAGTTACTCTAATCATGCAACAGAACAATATTTAAATCAGTCAGGCAAGAGATAGCACAGGGCTGACACTAACCATGAGATCTCTTCAGTCTTTTGGCTGATAACAAGTTGAAAGACTGCTCAGTGAATAACTTTCTGTCTAAATGCTGAATTACCCAAGTTTATGGCTTCTAAAGGAAATATTATAACTCTCTTAGTAGTTCATAATTCTTTATGTATGTCTCTATGTGTATATACATTTCTCTGTTATACCCCTTTAGGTAGCCTGAGAGGGCATCAGTNACTTCCCTGGTGGCTCAGATGGCAAAGCATCTGCCTACAATGTGGGAGACCTGGGTTTGATCCCTGGGTTGGGAAGATCCTCTGGAGAAGGAAATGGCAACCCACTCCAGTACTCTTGCCTGGAAAATCCCATGGATGGAAGAGCCTGGTAGGCTACAGTCCGTGGGGTTGCAAAGAGTTGGACACGACTGAGCGAATTCACCTCAGTAGCGTAGTACAGACTGTATATTATAGAGTTACCAAGGAAAACTGTTGAAAAATTTGTTAGGAAAATTTTTTTAATCAAATCAAAGACTTGAAATTTGAGTTAACATTTCAGTTCTTGTGATTGGCTGAAGATGGTTTTCTTCCTTGAAGCTGACTTCTTTCCCTGCATACCTGTACTCCCTCCCCTGATTTTAGTCCATAACTCATCAATCTAGGTTTCTAAATGTCTATGTGTCAAGCGCAAGTTGCCTGCTTTTTGGACACTTTCACATAAATATGCAACTCACATCTCCAAATTCAACCTGTTCAAGGTGGAGAGAAAGGAGGATGTAAAAAACCATGAACAAGGTAATTTATATTTATCTAAGTTTTATATAATGACCATGAGTCTGACCCTCTTCCTGTGTGCCTTAGCGCAAATATAATTAATTTAATATACCTTTCTCTTAAGTCAACAAAATTAGAAACATAGGAATCAAGTTTAATTCTTCCCTTTCCCTTACTCCTCACAATCACTCCATTTTCAAGTTATATCCACTGTACCCCTGACATGAGCAGACTCCAGGAGACAGTGAAGGACAGGGAAGTCTGGCATGATGTAGTCCATGAGGTCACAAAGAGCCGGACAGGACTTAGCGACTGAAGAACAACAGCAACCCCTGACATGTTTCCACATTTCACTCCGTTTTCCTTTTCCACCAGCTTTTAGCTGAATCCTCCCCAGCTTCTCCTGAATTACTGAAAGAAGTGCCTATCTGTTCTTCTTGCTGGAATCAAAATACCACAATGCCTGTGGGTTTCTGTTTGCTTTAATAATGCAATTTAATACTTCCCTTGTGGTTTATCTGGTAAAGAATCCGCCTGTAATGTGGGAGACCTGAGTTCAATCCCTGGGTTGGTAAGATCCCCTGGAGAAGGGAAAGGCTACCCACTCCAGTATTCTGGCCTGGAGAATTCCACGGATTGCATAGTGCATGGGGTCACAAAGAGTTGTACACAACTGAGTGACTTCTGCTTTCAATCATATTACTAACTTTCTCCAGTATCCTTTCTTGTTCCCCATTTATCTTTGGCATTAAAGTCAATCAATTCAATCTTGTATTTGATACAAGTCAATTTGATACAAGTCAATCCTGTATTTACATTCAAAGTCTTTTATAAAATGGCCCTCATCCACTTTTCAATTCTCATTTGACATCACCCAACCCTACTCTGATCTTATAGGACTTCTATTCTTGGCTTTAATTCCTGACCCCTGATTCTTATCTTTAATCTTCATTTATTATAATTACAACCCTTGTCCCTCATCTAGCACTCTCAATTTGTCTTACTCTGCTCTACTTTTTTTCCTCGTATAGCATATCACCTTCCAATCTATCAATATTTTACTTATTTCTCTATTATTTACCATTAATTTTTATCTCACTAGAATTGAGGTTCCACCAAACAGGGAGTTTTGTTCATCTATATACTTATCATTGCAAATGACTAGAACAGCTTTAAAAACATAGTGAGTATTCAACACCTACCTGTTGAATGGAAAAATTCCCCGAATGACATTGTTCCTTATATCTTCTGTTTTCAAGATGCCCTTATCGCTTTTCTAGCTATCCATCCTTTAGCTGGCAAAATCTTGCTTCTCCTTAAACTCATAGATCTAATATTATCTTATTTTTTTAGGGTCTTATTTATTTCTTAGGTGCAATTAATCAACACATCCCTTGCTTCCATAGCACATAACCCAGTCTAACTTGGATCATGCTTTGTTGTCTCCATTATCGAACTGAACAATGTATCTTCCCATCTGTCCAGCCCTACATACAGTGGAAGTTTAGTATACTGATTGTTTAAACAGAGCTGTAGATGGAACATAAACTGAGGAAATAATACATGGGTTTATCAAGTGGAACCAATATTTAATTGTATTAAAACAAATTAAAAAAAAATCTATTTGTGTTCTCCAACTTCAATACATTCTAGTTTATGTATTTTCAGACAGTCTACCTTTTAGGTATGTTGGGTGTTTTGTTTAATCTTTTCCTTCATGTGCATTAATAGTAGCTTCCTCTCTGGGGTATTTTGTTAATGAATACAAGAAAAAAATCTCCTAACAATACAATGGTATTGTATGGTATTGGTATGCATTATATACCTCAAAAATTAAAATAAAGTACAATCTCTTCTTAAATGATTTTTTTTTCTTTTTTTTTTTTTAAATTTTATTTTTTAGTTTGTTTTGCTTTACAATACTGTATTCATTTGAGAAAGAACAAAGACAAAGTGAGACAAGCTGTAATTTTCCTAAACCTGTATTCACTCTTTAGGGAGAAATGACTAGAAAAGATTGAATGACCTGTAAATTCAGCCAATAACAGGAACTTCGGAGGTTAATTATCATTTGATACTTTTAGAATAGATGACATTAATTTTGGATATACTTAAAAGGACAAATGCCATCTTATGAAAACAAGATTCCTAGAGCATTAAAATATCCCTCAGTGTTTCTGCAACCATCTTTGTCCATCACAGGTTAGCTTAAGTGATCTAACAAAATCATAGCAATGGAATTTGCTTCAAGCCACTGTGAGTTCTTTGTGCTGTAAGACTCTACATGGTATGTCAAATGTTAATTAGACCATGAAATAAACCAGAGTTGGCATTAGAAAATAGTCAAGCACTGATTTTCTTTTCACTTTTTATTTATTAAAATGTTAGAGGAAACAGATAAACTTTCTTGGCTCAATATTTATGACCTATTTCCCTCTTTTAACTGGGAAAAGCAAGCAGCTTTATAAGTGAATTGAAAGCCTGTCTGTTTTCAGAAACGCTTTTGGCAAGCAGGTTTTTCCTGCTACAACAGGCTTCTCACCACAGTACCACTTGGTAGACTTTTTTTTTTTTTCTATTGGTTTTATCTTGCAGAAATAGTGTCAAAGAGTAAGAAATGTAAAAATGAGAAATTCAGACTGCTTTTTAAACTGATGCAAACACAGTTTGCATAAGGCAGACTTGCTACTGTGTTTCAACATTTGCAGAGCTTATAGTTATAAGAAAGAAAATAAAAACATTTTAGGGTTTTGTTGTTATTTTTGGTGAAAGCAGATGGAATTGAGATTAGAATTTGTCATTGTTTAGTCGGTAAGTGGTGTCCGACTCTTTTGTAACTCCATGGGCTGTAGCCCACCAGGCTCCTCTGTCCATGGGTTTTCCCAGGCAAGAATACTGGAGTTAGTTGCCATTTCCTTCTCCAGGAATCTTCCCGACCCAGGGATCGAATCCGAGTTTTCTGCATTGGCAGGCAATTTCTTTACCACTTTTCTTCCCCACCTGTGAAGCCCAAGTTTAGAACTGTAGAAGGGCAAACCCTTCAATTAACGAATAAGGAAGATGCAGCCTAATCTGTCCGTTAAGAGTCATGTCTCTGCATTTACATTGCGTGACCTCACCAGTTAATACCTGTGAGAATTTGGGCAAATAAATTAACCTCTCTGCTCCATATATTTTCATTTGAGTAATCAGGATAATTTTATTACAAACTTCAAAGCATTGTTATGTAGATTAAATAAGTTGATATGTACAAGCACTGGGAACACAACAGCTGCGTCAGTGTTTGTTAAGCAAACAGCTGTTTATAGAAAGAAGCAAGCTCAAAACATTAACAGAGCATACAGGCACTTGAGAAGCAATAAGTTGAAAGGGTATTTAATTCCATTTTACCCAGTATAACATGTGTCCTGTCCAAATAAACATTAAAATGCAATAAACCTTATTTAACTTTGCAATTTATTTATAAAGGCCATGTTCTGCATTTCTTAGTAAAGGTTTTCAAGGTGTCCATCTCTCTGATTTCTAAATTATAATGCAGCTAGCACCACTGCCCAGAAAATGAGTTTCCTATCAATTATCTCTTCCATGCAATGCCTTCTGAAACCATATGTAACACTCCTATCACATAATTGTGTAACACCCAAGACACCCATGCCTGTTGTTTAATGCTAATTTCCTTGAGCTTCTGAAAAGGAACTGCTATTGATGACATTCATTAGGAAACGATTGACCCTTCTCCAGTGGAGCATTCTGAGAAGAAATCCACTAAATATGCCCATATTTCATCTTTTGATATCAAGGTGCAAAAGACATGGTGAAGGATATGGTTTACTTAATCCAAAATTAAAATTTTATAGGCTATATTACCTAAGGTAAATTGCTTAATACATTTAGAAGAACAGCTGCTTTCTAAATGTTTGGTATCCATGTATTTTTACCCGAGGCCTAAAGTAGGTGAACCCACAGACACAAATGCAGATATAATTGTCTCTATGATATTTCAGACACTCTATCTAGTCCTCCTTCTCCAACCACATACACAAAACTGAATTTTAAATAGGAAATATTTGCTCTATCAGGCACCACTGATTCCAAAGAGATTTCTTAATCTTTCCTCTTACCTTCTTAGTTTAAAAAATCAATAAGTAGACAAAAACATTTAAGATTAAACATCGTGATTTTCAATATCTTCAACTTCATTTGGGTAAGACTACATTTTTATTAAAAGTCAGTATTCATTCCACATTCAAAGACAGCTATACACAGTAAAAATTAATTAAAAAATAGATATACAACAAAGGACTTAAAGCTAGAACTAATGTGCAACTAGTTGATGGTTTGTGAACACAGAGGAAACTTTTGCTCTGCTTCTAAGTAAAGTACCCCAAAATCCTTCTATCATGTTCAGAGAATGCAACTGTAACAAGAGTACAGTCTAGACTTCTGTACAGTTGAGTGTAAGAGATGGTACCAGACTTGAGGCCTTCAGGAAGCTATTAACATACTACCACATGAGAGGGAAGAGTGGGAAAAAAAATAGATATCAAGATTCTGTCAACTCTCCTTGCAGCTAGGATTAAGAGCTGACTTCTGCAAACCAGATATCTGGAAATTCATTTCTTGCAGCATCCTACGCTACCAGCAGAGTACAAGCCACCACAATCTTCGTCTTGTAACTACTACAGGAGCTTCCTTGCAGCTCTACTTTAACTTGAAACTCCTAAACACCACTAACCCCCAACATTAAAGTGATATTTTAAAAACATAAATGAATACATGCCAGTAAAAACTCCCAAAGACTTTACTTCTCCAGGCCTTAGAGTGCCCTTCACCTACACAATTTGACACTAGCTTCTCATTCTTCCTACCATTCTCTCTTTCCTCAACTCAGTTCCAGCCCCTGGGCTTTTCTGGTGTCCCTCTGACACCTGCCAGTCTTCTAACTCAGGAATGCTTTTGGTTCTGCCGGTTGGGATATTTCTCCTTCCACTCTGCTCTCTCAACTCATTCAGGATTCGTCCCCACTATCACTAACCCAGAGAAACATTCCCTGACTCTTTATGTCCTTATTAATTATTTCATTCTTCTTCATGGCCTTTATCTTCATTCAACATTATGACACATATTGATCTGTTATTATGATTTTCATCCAGTTCCTCCTCTCAAATGTCCTGAGAGTGTTTGAGTCACTGCTGTGTCCTCAGCACCAGCACAGTGGCTGGGACATAATAGGAACCATCAGAAGACTATGAGTAAGTGAATGAATCTCCAGTTTACAGGAAATAAATGGCTTAGCTGTTGGACTGTGGGACTGAGAATGAAAGACCCTGTCTCTTCCTACAAAATATGGGAAGAGAGGGGAATCCTCACTTCTACTGCCTCCTCTTTGATCCTTGAAATATGTTAAGCTTCAAGATAAAATATCTTGGCCACCTGATTCGAAGAGCTGACTCATTTGAAAAGACCCTGATGTTGGGAAAGATTGAAGGCAGGAGGAAAAGGGGATGGCAGAGGATGAGATGGTTAGATGGCATCACTGACTCAATGCACATGAGTTTGGGTAAACTCCGGGAGTTGGTGATGGACAGAGAGGCCTCGCATGCTGTGATTCATGGGGTCACAAAGAATTGGACATAACTGAGCGAATGAATTGAACTGAACTGAACAAGATAAAAGGTAAGAGTAAATACATTGTTTCACCTTGGTTTGAGAGGCAAGTTGATGTTGAGAAAAGAGGAAAGTGATGTCAAAGCAATGTCCCTCAAGTACAGATGTCAATGAATCGGGAAAATAATCCAAGAAAAAAAAAGGAAAGTGATATTTCAACACAGACATGCTCCCAACCTTTACAAGACTCAGGGCAAGTGTACAAATGGAAGCCTGAGTATCATATGTCTAAATAGTTAAAGGTTATATATCAAGCTAACAAACTAATAAATAAAATACTTGATGTTTCTGATCTTGCCAAATATATCCCTTTCAGGGGTTTATTATATGTCTAAGCCTTAAATTGTCATTCTCTAAGTGCTCTGAGTTCCTTGGGGCACGGGAAGAGCAGATTATTCTCTTTCCACCAACAGATCCCCTTGTTACCAGGAGTGGCCTTGCAGGCACCTATATAGCCATTGGTGAAATCAATCCAGAGCCATTTGAGCAGAGCATTCTGGAGTCCAAGGTACTGAATCTAGAAGGGGAGGTGGGTAAGGAGAGGCATAGCTGGAGGAGGGCCAGAATGGAGACTCTAGAAAGGGAGCTCCAGGTCAGCAGGGTTTCTCAGCCAGTTATGAACATATATGGTCCTGTGCCAGTCAGAAACCTTCTGTACAAAGCCCATAGGCACCAATCAGCGATACGGCCCTCGCTTCTTGCTATATATGGAAAGACTTGCCCTGAACGCCAGCCTTGACTATAGAAACCCCATCCCCATCCCTCATACCTCGCAGACTCCCTTCCCTTGCTCACTTGCCTTCGGGAGTTCTGCCCGAGAGTGACTGCCCAATAAAGGCTTCCATCAACGGTCCTTAGAGGTGGCTCTTTTATCCCGCGGGGTTTCTAACAATAGGAGCTAAAGTAAAATGAAATAATAGGTTGGACTCTGCAACCCAATTCTCCAGGCCAGAATACGGGAGTGGGTAGCCATTCCTTTCTCCAGGGGATCTTCCCAACCCAGGGATTGAACTCAGGTCTCCTGCATTGCAGGCAGATTCTTTACCAGCTGAGCCAACAGTGAAGTCCACTTAAATCAAAGCACCTCAAGTATTAAGTAGTAGAACTGACATGGAGAACAACATAGATTAGAGTAATATACACTAAAAATACTTAACAGTAATGGGGAATTGAACACTTTATCCTGTTCATCTTTGCTTCATCCACTTTGCATAGTGGCTTGTCACAGCTGACTCTCAGTTAATACTTGGATAAGAAGTAGACGAATAAATAAAAAGTTAAACTAAGAAAAAGGTGAGAGAAGACTGATAGAGTAAATAAAAAGGATTCAGAGTAAATATAAAGGTGATTAAAATTGGTTATGAAGGACATAATTGAAGAAAACATTTTAAAACCAGTTAAAAATAACAAGACAAAACATTATCAAGATACCTTCTCTTAAGATTCTTTAACTTCATAGAAAAGTAAATTTTCCACATTCCCAAAAAGGTGAAAAAAGGGATTATTAAAAAAAAAACAAACATCAAGAAATATGTAGATATTCTTTCTGCAGTGAGGAAGAAACAACAGTAGAAATGCAAAGGTGATTATTATAAAGAAAATATGTTAATGTAACATGCTAATCAAACAGCAATGAAAATATATTATTAAAGCTGATGAAGTGTTTGATAACTTTCAACACTTACCCTTAAGAAAACCATTGAAAATAAGATTAGAAGGACAATTTTCTAATATCAAAGTGCTTATTTTTAGAAACTAGAAGCAGGAACTTCCCTGGAAGTCCAGTGGTTAAGACTATACTTCCAATGCAAGGGGAATAGGTTTGATCCCTGGTTGGGAAACCAAGATCCCACATTCCACATGGCATGGCCCCAAAAGAAAAAAATTAATTAAATGAAAAGCAAGGTTTTCAATGGAAAAATTCTTAATGAAGTCCCTTTAGGTACAGGAATAAAGTGAGTGCTCACTATTGAACATTATTTAATATTATATTCATTTATACTATAATGTATAATTATTATATTGCTTAATATTTCTTAAACGAAATGCTTTAAAAATAATGGGAATATACATATATTAATATATGTATGAAAATACATAGATATCTTCTAAAAATTTTGCCCTTGACAAAATTAGATATATTTTGATATATATAGATATATATATGCCCTTAGATATATCTCATATATATATGTACCTATATAGATNAACAGTGAAGTCCACTTAAATCAAAGCACCTCAAGTATTAAGTAGTAGAACTGACATGGAGAACAACATAGATTAGAGTAATATACACTAAAAATACTTAACAGTAATGGGGAATTGAACACTTTATCCTGTTCATCTTTGCTTCATCCATTTTGCATAGTGGCTTGTCACAGCTGACTCTCAGTTAATACTTGGATAAGAAGTAGACGAATAAATAAAAAGTTAAACTAAGAAAAAGGTGAGAGAAGACTGATAGAGTAAATAAAAAGGATTCAGAGTAAATATAAAGGTGATTAAAATTGGTTATGAAGGACATAATTGAAGAAAACATTTTAAAACCAGTTAAAAATAACAAGACAAAACATTATCAAGATACCTTCTCTTAAGATTCTTTAACTTCATAGAAAAGTAAATTTTCCACATTCCCAAAAAGGTGAAAAAAGGGATTATTAAAAAAAAAACAAACATCAAGAAATATGTAGATATTCTTTCTGCAGTGAGGAAGAAACAACAGTAGAAATGCAAAGGTGATTATTATAAAGAAAATATGTTAATGTAACATGCTAATCAAACAGCAATGAAAATATATTATTAAAGCTGATGAAGTGTTTGATAACTTTCAACACTTACCCTTAAGAAAACCATTGAAAATAAGATTAGAAGGACAATTTTCTAATATCAAAGTGCTTATTTTTAGAAACTAGAAGCAGGAACTTCCCTGGAAGTCCAGTGGTTAAGACTATACTTCCAATGCAAGGGGAATAGGTTTGATCCCTGGTTGGGAAACCAAGATCCCACATTCCACATGGCATGGCCCCAAAAGAAAAAAATTAATTAAATGAAAAGCAAGGTTTTCAATGGAAAAATTCTTAATGAAGTCCCTTTAGGTACAGGAATAAAGTGAGTGCTCACTATTGAACATTATTTAATATTATATTCATTTATACTATAATGTATAATTATTATATTGCTTAATATTTCTTAAACGAAATGCTTTAAAAATAATGGGAATATACATATATTAATATATGTATGAAAATACATAGATATCTTCTAAAAATTTTGCCCTTGACAAAATTAGATATATTTTGATATATATAGATATATATATGCCCTTAGATATATCTCATATATATATGTACCTATATAGATATACACACATACACAGACAAATATATGCACATACTTTTTTCAGTGAAAGATTCTAACTCTATATCTTGCATTGTTGAACTCTAAAGTAATTCAGTTTCTTCTCTAAGAAGCAGTTTATATATTAGAAACTAGAAGGAAATAGATTGCTTTTAAATATTACATGTTCTGTATGAACAAGTAGATATGCTGGTTTATCAATATTTATGTTGGTTTAAAATAGGGTTAGCTTAAGAATTAGCATTAATTTATACTTTTAGAAGCTTCCTCTTTTTAACAAAATTTTTTTATTATGATAACTGAGTTATGACTTATCATCCTAAATCAAATTGTAGTCTTTGACATTAGATTAAACTTAACACCAAAAAAGTGTAGCATGAAATTGTATAGGCTTTTCCTTGATTAAGTATTTTCAAATTACTTTCAAGACAAAGTAACGTTATTATCCATAACACATTATACATCCACCTATTGTTTTACTGTTAAAAATTCAAATATGACCATTTAAGATATATGCATTTTTCTTGAAAACACAGTTTCTTCCTCCAAATTCAGCTGAGAGTCAGCACAGCCCAAGGGTATCCCCAGGGCCCCTAGACAACATTTTTGGTTGTCTGCCTTTTCTCTGGTATTTTAAAGCCAATGAAGTGCTAAAATCATTCTCTACTCAGAGGTCTCAACTCTACAGAATTATTTAATATTAGACCCACTTTGCATAAGCAAATCACTATTCAGTAATATTCGGGGAATGCAATCACTTGTTTGATTATATTTTGGAATGAAATAACACTGAGGGAAAAGATAATCAAACAGCTGCGACAAAAAGAGCAGATAAGAAGGCCTTGTTGTGAGGGGTGGTTGTACTTAATATTCTTATTTTAAAATTACACTTCAATTTTCTGCTTTATAACGAACTACCGCCAATTACTTCCCATCAACACTGATAAAAAGAGCTGTCCAACTGTTCAACATTTGCTCTACTAATTGAATGATCAATTATTCAAATAAATGATTCTCCCTATCAAGCACCAGGAAGCTCCTGGTCGTTGTTCCAGCCTCAGATATAAAACACAGAGTGGAGAAACAAAGAGACCAAATCCAGATAGAATTCTAAATGCTAAGAGAAAATCTCTCTAATTGGGCTAAGATTTATGGCCACTAGAAACTGCTTTGGCATCTCATGGAGTCTGATCTTTTCTGAGACTGTTAATCTCACCTTCTCATAGTCTATTTTGCTGATTAATTCATTGGCAAGTATCACTATATTCCTTAAGAACATGCACTTTGTTAGGTAATGGGTTTTAATGATTAGTCTAAATGCACTCTTTCCTTGCCAGCCAAGAAAGACCTCTCCCTAAGTTATCGTAGCCCCAAGAGGACTTTGTGGGGAGTAGGGGTGGGTAGTGGCAGGGGAATTCTCAGCTGACAGATGGCAGATGTGTTCTGCATTCATGCCCTACATTTAGATGGATTAATAGTAGCTGAAGGTCATTCTGTGGATTTGCTCTTTTAGAGACAAAATAACTTTTAAAAGACTCAGACTGCATGTATAAGCAGATACTGTCCAATCGAATTCAGGATTCCTCCTAAGTAAGTGTCAAGCTTTAAATACATACACATGCATCCAAGCAAGAAAAACTCACACCTATGGGACAGGTGTTTTCTCCATAATTATTTTCACACATACAGTCTGGACAGAAGTGTTCTGAATGATTTGCACTCATGTCTTACCTTACACGGAAACCTACATATTTCCTTTGTTTTGTCTACATCTAAAAGCCACCTAGTTAAACTCAAGATTTAGTAGTTTATGTAGACAGTGGTCTAATTTTCATTGGCAGTTCATGCAGCTCCCAAAATTAAGAATATGCCAACAAAATAAAAATTACAGTCTTTAGAACTAAGATTAGTTTACAAATGAATCATTCATATCAAAAGATTACAGTAAGTGGAAAATATAACCCACTTTCAGAACAGGGACTAAAAATCAGATACTCAGAGATACAATCTATTAATGGGAGGAACATTTTATTAAACTGGGCAGAATTTTATCTCAAATCAGGCTGATAAAAGCCTATGTAACTGTAACAATTTTTATGATACCTGAAGGCTATTGCAGATGATCATTTCAAGAAGTGAAAGAAAGCCAAATTTTTTACATGTTGCAAACATGACTTTTATAAATTCCAGTTTTTTATTGCTTCTAGTATACAGCTTACGAGGAATCACTAGAATATCATTATAACAACTGGAGACTTTGAAAAACTTTTTGTCAGTGGCTGGAATACCATAGGTCTCCTGTAGGTATTTCCTGAATGAATGAATGACTCCAGCTAGCTATGACTATTTTAAACTATATTTATTCTTTCATAGGAAATTTGACCATAAACATTTAATTTTTAAAATTTTAATTAGATTATAACCAACAATTTCTCAAATTTTATGTTAAGAACTTCCTGCAAATACAAAACGCAGTAATTTAGGATTATTCAAGGTTACTTAAAAGTAGTTGATTTACTTTGTGTTATGCTTCTAGAGAAAGCACTAGAATTTCTTGATAAAACTTAGAAACTTCACCTAACATTTTAACTATTACTTTTGTTTTAAGACTTAACCCAGTTGGTCACATGATGATGTTCTTGCTTTGAAAACTTTAGAAATTATTACTTATTTTGAAAGCAGGAAGTAAATACTCATACTGAGGCTAGTTTATTGGTTCTGGTACACATCATTTAAAAGCTACTGGTGAAAAGGGGAAGAAGGATAACTGGGGCCAGGAGAAGAGAGACAATAAAGAAATAGCCTGATCAATAATAAATAGGATACTAAGAAACACCCCAGAGACTCCATGCCTCCAAGTTCACTTAAGACTTAACGTACTTTACATTTCAAATCATATCTCACAGAACAAGTGATAGGATTACACTGCTAAATCCATAAGCATTGATTTTTGTCTCAGTCACAGATGCATGCTGGGCACTATCAGAAAATTTGCTAAAATAGGTTTAGGGCATACAGTGACTACCATGTAGCAAGCCCTATTTTTATATACTCGAAGTCTTTAATGAGCAATTATCTAAGATTTAGTAAGCATAAACAACATTAAATTTATGGAAACAGCTCTCTGAACATGTTCATGGATCTCTCCTATTTCTACCATTTTTCACTGTTGCAGAGGCTTTCCTATTCCCTAAGCAGAGTATCCTGCTTTCAAAAAAGAAAAAAAAAAAAAAAATCATAGCACACATGTGTGAGCTTTCAAAGTGTTTTTAGGAAATATCCCCAGTGGACTCAGGAGAGCTTGCCTTCCGGTCAGAGAAAAAGAAGAAGCGCTCAAATGGGCTATTATTTTCACTGATAGGTTGACCCCATTCCTTGTGGAATTTTGGATTTAGTTTCACATGATTTAGTGTCACATGGTGGTAGATCAGTGCTCAACAGCCAACAGAGTGACAAGGACTTGGCACTTCTGAGGTATGATAAGAAATCTCAGAGAGCACAGTCAGAAGATAAGGAGGTGTCAAGATGGTAGCCTGCCTCATGTCTTCCTTAGTCCTGTCAGTTACGCTTAGGGAAGGGTCATTAGATGGACCACTAGCAGTAAAGGAGCTGTGAGTAGTCCCTGAAAGACTTGTGGTTTGATGACAAAAAAATGTATTATCACAGCGTTTGTTGCATTTATCACTCTGCTCCTCCTCCATTAGGAAGCTTTCTGAAAGATCCTCTTTAAAGTTTCTGATTTGACAGTTCTCTGTGTTCCTTACTTTATTTTCATGCCCTCCATATTGGCTTAATTATCCTCAATAAAAAGCAAGCATATTTTGTCCCATTTTCTCATGGACCAATTTTCACTTGAGCTATGGCTGCCTATCTAGTTTTTTTCCAAGTCTTTTAAATGTGTTCTTAGAATTACTCTGATTTTAATAATTGAAATAATAGAAAATATTTACATTTATTTAAAACAAAATCAAGGCTATCAATTTGTATTTTATGACTTATTAACATGGTTAAATTGGTGGAATATATAAATATATATATAATACATTATAAAGAACACTGAAAACCATGAAAATAACTTTAATTACAAATTACTGTATTTCTTGATATCTAAGACCTTCATGTTCCTTATGTAACTATTTTTAAGATAACTTTTAAAAAGTAGCCATTAATAAGAAACCTGCAGACTAAATCTCTAGATTTGTGATGCTGTTTTTTCTCACCTTTCTTTCTATGTGACAACTCCATTTTGTGTATATCCTAGAGTAAAATCATACTACTTATTTCAGAATTCATTAAATGATCATTTCTGATTTCTATGATTAAGCATCTAGCTTCAGAGTTTGCATGTAACTAATAGCACTAAGCCCGCTTTAATTAACTTAACCTCATTAAAGAAAAGATCTATCTCCCAAGGACCATGTGACAAGTGAAATGTAGAAGTTCATATTTTGTTAAGTTTTCCTCTGCCAATTTTAAGTCTTCATTGTAATGAATATTTGTTATGTATATAATTTATACTAGAGAAGATTTAACCCAGTACACAATAAAAAAAACAAAAAGAAGACAATTAGGATTTCAGCATTTTTAAATCATTACTGCTTATAAATAGATTCTTAATGAGCTTTTAATTTTGGAATCATATGTTTTCAACATTTTTTTCTGCACTATTCTCTAACAAGGCACAACTTGAATTTCTTATAAGAACAGAATGAGATATATGCTTTGCTTCTGAATATGAATACCCATCATTATGGAACAAAATAGTGCTGCTAAGAGAGCCACTTTGAAGAGCTACATCATGGAGCGGAATATGTTGATTATATATTTCTGTGAAATTATTCATGAAGGTGCTGAGTGGCTTGAAGTTTATAGCAGATCTGTTGTAAAAGAAAAATATGCCTGCATGGGTGCCATGTTGCTAGAAGAAAACGGAAAAGGAAGGAGCGACTATTTCTCTTCTTATGTCTTCTTATTTTATCTTATTTCAAATAAACATGCCATTCTTAACACTCCTCCCCAATTGAAGAAAAAAAAAACACACCATCACCACCACCATATATCCCTGCCTGTGAGATTAATAAACATGGACAGCATTCACTTTAGCAAAAAAAATTACATTTTGAAAAATCTGTCTAAAGCTCAAGTATCAAATTAAATTGTACAATTTAATTATTTGATACTTTATTTCTAAGGTTTAAGTATGCTACTATCAATAATGGAGACTTGGAAAAATTGTGAAAAATACTGCACATACATTTGTTGTTGTTTAGTTGCTAAGTAATGTCCAGCTCTCTTGTGACCTCATGGACTGTAGCTCTGCCAAGCTCCCCTGCCCATGGGATTTCCCAGGCAAGAATCCTGGAATGGGTTGCCATTTCCTACTCCAGGGGATCTTCCTGACCCAGGGATCAAACCTACATCTCCTGTATTGGCAGGCAGTTCTTTACAACTGAGCCACCAGGAAAACCCACATATACACTTAAATGGCAATATATGTGCCTAGATATTAAAAACAAACAAACAAAGCATAAACCCCCAAAATACTGCTAAAGCATTAAATGAAAGCTACAAATTTACAAAACTATTAAGATATTCAGATGATCAGGTCTTGCTAGTATGCTATCAGTTTAATAATGATTGGTTGTTGATATAACCATGGAATATGAGTGTATATGTGTGGGGTGTGTAGGGGCATCTGGTCTGTAAGAGCGTTACTAGAAGAAAAGAGCAAAGCCTACACCCGTGTTGGTAAAGGATCCACTGACAAGCTCAGGAGACCAAAGCTGGGTGAGGATCTGGTCTCAGGGTTTCCTGCTGCTGCTGCTAAGTCCCTTCAGTCATGTCTGACTCTGTGCGACCCCATAGACGGCAGCTTATCAGGCTCCGCTGTCCCTGGGATTCTCCAGGCAAGAACTGCCATTTCCTTCTCCAATGCATGAAAGTCAAAAGTGAAAGTGAAGTCGCTCAGTCGTGTCTGACTCTTAGCGACCCTATGGACTGTAGCCCACCAGGCTCCTCCATCCATGGGATTTTCCAGGCAAGAGTACTGGAGTGGGGTGCCATCGCCTTCTCTGCAAGGTTTCCTAGTCAATTCAAAATTGCAGCCTTAAACACAGGGGCTGAGTTCTACTTTCTTCTTAAAAATATTTTAATTTAACCAAAGAAATCTAAATATTATTATTCAACATGTAGTACACATTAGAATGAAGAACAAGATACATTATATCCTTTTCTTCTTTCTGGCTTTTAAAATACAGTTATCAGTTCAGTNGTTTCCTAGTCAATTCAAAATTGCAGCCTTAAACACAGGGGCTGAGTTCTACTTTCTTCTTAAAAATATTTTAATTTAACCAAAGAAATCTAAATATTATTATTCAACATGTAGTACACATTAGAATGAAGAACAAGATACATTATATCCTTTTCTTCTTTCTGGCTTTTAAAATACAGTTATCAGTTCAGTTCAGTCGCTCAGTCATGTCGACTCCTTGCAACCAAATGAATTGCAACACGCCAGGCCTCCCTGTCCATCACCAACTCCCAGAGTTCATCCCCACTCATGTCCATCGAGTCGGTGATGCCATCCAGCCATCTCATCCTCGGTCGTCCCCTTCTCCTCCAGCCCCCAATCCNAATCTGGATGAGTATATAGTATAGAGTCCCTAGGCGGAATAATATACTACAGCTTGTATCTCCTTTTGGCAATAGGATGAGTAGCCTTGCCATCATTTGATTCTAAATTGATTGTCCTATTAGCCACTGTTTTATCAATGGTTGGCTAAACGTAAAACTGGAACTGAGCAACTTCCTTAGGGTGCACTGCTTTTGATGAGTTAGCTGTCAAATGCTCCATTGTTCAAATGACACTAGTACTGTAGGTTTCCTGCTAAGAAACAATTTGCTGTAGCATTTGGCCATCAGTCTTGTGGGCTGTGTTAGTTTTGGGGTATCTAAATCTGATTAACTTACTGCTGATACTCAGCAGTTCCTGCTGTGGCTTTTCCCAAATTTCCATTTACTGTGTTGTTAGCAGGATATGTTAACAGAGGCTCTATACAGGAAGCATTCTGGAATAAACAGTAAACAAAGTTGGTGAAGCTTAATGCAATATAAAAGCAGAAGGCAAGCGTGAAAATAACAAATAAAAAAAGAAGATGAAGAAAAAGAAGCTAAATCTTCAACACATTCTTATTTTCTCTTTTCCCCCCAAAAATGCATAATGCATGCTATATATATATATATACACACACATACACATATTTACTTTTAGTTAGATATCTTTTTCAAAATGATAAAGTTATAAAAGAATAAGTACTGTAAACTATGTGCATGGATTCTCTTTACTGTTGCTCTTAAATGCTTAAAAATAGTAGGATGTTAAAATCTCTTTGGGTAATTTAATGTTTTCTCCTCTTAAAAATTATTCCCTTTTTCTTTTTTTTTCAATTTTGGTTTCCTCAGGGTATATGCATAGAAGTGGTATCGCTGGANTTATAAAAGAATAAGTACTGTAAACTATGTGCATGGATTCTCTTTACTGTTGCTCTTAAATGCTTAAAAATAGTAGGATGTTAAAATCTCTTTGGGTAATTTAATGTTTTCTCCTCTTAAAAATTATTCCCTTTTTCTTTTTTTTTCAATTTTGGTTTCCTCAGGGTATATGCATAGAAGTGGTATCGCTGGATTGTATGGTAGTTTTACTCCTAGCTTTTTAATGAATCTACATATTGTCTTCCATAGTGGCTGTATCAATTTACATTCCCACCAATATTCATGTTGGTGTATGGCAGAAACTAAAGCAATATTGTAAAGCAATTGTCCTTCAATTATTTAAAAAGAAATCTATTCCTAAATAGTCACCCTCAAGATTTCTGTTTTGGATATTAAGACTCAATTATCACTTTACTGATTCAACACTACTTAATGCTGAGTCTGTTTACCTTTTTCTAACTACTTATTTATATAAACAACAGCACACCAAAGAGATTTCTGTGATAAGGAAAACAAGCTATTTACTTCTTATTTAATATGAGGGAGTTGAGAACTAGACTTAATTTAATCATTCACTGCATTCCAGTTAGGACTACATCAGTTCTAATATTGCATCTGTGACAATATTGACATTCATATTTGCTAACTTAATTGAAGCATGATGACTAACTTCAATATAAACTTCCCAATTTTTAATAAGCTGAGACATGGACATTCTCATTACACTGCCAAATAACTGTACATGTAACCTTTTCATCTTAATTTTCAATAAGACCACAGGTTTCCTCTTCACATCAGGATACTTAAATTTGTCTTTTTCATCTTTCATTTTAAAAAGAGCACTAGATTTTATCCAAATATAGGACACTATACACTTTTATAAATAGCATTAACTAATTTATTTTGTAAAGTGCCATTTATTAAATTAGCAGTAGTGTGTTGAAAAAATGATTTACTCTAAAAAAAGTAATAACTAAAACAGTATATTTCAAACTCAAATATTTTATTGTATATGTGTGTGTATGTTAAGTTGGTTCATTTGTGTCTGACTTTTTGCAACCTTATGGGTTGTGTGTACCCTGCCAGTCTCCTCTGTCCATGGGACTCTCCAGGCAAGAATACTGGAGTCGGCTTCCATACCCTCTTCCAGGGGATCTTCCCAACCCAGGGGTAGATCCAGCATATCCTGTGGCTCCTGCATTGCAGATGGATTCTTTACCACTGAGCCACCAGGGAAGCCCTTTCATTACATATAACTATAATTAATTATAGATTCAATATGGGTATCTTTGGGGGCTCAGTGGTAAAGAAGTTGCCTGCCAATGTAGGAGACATGAGTTCAGTCTCTGGGTTGGGAAGATCCCCTGGAGAAGAAATGGCAAGCCACGCCAGTATTCTTGCCTGGGAAATCCCACGGACAGAGGAGCCTGGCAGGTTACAGTCCATGGGACTGCAAAAGAGTTGGACACAATTTGGCAACTAAACAACATAGATGTTATGTGGATATATACACATATTTTCTAACGAGTTTTATGTGAAAGCTTGTCAATGGTAAGGTTAATAAGAGAACTGAATATTTTTCCAACATTAAGCCCATTTCTGCCTACTTTCTTAAATCAACTCATGAGGGAAAGATTTATTAATTATTATGTACCAAGTCCTGTGCTTGGGCTCATATATACAATGTGCTTATGGAAAGTTTTTAAAGAATTCACAGTTAAAAGGAGGGAGAGACTGAAAAATAATTAGAATTACAGGAATAATAGAAGTATAAACTAAAAGGAACAAGTTGTGTCTACAAGGGAGGAGGTCAGAGGAGATCATGTTTTAGCAGTATCTTGTTACATCAGCAAGCGGGTAGAGAACACTCTACATGGTCTCCATGTTACAGAAGTAAGGAAACAGAGCCGCTGTGAAGTGGCACAGGAAGTCTGGCAGAGTTGGAACACAGGCTCGTGTGCAGGAGTAGGGATACAGCCTGGAGAGTAGATAAGGGCTTGGCAGTGGAAAAGAAATTTGAATGGCATCCTGGTAAGAGGCCAGGAAAGAATTTTCCAGGGGATACTGACGGGTCCAGATTCCCATTTAAAAATAGATTACTCTGGTTGTTGTGTGGAGGAAGGACTGGAAGGGGTAAAAGACAGCAAAAGCAATGAGTAGGCAGATCTGCAAATCTGGTGAGAGATTACAGAGGCTCACACCAAACCAGTGGCCTTGGAGAAGATGAGAAAGAAAATATAAAAGATCCAGTAATTTAGACAAAGAATGTAAGAAAAGAACAGAGTTTAAAGAGGGAAGAAGGGCGATGAGTTCCCTCACATTGCATTTATGCCCAGAGGGAGGTCTGGAGCCCTTTGGAAGTGGCAATGAAGATCCCTCAGAGTGAAATGAAACGTTTTCAGTTGCTAGGACAATTATGGGTCCCTGTTTACATTTTTCATTCACTCAGGGCTTTGCAAACTCTCAAAGAAAGAAAAATTTTTCATGCACACAAACAGTTCATTTTATTTCAAGCATGCTATGGAAACAAACTGTGCTGCTCATGGTTTTTTCTGTATTGTGTAGATATATTGAGTTGCTCGTACCTATAAAAAGTGGTAGGTTACAATTTGCAGGAAGGTAGAAGAATATATAATGTTGTACTGCTCAATTTCATTTTGTTCTTGTAAAAAATTTATATTCTCATTAAAATTCATTTTTATCATCATTACACAAGAACCAAAGCCAAATGATTTTCAGTGATACTTCATAAAACATAGAAGAATTTTAATAGCATAGTGTATTATTCCAAGGTTCTGCAATTAAAAATTTCAGAAGTTTCTATTGCTATCAAGTAGATGTTTTTACATGAGAAGGAAGAGACAAAACAGTGCTTATAAACTTGTAAATTCTTATATTCTTATAACAAAATTATTTTTTTCTAATGGCTATCCAAACTTTATCTCCAGTGCTGGTCAGGGGCTGAAGGTCTGGTCCCATGATAACAAACAACTCCAGTAGACAGCTACCTGGAGGTCCTCCTGGGATCTCAAATTAAACATATTTTAGAAAAACATCATGACAGTCTTCTTCTTTTTTTTTTAAATTTAGTATCTACTTGAACTCTGTCCAGAATTCTTTTCTTTGCCCATATTTTAGAAATGATCTGAGAAAAATCAGACTCTATTAGGATGACAATTGCTGCAAAACTCCAAGCCAAAGAGTCGGTCAAGGGCTGAATCAGGTTTATACAAAGCTAAAACATCAAAAGTCTCAGTCCTCTTCAAAAGACATCTAACATTCTCTCCATGTAAAGAGTCTGTTAATGGTGCCACTATTATTACTGATACCCATTATAAAACTTATCTTGACTTATTTCTAACCACCCATCATAACTTGCAGTGCCTGTCCCTGTAATTTTTCTAACTTTTCTTTCATCTGTTTCTTCATTCCCCCTAGCTGATTCTTGTATTATTAAGTCCAATTTCTAACTGTTCTCTTTGAGACTACTGTTATGCCCAAATATAGTTTCTGCATGTCCTGCTGGCGAAGCATTCATGTCTACATATTTTTTCAGTCTTATCTCCTTCCTCACAAAAGCACTCATCATTTGATGCACTCAAATATTTCTTCTGAGCACACTTAGCACAGTTGCATAAGCTGGACATGAA
>SJYA01001316.1:2163818-2368747 GCA_006410615.1 Neotragus moschatus | reverse complement strand
TTTTTTTTTTAAATTTAGTATCTACTTGAACTCTGTCCAGAATTCTTTTCTTTGCCCATATTTTAGAAATGATCTGAGAAAAATCAGACTCTATTAGGATGACAATTGCTGCAAAACTCCAAGCCAAAGAGTCGGTCAAGGGCTGAATCAGGTTTATACAAAGCTAAAACATCAAAAGTCTCAGTCCTCTTCAAAAGACATCTAACATTCTCTCCATGTAAAGAGTCTGTTAATGGTGCCACTATTATTACTGATACCCATTATAAAACTTATCTTGACTTATTTCTAACCACCCATCATAACTTGCAGTGCCTGTCCCTGTAATTTTTCTAACTTTTCTTTCATCTGTTTCTTCATTCCCCCTAGCTGATTCTTGTATTATTAAGTCCAATTTCTAACTGTTCTCTTTGAGACTACTGTTATGCCCAAATATAGTTTCTGCATGTCCTGCTGGCGAAGCATTCATGTCTACATATTTTTTCAGTCTTATCTCCTTCCTCACAAAAGCANCTAACTTTTCTTTCATCTGTTTCTTCATTCCCCCTAGCTGATTCTTGTATTATTAAGTCCAATTTCTAACTGTTCTCTTTGAGACTACTGTTATGCCCAAATATAGTTTCTGCATGTCCTGCTGGCGAAGCATTCATGTCTACATATTTTTTCAGTCTTATCTCCTTCCTCACAAAAGCACTCATCATTTGATGCACTCAAATATTTCTTCTGAGCACACTTAGCACAGTTGCATAAGCTGGACATGAATACCTTTGCTCATTCACTGTTTCTATGTGAAACTCTGTCCTCTTTCTAATGCCTGTTTATACCTTGAGATGCACACAATCTCTGTCTCTCTGGTGGTGATGTTCTCTTAAATAAAAATGGACAAACTCTGCAGAGCTGTGATGTGCTAGTCTCTCTTGGCGACAAGGATGTTGACAGCAGGAGACACCAGAACCAGGTTGGGAAGGGAAGATGCTAAAGATGTTCTCACTTCGCACCAAAAATTTCCTTAACTTGTGCTCCTCTTATACTTAATTTAATGTAGTAAAGTATTTGTTTTCTCTCCAAGATCTTCTTGTAAATTTTAATGGACATTCATAAGGACTGTAATCCAAGATTAAAAACCTACACAAGATGTCAATAAAATGCAAATTATATTACTAAGGCTTGGACAATTACAATGTTAGGTCTAAACTCTAGTCTTCTAGATACATTTACTTCTCTTTCACTCCTCCCTTACATAAATAACATAAATAAAATGTTAAACCTAAAGAATATTAATCAGTATATGGAAGAAAACATATATATTCTAACTCATAAAGAAATAATATATTTTTTAAATCCATTCATGGTTTATGTGACACCGTGCTCTATTTGTTCAGATTCAGTATCTTTAAAGAGAAATAACCATTTGTTGTCGTTGTTGTTCAGTTGCTAAGTCATGTCCAGCGTTTTGGGACCTCATGAACTGCAGCATGCCAGGCTTCCCTGTCCTTCACTGTCTCCCAGAGTTTGCTCAAACTCATGCCCAGTGAGTTGGCGATGTCATCCAATCATCTCATTCTCTCCTGCCCCTTCTCCTTTTGTCTTCAGTCTTTCCTAGAAGCAGGGTCTTTTCCAATGAGTCAGCTGCTTGCATTAGGTGGCCAAAGTATTGGAGCTTCAGATTCAGCATCAGTCCTTACAAAAAGTATCCAGGATTGATTTCCTTTAGGATTCACTGGTTTGATCACCTTGCTGTACAAGGGACTCTCAAGAGTCTTCTCTAGCACCACAGTTTGAAAGCATCAGTTCTTTGGTGCTCAGCCTTCTTTATGGTCCACCTCTCACATCCATACATGATTACTGGAAAAACCAAAGCTTTGAAAATATGGACCTTTGTTGGCAAAGTGATGTCTTCGATTTTGAATATGCTGTCTAGGTTTATCATAGCTTTTCTTCCAAGGAGCAAGTGTCTTTTTATTTCATGGCGGTAGTCACTGTCCACAGTGATTTTTGAGCCCAGCAAAATAAAATCTGCCACTGTTTCCATTTCCCCTCCATGTATTTGCCATATTGAGCTTTAAGCCAGCTTTTTCTACTCTTCTCTTTCACCTTCATCTAATTAAATATCCTGACATTTCTAATTTTGTGTCACTTTCTGACTTAGTTCCACTTTTAAAATGTAAAGAAAAAGAAAGTGACCTGAAAATCCATGCACATACAAAATTTACAACTCAATATTTTTTAAAATGCCAAATATATTCTAAAACCTTGTTTCTTCCTTTGCTGACCTGACCATGAACTTTTGTAACTAACCCTGTCAAAGAGCAAAGTTAGATTTTTTTCTGCCCATGATAATGCATCTTAAACATTGGTTCAGTGTCAGTTTTCACTTAAGGTAACCAAGACCCCCTTCCTAAAATATTTTTACTTGTAACAACCTGATTATCTCAAGGATTTGGCTGTTTAGTAGAACTACTTAAATGACTGACTGCTCCCCCAAAAGTATGGGAATGATTTCCAAGCTATGTTTTCAAGGTAGTTAGGCAGATAAGCAAAGCCCATAAGAATTCCGCTCAAGAGATGGATGGTTCTATATTTGTTCCAGAAGGATATTTTTCATAGTCAATGAGTAAGCACATTTGCTTTTAACATTGAAAACTACCTAACAGAGATGATCTATTTTTATGCAAACACTATAAACATAACAAATGTCACATTAATAATAATAATACAGAAAAGAGTTATGAGAAATAGGAGTTGAGGAACATGAAGAATGATGTAAATTAAAATACAACCAACAACAACAGTAATAGGACAGCAAAAAAAGTACAGTAATTTACCAATCTTGTACTACATAAAACTAGTAAATGTACTTTGTGATGTTTATCTTTGCTATAATTTTCAGAACATAAAACCTTACCTTGATTAAAAGCCTGATCTATTATTCATAGAATCATTTTTGAGAATTTGTTTATAAAGTCTTATTTCAAAACATATGCAAACTAGTCATCTAGGAACAAGTAAGAAAAGCAAAATTTTCACAATGAGAGGGATAAACAGTTCCTTTTACGTCTTGGGAGAAAGAACTTACACACTAATTCAAAAGAAAAAAAAAAAGAAACTGGAAAGTCCTCACTTTGATATTCCACTCTTCAGGGTTTATACACTTTGACTTTTCTTCACCATAGCTACATACAGCATATACTGTTCCTCTTTTTAATCTTTGGAAATGGGTTTAAAGTTTGACAATACTTATAGTTGTAGCAGTTTTGTATAGTAACAATTCATATTCTGAGCACTTACTTTGTGCCAAGCACAGGATGGAGGATGTATTCTCATTTGGTTCTCTAACAACCCTATTAAGTAAATCCAATGCTGATTTCCATTCTAGAATGAGGAAACTAAGGCCTGGAAAGGTGAAGTAACTTTGCACAAATTTATATATTTTATACATAGTGGAATCATGAAACAAACACAGCCAGCCTGACCCATGAGCCATGCTTTTGATTACTTTCTTATGCCATCTCTCTACATGGCCTCAGAACCTGAATTCTTCAGAAAGTAATGGTAACTGATAAGCCTATATATTATATAAAGAGTACTTTCTAGAATCTGCTAGTTAAGAATCTATTGTGAAGCTAAACATTTTTTCTAAAATGATTTGCCAGGTACAAGAAATGCTGCAGAAAGCTGCCCTAAGCATATTCCATGGGTCTCCTAGTTGGCAATTTGGTTAGGCCTGTTATTATTCCAAAACATTTGTCCTTAACCATACTAGAGCAATCAAGTGAAACAAAGCAGGTTACTTTGAAAGTACTTATGAAGCAGGGCACACAGTTATACAAATCTACAAAGCATTCAAAGCTGCTGGAGAGGAAATCTGGTCAATTCAAGCACTAACAATCACAGTTAAGGCAATTTCACAACACTTATCTTCCCATCAGTTCTCATAATGTATGTTTTACTAGTCAGTATGAAAAGGAAAATCTAAGTATTTACTATAAAAAGTATGGAGAAGGTGTTTGCCCATAACAAAATAAAGCATTAGTCAATGACATAAAATAAAGTAGATGGATAGGTGGATTTTTGACTCTCTTTTTCTCTCACCTAAATACGGATAAGCTAAAATAAGAGCATTGCATAGGCTTCTGTGTTATCCTATATGGTGTCTATTGAGCATTAAAAATTTGGCTAATATAACTGACAAGCTAAATTGATATTTAGTCCAGTAAAAGGANTTCCCTGTCCTTCACTGTCTCCCAGAGTTTGCTCAAACTCATGCCCAGTGAGTTGGCGATGTCATCCAATCATCTCATTCTCTCCTGCCCCTTCTCCTTTTGTCTTCAGTCTTTCCTAGAAGCAGGGTCTTTTCCAATGAGTCAGCTGCTTGCATTAGGTGGCCAAAGTATTGGAGCTTCAGATTCAGCATCAGTCCTTACAAAAAGTATCCAGGATTGATTTCCTTTAGGATTCACTGGTTTGATCACCTTGCTGTACAAGGGACTCTCAAGAGTCTTCTCTAGCACCACAGTTTGAAAGCATCAGTTCTTTGGTGCTCAGCCTTCTTTATGGTCCACCTCTCACATCCATACATGATTACTGGAAAAACCAAAGCTTTGAAAATATGGACCTTTGTTGGCAAAGTGATGTCTTCGATTTTGAATATGCTGTCTAGGTTTATCATAGCTTTTCTTCCAAGGAGCAAGTGTCTTTTTATTTCATGGCGGTAGTCACTGTCCACAGTGATTTTTGAGCCCAGCAAAATAAAATCTGCCACTGTTTCCATTTCCCCTCCATGTATTTGCCATATTGAGCTTTAAGCCAGCTTTTTCTACTCTTCTCTTTCACCTTCATCTAATTAAATATCCTGACATTTCTAATTTTGTGTCACTTTCTGACTTAGTTCCACTTTTAAAATGTAAAGAAAAAGAAAGTGACCTGAAAATCCATGCACATACAAAATTTACAACTCAATATTTTTTAAAATGCCAAATATATTCTAAAACCTTGTTTCTTCCTTTGCTGACCTGACCATGAACTTTTGTAACTAACCCTGTCAAAGAGCAAAGTTAGATTTTTTTCTGCCCATGATAATGCATCTTAAACATTGGTTCAGTGTCAGTTTTCACTTAAGGTAACCAAGACCCCCTTCCTAAAATATTTTTACTTGTAACAACCTGATTATCTCAAGGATTTGGCTGTTTAGTAGAACTACTTAAATGACTGACTGCTCCCCCAAAAGTATGGGAATGATTTCCAAGCTATGTTTTCAAGGTAGTTAGGCAGATAAGCAAAGCCCATAAGAATTCCGCTCAAGAGATGGATGGTTCTATATTTGTTCCAGAAGGATATTTTTCATAGTCAATGAGTAAGCACATTTGCTTTTAACATTGAAAACTACCTAACAGAGCTGATCTATTTTTATGCAAACACTATAAACATAACAAATGTCACATTAATAATAATAATACAGAAAAGAGTTATGAGAAATAGGAGTTGAGGAACATGAAGAATGATGTAAATTAAAATACAACCAACAACAACAGTAATAGGATAGCAAAAAAAGTACAGTAATTTACCAATCTTGTAATACATAAAACTAGTAAATGTACTTTGTGATGTTTATCTTTGCTATAATTTTCAGAACATAAAACCTTACCTTGATTAAAAGCCTGATCTATTATTCATAGAATCATTTTTGAGAATTTGTTTATAAAGTCTTATTTCAAAACATATGCAAACTAGTCATCTAGGAACAAGTAAGAAAAGCAAAATTTTCACAATGAGAGGGATAAACAGTTCCTTTTACGTCTTGGGAGAAAGAACTTACACACTAATTCAAAAGAAAAAAAAAAAGAAACTGGAAAGTCCTCACTTTGATATTCCACTCTTCAGGGTTTATACACTTTGACTTTTCTTCACCATAGCTACATACAGCATATACTGTTCCTCTTTTTAATCTTTGGAAATGGGTTTAAAGTTTGACAATACTTATAGTTGTAGCAGTTTTGTATAGTAACAATTCATATTCTGAGCACTTACTTTGTGCCAAGCACAGGATGGAGGATGTATTCTCATTTGGTTCTCTAACAACCCTATTAAGTAAATCCAATGCTGATTTCCATTCTAGAATGAGGAAACTAAGGCCTGGAAAGGTGAAGTAACTTTGCACAAATTTATATATTTTATACATAGTGGAATCATGAAACAAACACAGCCAGCCTGACCCATGAGCCATGCTTTTGATTACTTTCTTATGCCATCTCTCTACATGGCCTCAGAACCTGAATTCTTCAGAAAGTAATGGTAACTGATAAGCCTATATATTATATAAAGAGTACTTTCTAGAATCTGCTAGTTAAGAATCTATTGTGAAGCTAAACATTTTTTCTAAAATGATTTGCCAGGTACAAGAAATGCTGCAGAAAGCTGCCCTAAGCATATTCCATGGGTCTCCCAGTTGGCAATTTGGTTAGGCCTGTTATTATTCCAAAACATTTGTCCTTAACCATACTAGAGCAATCAAGTGAAACAAAGCAGGTTACTTTGAAAGTACTTATGAAGCAGGGCACACAGTTATACAAATCTACAAAGCATTCAAAGCTGCTGGAGAGGAAATCTGGTCAATTCAAGCACTAACAATCACAGTTAAGGCAATTTCACAACACTTATCTTCCCATCAGTTCTCATAATGTATGTTTTACTAGTCAGTATGAAAAGGAAAATCTAAGTATTTACTATAAAAAGTATGGAGAAGGTGTTTGCCCATAACAAAATAAAGCATTAGTCAATGACATAAAATAAAGTAGATGGATAGGTGGATTTTTGACTCTCTTTTTCTCTCACCTAAATACGGATAAGCTAAAATAAGAGCATTGCATAGGCTTCTGTGTTATCCTATATGGTGTCTATTGAGCATTAAAAATTTGGCTAATATAACTGACAAGCTAAATTGATATTTAGTCCAGTAAAAGGATTTTTTTAAGAGTATCTTCGGAATAGTTAGGGTGTGCAAAGTTATTTTTGAAATGCTAATTTTATGAAATTAAATACAGATCAGGTACTTCTGATGAAAATTTAGCATCTGAATTAAGATGTGTTGTGAGTATGAAATAAACAGTGGATTTCAAAACGTAGTTAAAAAAGAGAATGTAAAATATCTCATTAATAGTTTTAAAATAATGATTACATGTTGAGATGATATTTTTAAATGATTACATGTTGAGATGATGAGTTAAAATAATGTTGTTTAATTTTAATACTACTTCCATTTACTGTTTTACAATGACAACAAGAAAATGTTAAATTACATGTTCAGTGTGCATTATAGTTCTACTAGATAGAGCTGTTCTAGAATGTAAAACTGAAAGTAAATTGCTTATCTTAAAAATAGTTTAAAAGTGTGCCCCAACAGTTATGAAAATGCAACATTTTCTTCTCAATCATAATTTCTATTCTTGTTATTGGACAGTAAGAGGCATCACACACATTCTTTATTAAGTAGACTCAGCAGGAGATAAATCACCCCAAACAAAAGGGAAATTGGGAGACTTGGAGGTGTCTGATTCATTCCATTGCTCCAACACTGTGCTGTGCTGTGTGCTAAGTAGCTTCAGTCATGTCTGACTCTTTGCAATCCTGTGGACTATAGCTCACCAGGTTCTTCTGTCCATGGGATTCTCCAGGCAAGAATACTGGAGTGGGTTCCCATGCCCTTCTCCAGAGGATCTTCCCAACCCAGGGATCGAACCCATGTCTCTTATGTTTCCTGCATTTGCAGGCAGGTTCTTTCCTCTAGTGCCACCTAGGAAGCCCTGCTCCAACACTGTGTGTGTTAGTCACTCAGTTGTGTCTGACTCTTTGTGACTCCATGGACTGTAGCTCACCAGGCTCCTCTATGCATGGGATTCTCTAGGCAAAAATACTGGAGTGGGTTGCCATGCCCTTCTCCAGGGGATCTTCTCCAGGGCATCTTCCCAACCCAGGGATTGAACCCCAGTCTCCAGCATTGCAGGCAGATTCTTTACTGTTTGAGCTCCCTGGGACACTCCAACACTAGTGGTGGGTTAAAGCCGTTATTTGGGAAAAATCTTAGCTGGAAACTAGCCAGGTAAGATACATTTCCAAGATAATATAAAACAGGCAAACTCCCTAGAGCTTCTAAACCAGGAAGCATGACACTTTAAAAAATTTATAAATTCTCACTCTTGGCTTCTACATTTTCAAAAGAGATAAGACATAACCCTATACTTCTTAATAACCCTGATGGCATTCTATCCTTTGGGTTACATTCTAAAAGTAGATGTAATAAAACAAAACAAACAACAGATAAACAGATACACAATCTAAAAAATGAGATGACACAGGAGTCAAGAGGTGTGAAGTGAGGTCCAAGTTTTGTGTGATGTGGAGCAAAGATCACTATTTCCCTGGTAGGTTCTTTCATTTCCCAAATGGGGATGAGGAGTCTCATCATCCTCAAAGGTTCCTTCTAGCTCTAAAAGTAGGTGATTCTAAATGGATTCTAAAAAGCTGACTCTTACAGAATGCTTTCCATTTTTCATGGAAACACTGGACTGGAAGAAACACAAGCTGGAATCAAGATAGCCGGGAGAAATATCGATAACCTCAGATATGCAGATGACATCACCCTTATGGAAGAAAGTGAAGAGGAACTAAAAAGCCTCTTGATGAAAGTGAAAACGGAGAGTGAAAAAGTTGGCTTAAAGCTCAACATTCAGAAAATGAAGATCATGGCATCCAGTCCCATCACTTCATGGGAAATAGATGGGGAAACAGTGGAAACAGTGTCAGACTTTATTTTTGGGTTCAGACTTTATTTTGCAGCTTCAAAATCACTGCAGAGGGTGACTGCAGTCATGAAATTAAAAGACGCTTACTCCTTGGAAGAAAAGTTGTGACCAACCTAGACAGCATATTCAAAAGCAAAGATATTACTTTGCCAACTAAGGTCTGTCTATTCAAGGCTATGGTTTTTCCAGTGGTCATGTATGGATGTGAGAGTTGGACTGTGAAGAAGGCCGAGCGCTGAAGAATTGATGCTTTTGAACTGTGGTGTTGGAGAAGACTCTNAAGATATTACTTTGCCAACTAAGGTCTGTCTATTCAAGGCTATGGTTTTTCCAGTGGTCATGTATGGATGTGAGAGTTGGACTGTGAAGAAGGCCGAGCGCTGAAGAATTGATGCTTTTGAACTGTGGTGTTGGAGAAGACTCTTGAGAGTCCCTTGGACTGCAAGGAGATCCAACCAGTCCATTCTGAAGGAGATCAGCCCTGGGATTTCTTTGGAAGGAATGATGCTGAAGCTGAAGCTGCAGTACTTTGGCCACCTCATGCAAAGAGTTGACTCATTGGAAAAGACTCTGATGCTGAGGGGGTTTGGGGGCAGGAGGAGAAGGGGACAACAGAGGATGAGATGGCTGGATGGCATCACTGACTCAATGGACGTGGGTCTGGGTGAACTCCAGGAGTTGGTGATGGACAGGGAGGCCTGGCGTGCTGCAATTCATGGGGTTGCAAAGAGTCGGACAAAACTGAGCGACTGAACTGAACTGAACTTCCATATTTAATCCACAACAACCTATGACAGGCTTTGTAATCCCTTTCACAGAGGAGACCAAACCTAGACAGCATATTAAACAGCAGAGACATTATCTTGCCAGCAAAGGTCCATCTAGTCACAGCAATGGTTTTTCCAGTAGTTATTTATGGATGTGAGAGTTGGATCATAAAGAAAGCTGAGTGTTGAAGAATTGATGCTTTTGAACTGCAGTGTTAGAGAAGACTCTTGAGAGTCCCTTGGACTGCAAGGAGATCAAACCAGTCAATCCTAAAGGAAATCAGTCCTGAATATTCATTGGAAGGACTGATGCTGAAGCTGACACTCCAATACTTTGGCCACCTGATGCGAAGAGCTGACTCCTTGGAAAAGACCCTGATGCTGGGAAAGGTTGAAAGCAGGAGGAGAAGGGGATAATGGAGGATTTGATGGTTGGATGGCATCACTAACATGAGTCTGAGCAAGCTCTGGGAGTGGGTGATGGACAGGGAAGCCTGCCGTGCTGCAGTCCATGGGGTTACAAAGAGTTGGGACATGAACTGACTGAAATGACAGAGGAGAAATCTGAGTCAACAAAATGGATAAATGTTGTCCAATTGACACATTTTAGAAAATGGGGAGGCCAGGACTACAACTAGTCTAAATCATTTTCCAGTATATTATACTGATTGTCATTTTCTGACAATTGCATAAATTATGTTAAGCAATTTTCATATTTTAAATCATTTTTCTAAGAGATGAGTGAGACAGTCAGAGAACTGTCATTTCTTTCTCTCCAATATATCTCTCACTCTTTCCTTTTCTTTCACTGTCAACACCACTTATCTTCTATGTAAATTTCTAGAACTCAGTAAGAATATCTATTAAATACAGATTTTAAATTATTTGGTAGGTAGTATCCTAACCATTTTAATGATGAGAAACCTCTTAACTTTTTCACCTACCATGTTTTGTAAACTATAATGTGAGTTATGTTCTTTCCATGAGAAAAAAACAGTACTTTTCAATAGGTACTCATAATATTTTTTAATGTAGTTTGAAAATTTTTGAATTTTTTTTATAGAATTATATCTTTAAGACAAGGGGAACTAAATTGCCTAAAATTTTACTCAATTTTCAACCAAGGACCTCCTCACCCCCGCCAGAAACCTGGTTCATTATTGAGTAATTATACAGTTATTTCTTGGCAACACATTCCAGTATTCTTGCCTGGAGAGTCCCTTGGATAGAGGAGCCTGGTGGGCTACAGGCCATAGCGTCACAAAGACTCGGACAGGACTGAAGCAGTGGACCACTCATGTATGCAGTCGGTTATTTCTAAAATTTTCTGTAAGTAGAAAGTAAGTATATAATTGATACAATTTTTATGTGAAACGAAAACATGCCAATAAAACGATTAGTCATTAATTAGTCTAAAAATGGTACAGATTTTGGCAAAATTTTAAAAATTGACAGAGCTATTTTTAAAAGAATTTGAATTATCTAAACAACTTTCTAATGCATTATTTTACCATAAAAATCTTATTGTTGCAAAGTGATTAAAAATGTCACAAGAGAGAAAATTAGAGAATTTCAATTCATCAGATTTTTATAAATCAATTTAGCTACTGCTTTGGAAGGACTGAGGCTGGGCTTCTCCAGTGGCTCAGCGGTAAAGAATCTGCCTGTATTGCAGGAAGGACTAAGGCCATATTGATTTAACTATGACTATCTAAAAGTAAAAATCTCCCAGGAGACTATAAATAAGATATATACATCTCACATTCCCCTAGGGAAATTCCTTCAGATCAGCATGCACAGTATTAGATGTCTACAAATGCACCCTTTAACCTGGAAACAAAAGAGAAAAGAAGCAGAAGGGATCTCTACCCTTGGGGAAGCACAGTTAAGTCACAGACTTAGATTTGTTATAGTACTCTTCTATTGTGTCACTTTGTGATGAAATGCAAGGTGGGAGGAGAGCAGATGCAAGAATTAGATGGATCAGAAGGAATCTAACAGGCGCGCCTGTTCACTGCCCTGTTACCTCCCACACCAATATATTAGGACTATTAGTATTTTAAGAAGGTCAAAGGATAAAGCAAAATGTTGGGTGAATGCAAGTAATCTGAATTTTCCAAGATGGAACTTTTGTGACCTAAACATCCTCCCTGACTGTTGGAGGGATCAAGGAGGGATATCAAGACAGGAAGCAAAAAACTCTTCTTTGAAATGCTTATGGCAACTATGTGGGCTGAAGTGATAACTCCACAGGAAACGTCTTATATCTTAAAGTTCTTCTGGAGTATTTTCTAAATTTCAGTTACTCCAACTGACACTCTAAACTTGACTAGGAAGTTCCACTAGGCCCCATTAACATTTTCAAATATTTAAAATTTTGTTGATTCTAAATATTATTTCTGTGGTCTAATGAAACATTATTGCTGCTTCTAACTGCCTACCCCAACCTGATATATGGACATGAGTGTCATTTTGCTAAGTTTATATAGAGAATATTTAGCATGCTGATACTGTCTTCCCATGATCATTTATTCACTTGAAATTAAAAACTTAAAAGTCATTTTCTAATTTTTTATAACCAGCTATTCCGCAAATTATAGATGCTTCAAAAAACAGAATTCAAAAGCAATTTCTATATGATTTTTTTTAAAGATAGCTTACTATAATGTCTCTCCTGTAAGTATCAACCCTGGAGGACAGTTTTGAAGGTAAATAAGATTAAAGTTATGATAATGGTACTCACTTTTGAAAACCTATTATCTCATAGCTTTATTAAGAAATAGAAAAATAAGTGAATATGTATGGCTGGATGGCTAAGGACATCTCACCTGCAAACCTGTGCTGAGTATTGTTAATGCACTGCCCTTAGAGGTGCTTTGATGGCCTGAAGCTCATACTGACACAGTGAAATAAATCTGCTATACTCTGCAATATTGCTACTACATTTGTTTTATTTTAAGAGTTAGCTGAGCTTGACTTTTGTACCCAGGTGCTTTCTAACCATCTAACAGAATTCTGTCTACTCTGGAAGCATTATGAATAATTTTTGAAGGTGCCTTCAATCCTACTAAAGCAACTTTTGAAAGGCAGTAATGAAATCTCACAACCTAGGAGTACCTAACTGCACAGCCAGTCCCTCCTTGAACTATGAATAAAATGCTTTTAATTGGAAAACTCCTCTTGGTAGAACAAGGATTGATCTTTACTTACTCTGACTGCCAAAGGATGAACACTGGAGTAAATAAACTGTGTTCACCTTAATAGTAAAAAATATAAAGTTATATTTTTCCATTGATCTCCAGAGATAGGCTATGAGTTCGACTAGAAAAGTTCAATACTTGGACAAGTATTTCCCAACAGATTCTCTACATAAATCAAAAGGGATGACAAAAATATACTGTTATAATTCTAAAAAGGTATTTGCTATGTATTTTTTTCTCATCTGTTATTACCTGGGATTATTTTTATCCTTTATTAGTGTTATCCAGCTGTTCGCCAGAAAATCTGCTCTGCAGAAAGATGCTGGTTCAAAAAAATTCAGCAGCATAAACCGCACTAGAAAAATTGATAAAAAAAGAAAAAAAGGGAAAAAGAACAACAACAAAAATTACCTCAATCTCTGCAATTGCTGACACCTAAAACAACAGGCTGTGAAAATGGTTTCATTAAAAAATAAAAAGCCCATGCTCACCAGGGGATAGATGGGGGCAAAGTGAATCAAAAATTCCTCAATCATTGCTCAAGTAGGTCAACTAGAATTAATTCAAAGGGCAAAGATTCACGGTGAGCCCCACATTTCCCACCAGTTTGTTTCCTCAGCCCTCCTCCACTGCCCAGAAGCTAAATGGTTTGGAGAAGCCCTCCATGGTGGGCAGGTCATTTGGCCAAGCCTCTCTTCACATCAGTGTAAATGTAGCCCCTTGTACTGTAGACTAGTAGTTTGAGCTCTGAGTCCTCTACATTGAAAAACTAACCAACTGCTAATTAGATACAAAGTTACTTGCCTTTTAATAATATACTTATGTAATTTTTAAAGTTATTGTCTTACTTTTCCGATACAGTGATTAATTCAGTTAATGGTTAAAATGCTGATTATCATCACAGTAAAGCAACTTTTCTTCTTCTCAGGTTCTAATAAAACACTATTCATTTTCTTCTTATATGTTAAACTATGTTCTTTATTTTTTAAAAATCAGAACAAAGCCCCTTTAAATAGAGATCAAGAGGAATTAGTCCAGGTTAAATCTGTAGAGTTCCAGGTCTTGGTTTCCTTCCTGACCTGTCAAAGGATACAGCTGTCACAGAGCAGTTTTTCTCTTCTTAAATGCCATATCAAAGCTAAAGAACCCTCTTTTTGAACACTGTACAGCATGCCACTTCAATGAAAGTACTAATTGGGGGATTTAACAGTCCTGAGTTTTGCATCTTAGTTCCTTCCATTCAAAGCAGATCTAAAGTTTCCAGATACAGTATATTAGCACATATATATGGAATTTAGAAAGATGGTAATGATAACCCTGTATGCGAGACAGCAAAAGAGACACAGATATATAGAACGGACTTTTGGACTCTGAGGGAGAGGGAGAGGGTGGGATGATTTGGGAGAATGGCACTGAAATATGTATACTATCATGTAAGAAACGAATCGCCAATCTATGTTCGATACAGGATACAGGATGTTTGGGGCTGGTGCATGGGGATGATCCAGACAGATGATATGGGGTGGGAGGTGGAAGAGGGGGTTCAGGATTGGGAACTCATGTATACCTGTGGCAGATTCATGTCAATGTATGGCAAAACCAATACAGTATTATAAAGTAAAAAAAAAAAAAAAAAAACCTGTGAAACAACAATAAAAAAAATAAAATAAAGTTTCCACAGTACAAAGGTACTTACCACAAAGATCCACCACTTTATCAGACGACTGGGCAAGTAATTTGTAAGGCCAAGTGATCATGAATATGTGGGATTCCTTATTCAAAAAATACTAAGAATTTCAAAATAGCAACCGCAGAGCATTAAACAGCCTGGGGCCCTTCTAGGGACCAACACCACTTCTGTTGGCACACTGGTGAAACTGGCCCTGTCTCTACATCTCACTGACCTGGAATGAGCATGTGGGCAGCTTTCCGAGCAGCACAGTTACTCTGACTTCATCCCAAAGCAGTTTCTTTATTTTTCTGAATCAGACTTTGTGAGTTTCCGAATCAGACTATTATAAACAGGTAACTGATAAACAGGGCAAGGCATTTCAGCTTGAGATAAACCACAGGATATGACTCTGAGGGTTTGTGCCTTTAGGACCCCGGGAATCTACAAAGAAAGGAGGAGATTCTGCTGAGTAGAAAACGAGTGCTAACCTTACATATATCAGAACACTTGGATTCAGGATCTGGTGCTCATTAACTAGCTGTGTGATCTCGTAAAGATAGTCCAGCTCTCAGGAGCTCCATTTGCTCACTTATAAAGTAAAAATGTTGGATATATGATTCCAAGGGTACTTGGAATATTTTCTAAATTTACGAGATGAGAAAGAGTGATGACCTGTGTTTTCTTTTCTCAAAGAATGAAAACACCTCTACCCTCTACTTTTAATGGGCATTTAAATTTGTAGAAGGGTAATGATGATGACACTATGTGCCAAACTTAAGTGTTTCACATGTAATATTTAACTAACTTAGCTTATATTTAGCTCATTTCATCTTCATAAATACTTTGTGAAGTAAGTATTGTAATTATGCCTGTTTTACAGATAAAGGATCGGAGGTACAAAGAACTTCAAGACACTGACATTCAACAAATTCCTGTGTACTGTGCACTAGGATCTATGGCAGAGTCCATGGGTTTAGTGCATTCAGACAGGGAAGCCAGGAAGCTGGGTGCCAGAGAAGCAGCGGGAGGAAGAGAAAAGGTGTGGATTCTACCTGTGCTGTCTGGGTGCCCTGGGAAGGAGCAGAGCACAGAAGGAAGGGAAAAGTAGGGGTTTGATAACTGGGAAGCAAGAATTTTTCCAATGAATATAAAATAGTTTTCACTTATGATTCTGAGAAAGCCAAATGCTTTACACAAAGTGAGAATGTCCACCAAATTTCAAGATTAATAAACTGCTACATTTAACTGATTTAATTGTTTCTAATAGCTAGGACACGGAAGGAACCCATATGTCTATCAGCAATGGATAAGGAAGTTGCGGTACATATACACAATGGAATATTACTCAGCTACAAAAAGAACACATTTGAGTCAGTTCTAATGAAGTGGATGAAACTGGAGCCTATTATACAGAGTGAAGTAAGCCAGAAACAGAAACACCAACACAGTATATTAACACATATATATGGAACTTAAAAAGATGGCAATGATGACCCTATATGTAAGACAGCAAAAGAGACACAAATGTAAAGAACAGACTTATGGACTATGTGGGAGAAGGCGAGGATGGGACGATATGAGAGAACAGAATTGAAATATGTATATTACCACACGTAAAATAGATGACCAGTGCAAATTCAATGCATGAAGCAGGGCACCCAAAGCTGGCACTCTGGGACAATCCAGAGGGATGGGGTGGGGAGGGTGGTGGGAGGGGGGTTCAAGGTGGTGGGACACATGTACACCCATGGCTGATTCATGTCGTGTATGGCAAAAACCACCACAATATTGTAAAGTAATTAGCTTCCAATTAAAATAAATAAATAAATTTAAAAAATAAACTTCTGTAGTTAAATCTTTGCCAATCAGCATTATTTTCAACTAAACAAGTATGGACATGAGAACTTACATTTGTTTTTTGTTAATCTCATTCCATTAATGATTTTTAAATAATATTAGATAAAGGTAGTAAGGAAACAGGTACCTAAAAGATGTAGTTACGTCTGGTCTAGACAAAGAACTTATTTTCTTTATATTCCTCCTGAGTTTTCATTAGACATTTCACTAACAATTAGTTTTCAGATAAACACAAAATGTATTCTGTCAAAATAGAAAAATGTACAGTTCACAACAGCATATACTACAAGTAGAAACTTAAGAAGTTCTTTTGACAGCTTTAGTCTATAGTCTATTTATGTCATCGGATGCCGGGAACATGAATGTACATGATGTGTACATGATGTGTAACACCTATAAAATTCAGTTCTTTGGAAAAATGTCCATCTACTGAAGAAATAAGGTATGAGTCTCTACTCCCCTTCAGATTTTTAGACATGGACTTCAGGGAATTAAGCACATTTAAATTAGCTGTGCAAGGTAGAGCATAGAGCTCTTCTCATCACACAATACTGAGAAAACTATCAAAACCACTTCTTTGAAATTCTCATCTATATTTTAGAGTAGTAGTATTATTAATTGTCTGCATTCTGCTCCATCTTCATAATTCAATGTGTCTAGTTCTACAATCTGTTCATAAAATTGGCATCTTTATTGCACCCTTGGGACACAATTTCCCAAAATGAACTAGCCAAATGTAGCTTCTTTTGCTTCCTATGTAAAATGCTATGGTAGATAACATACATTCTTGCTTCCAAAAGCGAGGAAGAAAATTTATATCTCTAACAATAAGCAAATTGAAATAAAGGATTCCATGGTTATAATCGAAACTATTTACTTAGGTCATCAAGATGACGGGTAATCAGAAGAAATTATCTCTTTAGAATTTTAATGAAAGGTATTCTGTACTGCTGAGTAATTGAATCTGTGCTGCATTTTACCAGAGTTGCAACCAAGATTACCTTGATTGTGATACCAATCCTGCCCAATTCTGGCTGCCAGATTCTGTAAACTGTCTACCAAATTATTGAGAATAACAGCTGCAAGTCAGAAGTCTAACTCCATCCAATCACTCATTCAACAATTATTTGAGTGTCAGCCTAGGCACAAGAGTCAGTACAGTTCTCTCATAGTAAAGGATTCTCCCTACTGAGTGTTTATATCATTCTAAACCATTGCTGATTTGCTAAACTATCCATCTGAAAATAAAAAACTTGCATTTTAATTACTATTTTAGACCAATGAATGCATACCTCCTATTTCTCATGTCTGTTCCAAATTATGTATGTCTAGAAGACAATAGGGCATTGATTTTCAACCATAAGTAAACAAGGCATCTGGATTTTGTCTTAATGAGATAAAGTTTAGTCTGTGCTTTCTCAGTGGGATGGTTTTCACTATTTAATTGGTAGCAAAATAAAACTTCAGCAGCATGTCCTTTTTCTGCCAACAGTGAATTCTATGTGGGAATGAGGTTGCTACAGAAGGCATTCAGATATAAATACAGCTTTAGAACTAATTACATAAAAATCACAGGAAAAATACAGTTTATCAAGTAACAAAGTAAGTAAGTAAGAAGAAATGGAAAGCATTATTTTACTCCATGAATTCCCTGAATAATACTGGAAAAAATATAGAACTTAGCTTCTGTGTTTCTCCATGGAAATCTTCCAAAATAAGGTCAATTTACTTTAAACATGCTGTTTATATCACATTTCTTTCGAACATCTTCAACATAATCAGGATAACAAACATGAAGAGAAGTATGTCACCTGCAATGTTATGCCCCTAAAACACAAATGCAATCAGTACAAAATAAGAAAAAAAAATCTCCAGACACAGAAATGATCATGCCAAAAAAAAAGTATTCTAAAAATGTTAAATCAGACATGATTAAATAGCAATTACTTAAAGTAGGGCCTTCCCTAGAGACTACCAGGAAACCTTGTCAACAACTTTACAAAAAGACATTGTACCGCATACAACAGGCAAGAATAGCTACTTATTAAGGATGAAAAAAAAAAGTGCAAAATATTTGTTCTCCATTAATGTTTTCAAATTGGATCATGTTACTTCCCTGCTGAAAACCCTTCAATAGACTCCCAGTGTATTCAGGATAAATGTGAAATCCTTATCAAGGGCTATATCCCTTCATCTATCCACACTGCGTCTCCTCCAGGGTAACTACCCTGATCTTTTTCAGTCTCTCAGATGGGCCTTGTCTTTCCTCCTCAAAGCTTCTGCATGATGGTTCTTCCTACCTGAAGTTCCCTTTCCTTCTTCTTGAATAACCTCTAGGCATTCTTTAGGTGGTCAGATGACATTTCTTTAAGGAAGCATGCCATCATCACCAAACCTAGGGTGCTTATTGCTTTTTATTCTCTCTTATAATACTCTCTCTCAGTCGTGTCTGACTCTTTGAGACTGCCAGGCTCCTCTGTCCATGGGATTTTCCAGGCAACAATACTGAAATGGGTTGCCATTTCTTTATCCAGAGGATCTTCCCGACCCAGGGATCAAACCCAGGTCTCCTGCATTGCAAGCTGTTTCTCTGCAGTCTGAGCCGCCAGGGAAGCCCATCAAAGTGGGTTTCCTTCATTAATCTCTTTCTGAGAACCTTGTTCTTTTCCTTCTCAGCACTTACAAGAAACTATAATTATAGAGATTAATAGGATTTTTGTTTGTTTGCTTGTAATAATCAGTCGTCCCCATTAGAGTATATGTTCCCAACCAAACGGACTGTCTTCATTGTTTATCCTTAACCTAGCACAATGCTTGCATATATTCACTTACATATTTCTTAAAATAATGGTTAACTTCTCTATCATTGAATTTTGTTCCTAAAATCTCTATAGAAAAAGGTACCAATCTTTGACACAGGCACATTGAAGTGGACAAAACTATTGCGGTAGACATATCCTAAACTAATACCAATGATTTAAATCCTTGTAAAATTCCCTTTCCTTGAGTGCAGGAGAAACCTGTGACTTGCTTCTGACCAGCAGAATAAGCAAAGCTGATGAGATGCCTTTCTTATGATTAGATTACATTATGAAAGGTTCTGTCTGAGAAGATAGGGGCTCCCTGTGTTGGCTTTGAAGAAGTAGGCTATCATGGTCTGAGAGGGGCATGTGGCAAAGAGTGGTGGGCAGATGGTGGTAACTGAGAGCAGACCTCACCAACAGCCAGGAAAGAAATATGGCTCTTGGTCCAATAGCCATAAGGAAAGGATTTATTCCAACATCCTGTGGGAACCACGAAGTGGATCTTTCTCCCCACCCCACTGAGCCTCGATGAGAGCTCACTCTTGGCTGACAACTGTGCTGTAGCCTGACAGACACTGCGTATACCTAGACATCTTACCTGCAGAAACTGAGACAGTAGATGCATGTTATTTTAAACTGCTAGCTTTGTGGTATTTTTTGACTGTAGCAGGAAACTAATACAACTACTGCTGCTGCTGCTGCTAAGTCGCTTCAGTCGTGTCCGACTCTGTGCGACCCCATAGACGGCAGCCCACCAGGCTCCCGCATCCCTGGGATTCTCCAGGCAAGAATACTGGAGTGGGTTGCCATTTCCTTCTCCAATGCATGAAAGTGAAAAGTGAAAGTGAAGTCGCTCAGTCGTGTCTGACTCTTCGCGACCCCATGGACTGCTGCCTTCCAGGTTCCTCCGTCCATGGGATTTTCTAGGCAAGAGTACTGGAGTAGGGTGTCATTGCCTTCTCCGAATACAACTGCATTACATCCAAATTAACATCAAATATCTTCTTTCTTCTTTTTTCTGACTTTATCAACTGAGTTTTGGATGATAGAGTGTTTTCCTTTTTTATTTCTCATTAAAAGAAATATTTTTTTCCTCTGAGATATAATCTTAGATGTATTTTTCTTTTCAATGTATAGTCTGATTGGGAGGCTTTAACTTGATAAAAATTGAGGGTACTACAGTGTGCATAAGTTAGAGTGTACTCTTTGGGAGGAGTTTTAAAGCTGTTGCAGAAAATACATTATTCAATACTATAGAACAAACTGGATAGGACTTCCCTAGTGGCACAGTGGAGAAGAATCCACCTGCCAATGCAGAAGACACAGGCTAAATCCCTGGTCTGGGAAGATTCCACATGCTGCGGAGCAACTAAACCCGTTTGCCATAACTTACTGAGATCTGCTCTAGATTCTTCAAGCTGCAACTACTGAAGCCCTCACACCTACAGCCTGTGCTCCACAACAAGAGAAACTATGGCAATAGGAAGCCTGAGCATCAAAATGAAGAGTAACCCTTGCTCATCACATCTAGAGAAAGTCTGTGCAGCACTTTAGACCCAGTGCAACCAAGAATAAAAAATAAAAAGAAAGAAAATCTATTGAAAAAAAAAAAAAAAAGCCAGACTGGATAGCAATACAAAGAACTCAGCATGCACGTTCAGTGTCTCTTCAGATATTTTTATTCTAGTTCTCATCCATGACAGGCTGGGGTGGAGCCCCTGCTGGTATCTGGGGCAGAACAAGTGGCCAAGGGCCCAAAAGAGATGAGGCTAATTAGACCTGAGCATGCAAAACTCTCTGATATGAGGACTTCTCATAAGAGGCCAGGAACAATTTCGCTTTCCCTTGCATATTCTCTAGATGCATAGTTGACATTCAAGAAATACTGATTTTTAAATGAAAGTCAGGGATATCAGAGAATGATGAAGCATGTCAAGGATAGCATCTTGAAAGTGGTGTCTTCTGCTGGTTTGGGAAGATGTGGACGGCACTCATTGTTTTTCTCCCATCTTTATGCAATTGCAGGTACTAATTATCTAGTTTTCCCCTAAAAACCGTTTCTAAAAAATGTATCATTTGTAGTTTTATTCATTTTGTGAAAGGTAATACTATTAATGCAACATGCTCACTTAATTCCACCTCTACCTCCTAGCATTTTTTCAGAATGCTTAATGTTATTATTCAACTTAAAGATATCCCCTATGTTTCACTCTGTTGGATATAATTTTCAAATGACTCCCACCCTCTGTGTAGCATTCATCAGCTCTGCATTTCCATATTTCTCTCTTCTAACCTGGCCTTACTTTCCTGGCACACAGAGGCCTTGACATGCAAGAAAGAGCTCTGGACATGGACAAAGAAGACCTGTGTTTAAATCTGGGCTCTGTGATCAAAGACACTTCTCTCAGGGACTTATTTTGTATAATAGGCATAATCAATCTCTATTTGTTTATTTCTTGAAGAATTGCTTAGCCTTGAGGGGAATAAAAATGCACACAATTGCCTCTCTCTGTTTTTGATGACCAAAAGGGAGAGGAATAAACAGAGAATCCCAGATGGCCTTAAAGGGTTATAGTCCTTAAGTGTTACAGGGTGTTACTGAGGACAAAGATAATATACACACAAAAATAACGTACAAACTATAAAACCCACTATTAGTATATAAATATATTATAACACATATTTACTATCTATTTCATGGTTGTACCCTATACTTTCCCCTTCTCCACTTTAGTTCAGGCTACATCTCTAGATTATTACCTACATTTAGCTAAATCCTTCTAGAAATCCTGACTTTTTTGGCAGCAAGTTCTCTAAAGTCCCTTAGTCTAAATACATTGCTTCTTTTTTATTTCCCCCTCATGTTATAAACAAACTAAGTTAAATGTCCTTGGGACATTTCTTCTGTGATCCTAAGAGTGATCTAAATTTGGGGTTACTTACCTTTTCATGTATTAAAGCAATTTTAAAAAATACAATGTAAGGTATTTAAGATAACTTTTCAACCTTATGAGTATAAATTACTTCTAGGCTCAGGAGGTTAAGAACTTCACAGTCTTAGAGGCAGAGAGAAAGAATTAGACAAGGGCACCAATAATTAATAAGTGGAATGCAGGAGTAAATGCAGTAGGTATTAAAATTTTAAAAAGGAGCAAAAGATTGCATCTAGTTGGGAGAATCAGGTAAGGCTTCTTAGAGTAAGGTCTTTAAAGAAGCCTGTCAGTATTAATGACATTTCAAAAGTAAGAGCTAGGTAGTCAGCAGGGAAGAGAACATTTAGGGAAACAACCTGAGCACAAATGTGTTGGTAGAGCGACTGGGAGTATGTTCTGAAACATGTCAGCTTGGCTGGGTTTGCACTTGGGAAGAAGCTCATAAAGAGAAGAAGCTGAAGGGAAGGCCTTTAATTTGACAGATAGTGGGAAGCTGTGGAAAGCTTCTACACAGGGACGTCAATAGTCTACAATAAATATTTCCTAATAGATATTTTTGTTTTATTGCTACTACATTTCAAATGTAGTAGAGCTCCCCTTTGGGAGTCAATATAAATATTTTAAATATAACATTTGTATTGTAGAAATAAAAACAAATACATATTTTCCATACTCATTGTCAGCAGCCAATCAATTGCTATTTCACAAGTTTCTTTCCTCTAGCCCAAGTCCATCTCTTTCCATTTCCCTCAGTTTCTCTGTCATTGCACTGTTCTATGGATTTGCTTTCAGTTCGGTTCAGTTCAGTCGCTCAGTCGTGTCCGACTCTTTGCAACCCCATGAATCGCAGCACGCCAGGCCTCCCTGTCCATCACCAGCTCCTGGAGTTCACTCAGATTCTCGTCCATCCAGTCAGTGATGCCATCCAGCCATCTCATCCTCCATCGTCCCCTTCTCCTCCTGCCCCCAGTCCCTCCCAGCATCAGAGTCTTTTCCAATGAGTCAACTCTTCCCATGAGGTGGCCAAAGTACTGGAGTTTCAGCTTTAGCATCATTTCTTCCAAAGAAATCCCAGGGCCATCTCCTTCAGAATGGACTGGTTGGATTTCCTTGCAGTCCAAGGGACTCTCAAGAGTCTTCTCCAACACCACAGTTCAAAAGCAGCAATTCTTTGGCGCTCAGCCTTCTTCACAGTCCAACTCTCACATTCATACATGACCACTGGAAAAACCATAGCCTTGACTAGACAGACCTTAGTCGGCAAAGTAATGTCTCTGCTTTTGAATATGTTGTCTAGGTTGGTCACAACTTTTCTTCCAAGGAGTAAGTGTCTTTTAATTTCATGGCTGCAGTCACCATCTGCAGTGATTTTGGAGCCCCAAAAAATAAAGTCTGATACTCATGACTAAAGAAGGAAATGCTGGTATGTTTCCTCAGCAGTGTTTCTCGAGTTAATTTTTAAAGTTCTTTCTTGTGATCAATAGCAGCATATTTCTAAAGCAGCCAGTGTGGCTCATAGATGGACCTCTTTCTAGCAACAGAAAGCTACCTTGGGGAAGGAAACTACTTAGCCTCCTCTGTGGCACGTGCATTAGACATAGAGGACACAGTAATTAAATCGATGAAGAGTCAATAGATACTAATGGGCTGGGAAGGAAATATAAAAAAGTGCACACACATTCTCCTCCTCTTATATGAAATAACTTATTTCATATTACCAACTATGAAAACAAATTAATAATGCAACTGTTTACAATTTTGAAGTAATTTACAACATCTGCTCATTTTCATATGCTCTCCTGGAAGGCAGTCTGATTATACCCCCTCATATTTCATTTAGATCTAACCACTGAAGGGAAACAGAATATTTTTGAACAAAACTACCCCAAAATATAGGGCTTCCCAGGTGGTACTAGTGGTTAAAACACCCACCTGACAATGTGGAAGACATAAGAGACGTGAGTTTGATTCCTGGGTTGGGAAGAACACCTGGAGCAGGGCATGGCAACCCACTCCAATATTCTTGCCTGGAGAATTCCCATGGAGAGAGAAGCCTAATGGGCTACTGTCCATAGGGTTGCAAGAGTCAGACACGACTGAAGAAGCTTAACACACACGTATGCACTCAAAAATATGTTAGAAAAAAAAGCAGTAGTCTTGAAGTATTTTTGTCAAGTGCTGGTATGGATGAAGCAGAGCACACGATTCTTTAAATGACCACTTGGCTGAACTTTGGTTCATTTCTGATTGTACTGGATGTAAAAAATTCAGCATCCTGGCATGACCCACAGTTCTTAAGGTTGACAAGTTTTAGAAAATCATATTAGAATACCATATGATGTCATATGAAGAGGCAGAAAATGAACCCAGGGTTCTAGGCCAAAGTCCAAGGTTTCAGGTTATTTTTTGCCTCTAACTGCTAAGCTGTATGACAATAAGTTTCATCAGTTTTCTGAGATACTTCAGTTTTCTCATTTATTAAACAAATGTTGGCAGCGGAAGTTAGTCTTTATGTTTGCTAAGGGTGCTACCAGCTTCAAAATTCTCTGAACAAATAAAGCTGGTTTGTTCTTTTATCATTCCTCTGTTCCTTAGTGGAATGCTGTTGATGGTTATCATCAGCTTCTTCATAATTTTTCCCTCCTCCCCAGATGCATCAAACTAAAAACAACCAATCAACACATTAAGGGTCAGAAAAAAGAAAATCTTTTAATTCAGAAAATTTAAGAAATATGAGAGCCTTAAAAAGAAGAAATCTGGTCTGATGCCTCATTTTAGATGGAGAAGTTAGATGACCTACTCATGCCATACATTTGCTATAAAAGTGAAAGTGTCAGTCACTTAGTCATGTCTGACTCATGTGACCAGGCTCCTCTGTCCATTGGAATTCTCTGGGCAAAAATACTAGAGTGGGTTGCCATTGCCTTTTCCAGGGGATCTTCCCAGCCTCAGGATTGAACCTGGGTCTCCCACATTGCAGGTCTCTCTCATTACTGTCTGAGCCACCAGGGAAGCCCATGTCATACATTTGGTATAGATAGAACCAAAGTCCAAGCCTCCTATCCTCATCCTGTGAACTAAATCTTAGTTGAATGTTCACAATTTCTGATATATTCACTTGCCTTAAAGCATTATTTGTGATTTTTTAAAGTTGAAATCACTTCATTAAGTAAAAACTTCATGTTATATTATAAAATGTCATATAAAATCACATTAAATGGAAACAGTGTCAATTGCCATCAATAGAAGGCTACCATATGTGTAAAAGGAACACAAACCAACGCTTCATCATTTAGTAAAATACTTTGCTTGCCATAAGCCTGGGGTCTAGGACAGACTGATTTTTTAAAAAACAGAATTTAGCCAAAAAAAAAAAATAGACATTAGCAAATGTAAGATGTCAGCCAAGTTGAAAAAAAATAGAAACTCTTGTCTTAATGAGTTCTGAAAAACAGAAACAACTCTATTTACATGCTAGATCAAGATATGATTCCAAGATTACTTCACTTCCCAGTATCTTGACCTCTAACATCACTTCCAAATTAATAATTTACTAGTTCTATTTCACTGCTTCCCAACACTGTGCAAACTATCTGCAGGAATACATCATCTATATCAATGTTAAGTTGGGTGAGAAGTTGCCTGTCTTCCAGTTAATAGGCTGCATTAAATAGCATGAGGTTCTTGGAGATAATGTCATGATCTGAGGGTACTGTGGCAGGCTTTTCAAAGACCTTGAAATCATCTGAAAAGTTATTGTTTGATTCCATTAGGTCCAGGTGTGATCTCATTTCTCTAAAATGAAGCCTGACAACTGTGGTTTAGGCATGGCTGATATGTGATACAACTAGGGCAGACTTGGTTCACAGTCCAAATTTATCAGAATGTGGCCAAAAAATAAGTTATATAACAAAAAATAGATCATAAGCTTGACTCCTTTTAGTCCTGTAAGCCACTCTACTTCATGAACAAAATATATTCATTCCTTATTTTCATGTTTAAATTTCTCAGTATAATTTATAAAGCAACTCAAGCAAAGAGGAATAAAGTGATATGCTTCTAGAGAATGAAAGTAACATCTAAATTTTAATGGTTAAAATTGTTCACTAAAAGTAATTCTTAAAACATTTTTTTTAAAGCTAGTCCACTCCAAATTATATTTTCAGCAATTAAAAAACATTCAAAATGCAAATATTTGTTTTAAAATCAAAATAATTCAGTGGTTACTGATGGCAAATTCAACAAATATGACATTAAATGGGCATGTTTTAGGTGTTTCAAGAAAGAGATACAACTTACTGGTTATAAGTGAATGGTTGCACCTCACTCCTAAAATGCCTATTTCCAAAGATAAAACATAAAAGCTACAAACACACACAAAAAAAGAGAATGGAAAAGTAGACATATAGAAGATGAAAGTTGTAAAACAAAAAAGGATATAAGATGATGAATTATTAAAAGCTAAAGTGAAGTGAAAGTCACTCAGTCGTGTCCAATTCTTAGCAATCCAATGGACTATACAGTCCATGGAATTCTCCAGGCCAGAATACTGGAGTGGGCAGCCGTTCCCTTCTCCAGGGGATTTTCCCAACATAGGGTTCGAACCCAGGTCTCCCACACTGCAGGCAGATTCTTTACCAGCTAAGCCACCAGAGAAGCCCATTAAAAGCTAAAGTTTTAGATAATAAAGTTTTTATCTAGAAATCTATATACAGCATTGTACCAACTGACTATTGTTTTCACACATACAAAGGACACTAAAATTTAATTTTTCTTTGTCACATGTTTACTCTTAAGAAAAGGCTAACAGATGTATTTTACCAACACTAAAGAGCAAATGAGACAAGAAGAAATGAGGTCTCTCAAGAGACAGAATGTCCAATAAAAGCAAAGGATACTTCTGGGGCAACAGGAAAGAGAACCTTAGGTGGACAGCTGTGCAGCAAGCCTGGAGGGGCACCAAGAGCCATGCATCTGGGACAGAGGCAAGAAGGTTCCTAAACTCTTGTTTCCAAGGAACAGTGCATAGATTTCATGATGCTTTGGCCTTGCTGGGAGGAATTTTAGAATTTGGTGGAAACATTGGGAACACATTAATATTAGTACTTTGAAATCTAAGGTGCAGGGAGAACAAAGACAGGGACCCAAAGAGATAAAGAAAAAACACAGAGAGGTGCAAAAAAGCAATTACTATTTCAATAAAAACAAGACAGTGTACAAGAAAATAAATAAATATGATGATCTATACAGTCACGCAGCAAAAATGTATTATACTACCAGATGGGGGAGATAGGAGAGGGGAGCATGTGGGATGGAAAAGGGAGTTATAATAGAGATAAATTGCAGTTTGCGATAGTTGAAAGTCAATCATGGATGTCTAAAAAGGTTAAGAAACAATAGAATCAACTGTTTATCTAGGAACAGATATGCAAAAAAACAGAAGAAACAAAAGTGGCTGGCTCTGAAATTTGAAAGGGATGTTGTTATTGTTTAGTTGCTTTAGTCGTGCCTGACTCTTAGTGATCCCATAGACTGTAGCCTACCAGGCTCCTCTGTCCCTGGGATCTCCCAGGCAAGAATACTGGAGTGGGTTGCCATTTCCTTCTCCAGGGGATCTTCCGGACCCAGGGATCAAACTGGCATCTTCTGCTTGGCAGGTGAATTCTTTACCACTGAGCCACAAGGGAAACCCTTTGAAAGGGATAGGTCAGGAATTATTTGATGTCTGAAAATGTTATGTTGACAATCATAATATTAATAAAAATATATTACACATTTATTAATACCTAAATTAAAATAAATACTTCTACCTTGTTAAATTATTGTTAAACACATGTATTGCTAAATAAAATTTTAATTTATAGAAATATCTGTCATAGAGAGTTGCTTTCCTGGAGGCTCAGCCGTGAAGAATCTGCCTGCAATGCAGCAGCTACAGGAGATGCAGGTTCAACCTGAGGGTCAGGAAAATCTCCTGGAGGAGGGCATGGCAACCCACTCCAGTATTCTTGCCTGGAGAATCCCATGGACAGAGGAGCCTGATAGGCTACAGTCCATAGGGTTGCAAAGAGTTGGACATGACTGAGGTGACTTAGCACACATACATATATAGAGAGAAAAAGAAAGAGACATTTCCAGCTACTTCAAATATGTCACTTCTGCAGCATTTAAGTAGCCTACATAGTACAACCTCCCCAAAGATTATACGGTTGAGGATAATAATCTATTTAACCTTTGGAGCCCATGACTTGACCCACATCCACATCACTTAGAGAAACGGACACAGGCTAAAGCAGCTGATGCCAGTATAGTTTCTTGGGACCTTAATGCACACAAAGGCAGATGAAGTAGGTAGTGTGACAAATTAGTTTTTTTAACAATTGAACTGCATTCTAGATTATTAGAATTTCTTATTGGAAGCCATTGCTAATACGTATCTTCACATAATTTCAAATGCTTTGCAAGAACTTTCCTATCTGCCAGATTAGTTTAACTTCACACAGTCATTAGGAGGTTAAATGACAAATGCTACTATCCTCATTCCAATAATGAGGAAACAGACTCAAAAAAGTTAACTGGCTTTTTGGCTCTTTGTTTAGTTTTTGAAAGGGGCTTCCAAGGTGGTGCTAGTGGTAAAGAATCCACCTGCAAATGCAGGAGACATGAGATATGGGTTCAATCACTGGGTTGGGAAGATCCCCTGGAAGAGAGCATGACAACCTAGTCCAGTATTCTTGCCCGGACAATCTCATGGACGAGGAGCCTGGAGGGCTACAGTCCATAGGGTTGCAAAGAGTCGGACACAACTGAAGCGACTTAGCACACATGCATCATAGTTTTTGAAAAAGCAGAAAATAGGGCTCAGGTCTCCTATCTTCTCCACCCAAATCTTTTTTTTCACTCTGTCAGTGATTCCAACATACTGGACTCAAGTAACTTAAGTGACTCAGAATAATTTTAGCATTCAAATCCCCAGGTCCAAATGCAAACTTGGCATTATCTTCAGAAGAACCAATAACATTTCCTATACACATATGTAATTTTCAAATTTACATGGATCTTGCACATAAATAAAATACACATTTGTATATAAGGGTTTTTTTTTTTTAACTGAATTCCCAATAGCCTTTTATTTCTGTGTACTCTCAAATTCAAGTTCTTAGATGTTGAAAGGGATTCTATATGTATCAAGTTGGGGAGCTTTACACCATGCTCTCAGAGAGGCTCTCCTTGACTAGCCAAACTAACTCAAGCACCCACTACGTGCACTAGTTCAGCCCCCTTTACTCTGCATAGCACTCACCACACTAACAAGCATTCCCTTTACCTACTGACTTTTTCTGGAGTCCACTATGATCTATCCCTCACCTACCACAAGAGGGTGTGGCCCACAAGGGCAGAGGCAATGTAGTGTGCAACCAGAACTGACCTGGGGCAAAGGATGGGCTTCACCAAGCTCTGTGAACTTCATAGAGAAGTCTTCCCCTGCCCCCACTTCTCCCAGCTGACTCCTAACTCTATCCTGATAGAGAGCGCATGGTCATAACATAAGTAGAAAAACAACCATGGCAATGGAAATGGTGACTGTTGATAATTTGGGGGTGCTTAGCACATCATGTTTGGAGAAGGCAATGGCACCCCACTCCAGTACTCTTGCCTGGAAAATCCCATGGATGGAGGAGCCTGGTAGGCTGCAGTCCATGGGGTCGCTAAGAGTCGGACACAACTGAGCGACTTCACTTTCGCTTTTCACTTTCATGCTTTGGAGAAGGAAATGGCAACTCACTCCAGTGTTCTTGCCTGGAGAATCCCAGAGACAGTGGCCCCCCGTCTATGGGGTCGCACAGAGTCGGACACGATTGAAGTGACTTAGCTGCAGAAGCACATCATGTTAGTACATTACATTCATGTTGTATTTGTTCCTGGTTTGTAAGATGAGTATTACTGCCTCTGCTTTGCAGATGACAAACTGATTCTCAGAGAAGTTGGGACATCATACCCTAGACCACACTGGAAGAGGTACTAACATACCTCNGTTTATCTAGGAACAGATATGCAAAAAAACAGAAGAAACAAAAGTGGCTGGCTCTGAAATTTGAAAGGGATGTTGTTATTGTTTAGTTGCTTTAGTCGTGCCTGACTCTTAGTGATCCCATAGACTGTAGCCTACCAGGCTCCTCTGTCCCTGGGATCTCCCAGGCAAGAATACTGGAGTGGGTTGCCATTTCCTTCTCCAGGGGATCTTCCGGACCCAGGGATCAAACTGGCATCTTCTGCTTGGCAGGTGAATTCTTTACCACTGAGCCACAAGGGAAACCCTTTGAAAGGGATAGGTCAGGAATTATTTGATGTCTGAAAATGTTATGTTGACAATCATAATATTAATAAAAATATATTACACATTTATTAATACCTAAATTAAAATAAATACTTCTACCTTGTTAAATTATTGTTAAACACATGTATTGCTAAATAAAATTTTAATTTATAGAAATATCTGTCATAGAGAGTTGCTTTCCTGGAGGCTCAGCCGTGAAGAATCTGCCTGCAATGCAGCAGCTACAGGAGATGCAGGTTCAACCTGAGGGTCAGGAAAATCTCCTGGAGGAGGGCATGGCAACCCACTCCAGTATTCTTGCCTGGAGAATCCCATGGACAGAGGAGCCTGATAGGCTACAGTCCATAGGGTTGCAAAGAGTTGGACATGACTGAGGTGACTTAGCACACATACATATATAGAGAGAAAAAGAAAGAGACATTTCCAGCTACTTCAAATATGTCACTTCTGCAGCATTTAAGTAGCCTACATAGTACAACCTCCCCAAAGATTATACGGTTGAGGATAATAATCTATTTAACCTTTGGAGCCCATGACTTGACCCACATCCACATCACTTAGAGAAACGGACACAGGCTAAAGCAGCTGATGCCAGTATAGTTTCTTGGGACCTTAATGCACACAAAGGCAGATGAAGTAGGTAGTGTGACAAATTAGTTTTTTTAACAATTGAACTGCATTCTAGATTATTAGAATTTCTTATTGGAAGCCATTGCTAATACGTATCTTCACATAATTTCAAATGCTTTGCAAGAACTTTCCTATCTGCCAGATTAGTTTAACTTCACACAGTCATTAGGAGGTTAAATGACAAATGCTACTATCCTCATTCCAATAATGAGGAAACAGACTCAAAAAAGTTAACTGGCTTTTTGGCTCTTTGTTTAGTTTTTGAAAGGGGCTTCCAAGGTGGTGCTAGTGGTAAAGAATCCACCTGCAAATGCAGGAGACATGAGATATGGGTTCAATCACTGGGTTGGGAAGATCCCCTGGAAGAGAGCATGACAACCTAGTCCAGTATTCTTGCCCGGACAATCTCATGGACGAGGAGCCTGGAGGGCTACAGTCCATAGGGTTGCAAAGAGTCGGACACAACTGAAGCGACTTAGCACACATGCATCATAGTTTTTGAAAAAGCAGAAAATAGGGCTCAGGTCTCCTATCTTCTCCACCCAAATCTTTTTTTTCACTCTGTCAGTGATTCCAACATACTGGACTCAAGTAACTTAAGTGACTCAGAATAATTTTAGCATTCAAATCCCCAGGTCCAAATGCAAACTTGGCATTATCTTCAGAAGAACCAATAACATTTCCTATACACATATGTAATTTTCAAATTTACATGGATCTTGCACATAAATAAAATACACATTTGTATATAAGGGTTTTTTTTTTTTAACTGAATTCCCAATAGCCTTTTATTTCTGTGTACTCTCAAATTCAAGTTCTTAGATGTTGAAAGGGATTCTATATGTATCAAGTTGGGGAGCTTTACACCATGCTCTCAGAGAGGCTCTCCTTGACTAGCCAAACTAACTCAAGCACCCACTACGTGCACTAGTTCAGCCCCCTTTACTCTGCATAGCACTCACCACACTAACAAGCATTCCCTTTACCTACTGACTTTTTCTGGAGTCCACTATGATCTATCCCTCACCTACCACAAGAGGGTGTGGCCCACAAGGGCAGAGGCAATGTAGTGTGCAACCAGAACTGACCTGGGGCAAAGGATGGGCTTCACCAAGCTCTGTGAACTTCATAGAGAAGTCTTCCCCTGCCCCCACTTCTCCCAGCTGACTCCTAACTCTATCCTGATAGAGAGCGCATGGTCATAACATAAGTAGAAAAACAACCATGGCAATGGAAATGGTGACTGTTGATAATTTGGGGGTGCTTAGCACATCATGTTTGGAGAAGGCAATGGCACCCCACTCCAGTACTCTTGCCTGGAAAATCCCATGGATGGAGGAGCCTGGTAGGCTGCAGTCCATGGGGTCGCTAAGAGTCGGACACAACTGAGCGACTTCACTTTCGCTTTTCACTTTCATGCTTTGGAGAAGGAAATGGCAACTCACTCCAGTGTTCTTGCCTGGAGAATCCCAGAGACAGTGGCCCCCCGTCTATGGGGTCGCACAGAGTCGGACACGATTGAAGTGACTTAGCTGCAGAAGCACATCATGTTAGTACATTACATTCATGTTGTATTTGTTCCTGGTTTGTAAGATGAGTATTACTGCCTCTGCTTTGCAGATGACAAACTGATTCTCAGAGAAGTTGGGACATCATACCCTAGACCACACTGGAAGAGGTACTAACATACCTCTCAACATCTGCAAGTTCCTAAAAACCGTCGTAATCCACTGGGTTATACTGTCCTGGGTACCACTCCAAATACATGGGCTCCCACAGTAGGTCACAGCTTAAAATAAAAAAGAGAAGAGGAACAGATTTCATTCAAGAGGATACCTGTCCTCTCTTACTTTTGTGCATTCACTACAAACTCCACTCCTTTAGAATTCAACAGATGTTTCAGCATTAACTGAAATCCCCTATTATTTTTTTCAATTCCTAGAGGAGGGGAGAGAAGAGGGAAGAGAGGCAAGATGCTCACAAAGGGAAGTCTGTGATGCTGAATCAGCCTCAGGACTGAAGCCCAGGCAGCTGATGCATCTACTGCCCAGAGCAAATGAAAGAGGCACTTTGTTAGTAATGGGGGAGCGTGTTAGGGGACGCAACATTTAGACAGAAGAAAGTCAAGCCCCAGGCAGAAATCAGGGCAATTATTGAACAAATCTGGGGGTATTGCATTCACTCTGAACACTAAAGAGATGATGGCCTTCTGCTCAGAGGCAAATGACAGCATTCAAATAGTGTCCCATACAAACACCCCCCACCCCAGTCACCAGTGTGAAGAATCAAAGGGAGTTCGTGATTCAGCCTGGGGTTGACAAGTGTGAGGGTGGCCCCTCCTCATCACCACCTGATTCCCTCTGGACCTTCTAATGGTTCAGAGGGCAGAGGCATAATGCAATTTGTCAGGAAAGGGACAAATGCTGCAATAACAATGTCCACGTAAACTGAGCAAATGCTCCGTTTAATTGTCTCTACACGTCAACCTCGAAGGAGTTCAGCTGGGAAAGCTGATAAACCAAAAGAAATTATTTTCTGATTTTTTATTGAAAATTTCAAGGAAAACACATGCCACAGCCCCTCAGGACAAACCAGAGAGTAGCCAAGACAGGGAAGATGGATGTCTTCCAATGTCTTGACACATCTAACTTTAAGATATTGAGGATGCTATCATAACTTTCTGCCTTACATGTCTTTATTAGAGAAACAAGATTTATGTTTCTAGTATAGGGGGCAAAAGAAACTTGGGTGTCCATAAATGTTCCTGAGTCAGTCACTGAGCCTATCTGATTAGGGACATAGAGGATAGAATTTTAAAGAGAAAGTTATCTTCCTTTGGGAGCCAGGGTTCTCTGCCTTGCAATTTACTTTTATATATTCCCTTGAGCTTTCTGGAACATTGTATTACTTTTTGGGGTTTCTGTTAGAAGTTCCTACAGGAAATAGTAACTCTCCAGTTTCCTGATTTTCAAAAATGAATATACACATATGTTTAACATCAGGCTCCCTTGCATCCACTCATAAATATGCACACAACAGGAAAAGTACATATATTTTAAATAATTCACAAAACACAGTATAAGCTTGTTTACATTGAAGGAAATTAGGCAAATGAAAAAGCTGCAATTAAATCAAAACTATCTCTTCCCTGTATTCAAAAGTTTTAAATCCTCATAGTTGGCTAAGTGATGTATAGGAGAATAGAGCTGGTGATTAAGTTGGAACTTTTCTGATGGCTTTCAGCAGAGACAATCATGGATCCCAAACTAGTCATTACTCTCCCCTAACAGGTCCCCTCCTCTCTATGTTCTTACCCTTATCTCCCCCAATAGCTTACATTTGACCCAGGCCTAATGACCTGCAAAGCAGTGTGCTCATTAAGACTTTTTTTTTTTGTCATGCAGGATCTTAGTTCTCTGACCAGGGATCAAAACCATGCCTACTGCTTTAGGAGCACAGAGTCTTCTTAACTACTAGACCACTAGAGAAGTCCCTAAACCTTTTTAAGTTCATACATACTTCTCCCCATTCTCAAAACTCCCTTCTTCAATTCTGTTCACTGGGTTCACTACACAAAACGCAACTCTGATATTTTCTTCTCCATGAAGCCTTCTCTGAACACATTCTGTAGCTACAATTGTCCCATCAGGGCTTCCTGCTGGATCTGCTTTTCTTTTCTCTTTTCACACTTCATTGTAGTTTTATGGCAGCCCCTTTCCTCCTTTTCTAGACTAGAAACTCCTTGAAAGAACCAATGTTTATCTTATAGTCGTTTTTCAAGCATGAAGAGTTTTGCCTGCTGTATATTAGCAGACATTTGGTAATGTTTATTAGATGAATCAATATATTAAGAGGACATTGGACTTCCCTGGGGGTCAAGTGACTAGGATTCCATGCTCCCAATACAGGGGCCCCGGGTTTGATCCCTGGTCAGGGAACTAGATCCCACATGCCACAACTAAGAGTTCACATGCTACTACTAAAACTTAGCACAGTCAAGTAAATCAATCAATCAATCAATATTTTTTAAAAGAGTACACTGAGTTGAAAGTCACTGTATTTTGTATAAAATGGGAAGCAGCAAAAAGTCAAATATCTCCCCGCAAATTATACTGATGCCTGAAAATCTACCATTCATGATTTACTCCATAAATGATTTATTGTCTTATTCCTGGAAGACAATTACAGTATAAATACTCTTGTGAGAATTAGCACAGAAAGTCGCAAACTCCTGACCTTGAGAAGGTTTTGGGTTCCCACTGTCACCAGAGAGGACTGAGAGTGTAAGACAGGTGGTAAGAGAAAGGGCAAATAGCAAAAGGGTAAGGCCAAACCACACGGGGAGCAGAGGAGAAGAGGAAAAGGAGTTTATCAGCTTCAGCATGTTCCTCAGCATCAACTCCTGCTTTCCATCTACAAAGCCAGGATTCTCCCTCACTTCTTTCACTGATGGAATTGAACAAAAGTTAAGAGGATGTTGTTTTCCCTTTTGTTGTTGTTTCTTCTTCTGAAGGTGTAACAAATCTTGGAAAACAAACAATGAAGAATCCTAGGTGAACTTAATAAACCCATCTTCCCTTTTCATGAAACTTGGCTTTCCAAACACATCCAATGCTCTTTCCATACTCCAGCCTCCTGGTCCTACACTTCCTTGATTTTTTGGAGCTGTTACTTTAATGTACCTGAGATATGAATCACTCAGTTTTTGGTATGGCCTCTCTTCTGCTTCCAGTGTCTCCCATAACACCACTGCTGCAACCCAAGTGGGCTTTTTCGTGTGCTCCCTGGAGATGCCAACTAGAAAAGAGCAATGACCTCTATTTCTCTGCCTATCTCCTCAGCTCTGTCTTTTCAAGGCCACCCATGGCCTCCAACACTTTCCCACAGAAGATTACACTCCTTTCCAGAATTACCATTCACCAGCCTCATCATTCAAATGGGATCTAACATTGAAATATTTTGATTATTCCACATTAGTGTGGAGAACCTTATTACCTTTGTACTTTATTGAAGATGATACAGTTCAGAATAATTAGCTGAATTCATTCTCCCAGTAGTGGAAATGAAGGTTTTAGAGCTACACAGATTGGAGAAAGCATTTGGAAGCACTGTCATATACCTCATTTTTGTTCTTATCACAATAATAATTTCTGCATGAAAACATATTGCTTCCAAAGTGTTGAAAACTTTCCCTCAAAGTCTGTTTGTGAGACTGTGTGACAGGCAAGGAAGCTAAGGATCATCTATGTCCCATTCCTGAGTCAGCAGACCACACAGCTCTTCACAGCAAACTCTGCAGATGGATAGGTCTTCAGTCAGGCGTAGAAAGGCTTCCTGGTTTTTCTTTTAAAACAGGAGACACAGCCTGCAAATGGGAAGGGTGAGTCCTCGCCTTCAGAGAAAAGCTATTTCTTAATTTGCACTCAGACCCAAAAACCCTGTCAAACTTTTCTGGACCTTATTACATAGTGGAGACACATAGACAAATAGCTTCCCTTATGATTTATATGGTAAAGAGTCTGCCTGCAATGAGGGAGACCTGGGTTTGATCTCTGGATTGGGAAAATCCCCAGGAGAAGGAAATGGCAACCCACTCCAGTCCTCTTGCCTGGAAAATCCTATGGATGGAGGAGCCTGGGAGGCTACAGTTCGTGGGGTCACAAAGAGTCGGACACGACTGAGTGACTTCACTTCACTACACACGGACAAATATGATTTGTTTTTTTGTAATGATCACATCAATATATCACTTTAAATAGAACATGAAGTCAATTTGAGTTACTCATATGGTTGGTAAAAATTATGAAACTAAGGAGGGATTCTTTTATTTATTCTCTATAAATGCTTCAAATTTCCCATGCTTCAGTTTCCATTTTTTCCCTCCAGAATATAGGCTTTTTTTTTTTGAAAGAGAAAGTTACCGCCCATGCTTCCACAAAAAAAAGGACAGATAAAATGAAAGATAAAACTATAAAATGAAATAAAAGGTTGAAGGTCATACCAACTCTACCCTTCCTGGAAAGCTAACTGTGCTCTACCACCTCCATGATCACTTATGAGTTTCTGAAGACACAAGCCAAGTACGGAACTCAGCTGGCCTTGCTATGAAGACCATCAGCAACGATTTGAATTCTTTCAGGCAAGGAGTGGTGTTACCCAAACTTACTGGCATATGATGGCAAAAAGCAGGGTATAAAGACAATACTTAGCAACTAAGGTGCTTCGACCTGTTTGCCTTTTGTAATTAGGCAGGCAGAAACACATAACCTAGTATTTCTAGGTAGTATTTTTAGGCTCAGTAAACAGTGCCTTTGAACTTAAATGTGTTTCCTTCAAGAAGGTTATATAGTGTAGTGAAGGAGAAAAAATGATCTGGATAATTATGCTGAAAATATAAAGAAAAGAATTTTGGAGATCACTGTGACCTTTCTTTTACAAGTGGGAAATAAAATAAAATAAAAAAGTCCAAATCTTCAGTACAATAATATTTACTCATCATATTAAATTCATATAAACTTAAGCCTCTCCCTTGATTATATTATAAATCCGTTGGAGCACTGGTCACTATAACTAAAGATTTTTCTTCTCTTTTTGATACTTTAGCCTGAGCTGTCACAAACCCTTTAAACTCTTCAAGGGAGTGTCAGAAGCATAAATGTGAAAGTACCAAGTAAGTAATTTTTAAAAATACTAGGCATGCAAAAGTTTCATTAGCCACAAATATTTGTCTCAATCTAGCCTATTTTTACATATACCCTACTTCTTAGAGGGTTTCCCTGGTGGCTCAGATGGTAAATAATTCACCTGCAATAAAGGAGACCTAAATTCAACCCTTGGGCTGGGAAAATTCCCTGGAGAAGAGAATGGCCACCTACCAGTGTTTTTACCTGGAGAATTCCACAGACAAGAGGAGTCTGGCCAGCTACAGTCCATGGGGTTGCGAAAGAGTTGGACATGACTGAGCGACTAACACTTTCACTTTATTTCTTGCTTCTATTCACAAATTTTTAGTTCAATTTTCCAAACACATTATGACAATGATCCTCGAATTACTTGGCAAAAGAAATCACCAGAATTGTTTCGGTGATTATAGCTTCCTAGCCCTAATCTGACTGATTTTCTAAAACCAAATCTCAGATTGGGCTGGGAATACATATGCTTCATAGCAAACACCTGGAGTCTGCCCCAAAACACAGATTTCTAAGAAAAATAAACAAAAAAGCAAGCCAATGAAAAATAGAATGAATATACTAAAATGATTATTCACTGATTGAGTTTATGTTTATTGAGGTTCTTTTATGTATCAGTCACTTTTCTAGTCCCTGGGCACTACTTATACATTATTCATTAATTGTGTGGTTTTAATAAGTTCAGTGCCTCATCTTCAAGAAAGCAATAATGATTTTTTAAATAAGGCTTATTACACATATCAGAATTCATTTCCTAAACAACTTTAATGATTAAAAGCTTTGAAAAGTATGCATGATGAGTCATTAGAAAGTATGGGATAAACAGAACTTACTGTTTCAGTTCAGGACGTGTGTGTGAGTGCTAAATCACTTCAGTTGTGTCCGACTCTTTGCGACCCTCTGAACTGTAGCCTGCCAGGCTCCTCTGTCAATAGGATTTTCCAGGCAAGAATACTGGAATGGGTTGCCATGCCTTCTTCCAGGGGATCTTCCCAACCTAGAGATTGAACTCGAGTCTCTCAAGTCTCCTGCACTAGCAGGTAGGTTCTTTACCACTAAGGCCACCTGGAAGCCCTGACTTCAGGACATGCAGATCCTAAAAGGCAACTGAAGTGTGAACTCATCATTCTGAAAAAAAGGCACTTCCTTTGAGATCACTTTTCAAATGCTTTGAAAATCACTCAAAATTGTTGCTTGTTACTCTGGCAATAACTGAAAGATAATATTGTTCCTATGTCTTCCAACCCCACCTTTAAACTTCATCAGAGGATGTAAAAACATTGATGGAACTGGGCATAAGATGAAGCGAAGTGAAAGTGAAGTTGCTCAGTCGTGTCCTACTCTTTTCGACCCCATGGACTGTAGCCCACCAGGCTCCTCTGTCCATGGGATACTCCAGGCAAGTGGGTTGCCATTTCCTTCTCCAAGGTATAAGATGAACATAGGAGCAAATAAGTGAGAGAAAGGGGACTTTGAACTAAGTTTATTTATGAATGTCCAGAGGTCAGAAATAGAATGAAAGTTAGAAAAAGAATGGTTAATGGAAGTAAGAGAGACTTAAGTCAATGTTCAGAAGAAATTTTAAGCACTTACTTCATGGGTGAGCCTTATCAGCAGAGGCAAGGGAACCAACTGTCAGTGTTTCTATGGACACTGGGACTAAGGGTTTTGAAAGATTACTGGCTAAATATGAGTTTTTAGAGTGAGGAAGCACCTGAAATGATGGTATGCACTGTAGCTTCCCTAGAGAATCAGTTTCAGTCAAGTTCATTCTTCAGTACATCCTTGAACTGTATCTTTAAGAACTAAGTGAAACACCAAGTAGAACATAGCCAGACCCTGTCCTAGCGACAGTGATTTAAACAAACAAAAAGAGGCAATAAGGATGTGGATACAATACAAAATCTCTGATGTCATGCGTAAGTGCTACCTTGATTCCCTGGCTTTAGGGGATAAAAAGAAAATTAATGTGCGAAAATTAAGAAGAGATATAATTTGATTCAAGATAAATTGGATTTATCTGGAAATTAGAACAGTTAGGTCCAGTTCACTAATTATTTTTATCAGCATTACAGAAATAAGCTTTCATTTCTAAAACTTCTATGATATCATTATCAAAATGTCTACACATCATCTCCAAGTCCCAGGGCAGCAGGGCAAAACATATGACATAATTAAATGGCTTGTGCTTCTTGGAAAAATAAGCATTTACAGCGTGTTTAATAAACAGCTTTTAAAGCTGTTTGAAAAGATCCAGCAGAATGCCTATCCTGCACAAAGTAAATACTTCATAAAGCTGTGCATAGATTAGAACTAGATGAGTGGTTATGAAAGCTCAAAATTTTGTTCCAGGAATTCAAGAGGCATTAAGTCTATTGTTTCATTTATTTCTTTAAATAGCCCTATGAGGAAGAGTCTATGAAATTTTCTCACTGGTGAAAAACTGAGGTCAAGGAACTGTCCGAGGTAAGTTAAATGCTAGACACAAGAGTTGAACTCAACTCTGTTTGATGACCCCAACCACATGCTTACCCACTCTTAAGTCTGGGCTGAGGAATCTCCAGGCTCCACTTGCTCCAGAATATTTTATTTTTATATATTTCAGAATGGGCCCCCTTAGGACCTTTGTAGTCTAAGAAACTATAGCTCTAATGGCACACAGAAACATGAATTGTATATGAAAATGACTTTGCCAGGTGGAGATTTAATACATCTTTTTACATAAATTAGCACTGTAAGTAATGAATGTGCATTAAGTTCAATCATTTGTTTTCAATGTGCCTCCCTCTACTACAGAGCTCTTTGACCTATATTTTCATTATTAATAACTCCAGTGTTTGACATCATGCACTTGTTGCATCATGATTTTCACATTTAGTGAGCAGGAAAAATCATCCTCATGATGACCACTTTGTAATTCTCCTGAAAATGTTTCCTTGGGATGTTGTTCAGATTGATTAAAACTAATTTAGAGGAAAAATGAGGTAAGCATCTTCAGTTCCTAAGCTAATTAGCATCATATAAAGTCTGTGTAATTGACATAACATTTCATAGCTGTATTTCATCATTCAAATGGTGATTATTCATGAAGTAATGCCAAAGCAGGAAGGCAATGGGGGTAGGCACCAAGGGAATGAGTAGGTGAAGGAGCACACAGGGCATGGGGGCGGGGGCGGTGTATGTCTCTGGCATTATGCCAAATCCAAATAAAAATGTACCTGTTATCTGTTGTTTTGTCACGGTTATTTCCTCTTCCTCAATCTGTTATTAAGCACAATTAAGACAGCTATCGAGGAAATGCAAAGCACAAGAGACAGTTCTTTAAAATCCAAGAATGCTCTATCAATTTTATGCAAACACCTCTGATATAATGGCATTTTGAGATAAGTGATACCTGTTTTCTTTCCCATAATGTCACTTGCAAGAGATTAGGGACACACACCTAAACACTCCCTGAATAAACAAGTAGGGTTTATCCATTTAGCTAAATGCTTTATGGGTATATTTATATTTTTAGCTTTACTCCTCAAGACAGTTGCAGTCTTCTCTTAAGTAACCTTCTGTTTGTGTAGTCTTCTTCAGTATTTCACTTCATTTGACTTAAATCCATCTCCTCCAAACTTCTCAGAATGCTTTCAAATTGTGGAATTTCATGAAATGGACTCATCTGCTTGCTTTCTTGCCAGTTCTTCAGTGGGGTTAAAGCAACTGCAGTTTTTCTTCCTCTGCCTCCTTCCTGTAATACTCCTTACAGGCCACCTCTCCCTCGAAAACACAGGCGGGCTCCGACCGCTGCTTCTCCCAAAGAAAATGACTTACTGATAAATTAAGATTTTAGTGATCATGTGAAGTGATTAGATCACTCTTACTCCTTCTTTAATGGGGGGAAGTGGGAGCTTGGGAGTGGGCAAAGAGTCACCGGGGAACCATTTTCTCAATGGGCTGCATCCTCCAAACTCACCTGGTGGACAATTGCTCTACTCAGGTGAAGGGGCAGGGAGGACCCCACCCACTCACCCATGATCGTGGATTCTGACAGCTTCAGTGTCTTAGTCTAGCCAGAGTGAATGATTACATGGATCAATAGCAAACTGTGTCCTCCTTTGTAACACTGGTCTGTTATTGTTTTATTTCAGAATGCAATTCTAAAACTATATGATATGATAAGAAATGCCATGACAAGAAGTTTTTGTTTTGATTTACTGACAGTGTTTGGAAATGAGAGGAAATTTATGTAATTTTTAAGCAACTTTTAGAATAAACTTACTTAGGAATTTTAAGAAAGACAAAATTAAGAATGAATGAAAGAAAAATGTATTGCAAGTAATCATGCTATACTCTAAAATGTCCACATGCACAGAGATGCCAGATGGGGATGGGAAGTATGAGTAGTAACCTGAGGCCTGTCTTCCACTATAACAACATGAATATTGTTTATTGAACAAGCACTAGATGCCCATGGTTCTGACTCCTGAGCATCTATAAAGAGAAGAGGTAAAACTTTGGAGAGAAAGTAAAACTTTGAGTGCTAACAAGAGCCAATATGACTTCCTCAGAAAGATAAAAAAAATGATTGCAATACAGTCTCTTTTTTCATGACAAAGAGAAGCCAACACCAGGCAACGATCTTGGACTTACTTCTCTCCTCCCTGAACTGCCACCTTCCCTCATGCCCACCTTCCTGGACTTCAGAATGTTGTTTCTCTGTTCACTTTCTGTATCACTGATTTTAGTTTGTTTCAAGAGGATCCATCTCATTAGATGAGACATAATAATCTTTGATATTTTTAACATCCCTTAATTTTTTTCTCATAGATACTTTGAATCGAGATAATGTAAACAAAAACATAGACTTCCTAAAGTCAATATTCTGACAGCCTGAAACATTAAGATATCAAGTTTGTGATAAATGATTGATGATGACATAGTAAATTACATCCATGGAGAAGGAAATGGCAACCCACTACAGTATTCTTGCCTGGAAAATCCCATGGACAAGAGGAGCCTGGCAGGCTACCGTCACAGGGTCGCAAAGAGTTAGACACGACTGAGTGACTGGGCATACATGCATGCTTTTTTGTTGTTGGTGGTTTCTAAATATTCCCTCTAGCCCACCCAGTTTTATATCAGGGAACTTCAGATGACAAAGTAACCTTGCTATTATGTAAACATATCTAGAGAAAGTAATTCTTAGACAGTGAAAACCATTAAAAACTCAATTTTCTGAAAACCTAGTATTTTACTCTATTTGCCTTTTTGCTCATAGATTCTTTATGATAATACAAAATCTGTTTTCTAGTGAACCAATTACTAGTGATCAGAATGAAATCATAATCGATCTTAAAACTTGAGTCTTCTCTGTGAGCAGGGGTGGACACTAAAAAGAGGTTGTGTTCCCTTCAACTCCAGAGAGAATATTCTATGGTTTTGCACAGCCTAATGCAGCTGGCTGCCAGCAAAAGATTTCTGGTAAATGCTATTTATGCCCACTCAATTAAAGTAAACGGATATTTATTGAGCTGCATAGTAGACAGAATGTTGCAGTAATGTGGTAATGTAGTCACCACTTCACCACCATAAAGACCCTTGGCATTTCTTCTTTCAGAGCTCGGCACCAGGGAATTCATTCCTGGAGTGTTAGTTTTCTGGTACGTGTTGAAAATTTATATAACACTAATTACTCATGATGCTATTATGGATATACTAGATAATATAATGGAGAAAGCGATGGCACCCCACTCCAGTACTCTTGCCTGGAAAATCCCATGGATGGAAGGAGCCTGGTGGGCTGCAGTCCATGGGGTCGCAAAGAGTCAGACATGACTGAGCGACTTCACTTTCACTTCTCACTTTCATGCATTGGAGAAGGAAATGGCAACCCACTCCAGTGTTCTTGCCTGGAGAATCCCAGGGACGGGGGAGCCTGGTGGGCTGCCATCTCTGGGGTTGCACAGAGTCAGACACAACTGAAGCGACTTAGCAGTAGTAGCCAATAATAAAAATAACTAAAATAAAAGATTCTTGCCCTCTAGAATATAACTTCTAAAATACAAGCTCAGGATAGTTCCATAAGTTAGAAATGGGTAGCATGACCTTGGTTACAAGATAAATAATAAAAAGAACTTGATATGCAATACAATATTTCCATAATTTTGATGATCTTTTTATGAAGAAATGGCATTTTCACCATTTCTATTTGAGAGGGACTGAGAATAAATACAAAGAATGAAATATGAAAACAATGCATTAGGAAGCATTCACAATTTGTTAATTAATTTTGCACTTGCTGTGTGTCTAAAAAAGATGGTTCAGGTTAAATTAGTATTATCCGAAAAGTATTATAACTCTCTACACTCTAAAATATGATGAAAATGCACCAAGACAGTATCTTTAGGTTTAAATTCCAGCTATTCTTCTTTGTTACATTCATTGAGAATATCTGACATAAAATTCAGGCAGATTTTGTCTATTTTGTGAGCAATTTCATTGAAAATGTCAGATATATTTGTCTCAAAGGGGACATATAAACAAAAAAAAATCAATATTTTTATAGGTCTAGAGAGTCAACAAATTTAATTTGTTTTATCTACCCAGCACCTGCACACTCATTTTCCAAAAGGGGACTGATAGCAATTTCTCAGTAAAACTTTATGTAAATATTTTTATCGATGCATATACTAAAATATATTTATTTATTTTTTAAATTTTTATTTTTGTTTGTTTTGCTTTACAATACTGTACTCATTTTGCCATACATTGACATAAATCAGCNTTTTGTTTGCTGGAAGGTTTCTGATTATGGTTTCAATTTCTGTGCTTGTGATGGGTCTGTTAAGATTTTCTATTTCTTCCTGGTTCAGTTTTGGAAAGTTGTACTTGTCTAAGAATTTGTCCATTTCTTCCACATTGTCCATTTTATTGGCATATAATTGCTGATAGAATATATAATTTATTGTTTAGATCTATGAACTGGTTTAAATTCATTTATTTGTTCATTGTATTTTCCTTTCTTTAACATGGGAATCATTTTTCAGGTTTTTATTACAATAAGCTGCAATTTAAAAAATGCAACAAGAATTGGTTTCAACACAGAGGTTCTGCAAATATAGTAGAAAACATACTCTTTCATGGTAGCATCTATATACTGATACCATGAGTAACATGGAAAAGATATATGAGACTCAGAGAAAGGCCAAGACTCAGAGAAGCATACATAATCTGGATTATATTTTTAAAAGAGTCAAAACAAAAAAAGTTCTCCAACAAAGAAAAAAAGCTACTTTGATCAAATTCTATAAATCATATGATTAATACTTGAGATTAGCAAACCACGGCCATTTCAGAATTCCAGGTCTACCACATATTAGATGCTGAGATATGGGGTCAGTTCCCTGAAAGATCTAATTATCTTCAATCTCTATTATGTTCTATTTCAGCCTTTCTACCCCATCTGGGCAAATATAAGTAATGCTTTTCCCTTTCTCAGTTATCAGACATGGACTTTCCACTCATTTCTTTCTAAGCCAATTAATCCGCATCCTCAAAACTTCCACGTGACCTTTTTGGAACAGACTTTCCAAAACAAACTCTAGTTTCCTCAAAAGTCTCTTTTCTGTCAAATATGTAAGTGTATTCTCGATAAAGGTAAAGAAACACCAACTGTGAAGGATAGTATCTAAATTAACAGCTTTGCAGACAGAGTGACAGAATAGTGGACACCTCAGCAAGACCACTTTTCTCTGTCATTCATTCCTTCCTCCACTGCTGGAATTTATTTTTCAGCAAGATCCAGGAAATAAAAATAAATTCTACATATTTATTGGACATCTATCTAAATATTTCATATTATTTTAGGCACTATAGTGGATAAAAAATGTTTTTCTTTTTATTTCGGCTCTTAAGAAACCTATCTATTATTTGATATTTCATCTAAAATAAGAATCAGAAAGTTCAAAGCACACTTACTCCTCACTCATTTCTACTACACTCTTTCATGCAACACACAATGTTAACTATTAATAGTTTTTGTCAGAATATGTAATATAATGGTGTTTAGCAAAAGAATGTTTAAGAATAATTCAGTGTAACTATTTCATGCCCCCAAAGTAACACCATTGTCATTGTGTTTTCCAAACTTCTCAGTCAGATAATTATGCTACACAGAAGAGCCCCTAACATATCCCCTGTTATTTTTTCTGAAATACTTTTCCCCTTCTTTATTATCTATAACTTGCATGCCTTTTTCCTCTAGTACTTTCCTACCAAGACAGTAAATCAAGTTGATAGTGTCCTTCGGATCATAACAAGTTCATCTGTTTGCACTGGTGGAAGATCTGTGGTAACAGCAAGGGCCAACTGAACACAACATGTCAGACGTGCTGACTGGTCCCAAGACAGCAGGCAACATGCGACAAAAAAGCGAAGTTCAAGACCTCACTGACGACAACAAGCTGCAGCAACAGCTTCCCAGCTGAGTGACATGAAGCCCATAATGGAAACATTACTCGTTTAGGTAGGCTCACATGAAATATTAATTTCCTGGATTCTCTGTATTTGCATAGCAATAATAAGTTCATCTTCTTGGCTTGTTCTGGCTTCAATTAGCAATTCTATTGTCATACCTGAGATTTGGGATAGGAAGTAGAGAAGGCTGTAGAAAATATTCTTCTGGAAACAGCAACACTAACAGAGCTTATCAGTACCATCATTAATTTAATCAAAAACCTTCAGGCAGAGGGCTAGAACAATCTGTTAAGGAACCATTTTCTAAAAGGAGAGTGCTTCCCATTTGAATTAGGGTCTTACTTTTTTTTTTCTCTCTCTCTTTAAGACATTATTTTTCTCTGTTATCTCTCCCTCATCCCTCTCCCGTTTCTGCCACTGATTAGATCTGCAACTGAGGGCTGTATTTTTACTAAAAAATATATTCTTGCAAATTGACAATTTTGAAACAACATCCCTCTCCTCTAACCTTTTTAACTGATTTCTTTTTTAATGACATCTCAATTAGTTCAGACCCACTGTGCGAAAGATAAAGTCCTTGTATCTCACTGAGAGAATACTCTAGAGAGAATGGAGTTTGCTTCGTGACGTGCATGTTAATACGCTATTTTCTTTCATTAGTTTTACAGATAATGGCTGCCAGCAGATGACTCTGCTCTCCTTATATGTGTGTTTGTACTCAAATACATGCTTCGGTGTATTTCCTCTTCAAGATATAAAACAAAACAACAACATAACTATGAGGGAAGTTGCTGAGAACAGGATTCTCGAAAATGGAATCCCAAGGATGACTACAGGCATCATGCATGTAAGCTAAAAATATCAACCCACTATTTCAGAACTATAAATTTGTTGATTTTTAAATCTCAGGAACATCATATTTAGATGTACATAAAGTGGTGGTCTGGGCTCAACAGGGAGACTTCTCCTGCTGCCTCCAGGGAATACCTTTACGAATGCAGAGAAATCCTTCGACAAACCCTATTGTAATGATGACACCTTCTGTATGAAAAGATTACATCTTCTGCTGGAAGAGAACTTCCTGAGCTGAATATCACATGAGCATCCCAATAGGAATAGCGCTCTGGAAGTTTGAGGAAACAAAACTGCATTTTGGACCTTTGTGACACTAAAGACAATCATGAGTTGGCCATGCTACCCCGAATACATGGCACCACCTCCACCTGTATTCACTGACATGTTATCCCAGTGGGTGCTTTTATATGGCAGGAGGAAGCAAGGTGCTCTCTGATTACCTTTCCCAATGTAGCCGTCCTTAAAATTTTTAAAAAGCTAGGAACTTTTCTGAGCTTCCCTGGTGGTTCAGGTGGTAAAGAAACTGCCTGCAGTATGGGAGACCTGGGTTTGATCCCTGGGTCAGGAAGATTCCCTGGAGAAGGCAATGGCTACTCAATCCAGGATTCTTGCCTGGAGAAATCCATGGACAGAGGAGCTCGGAGAGCTCCAGTCCATGGGGTTGCAAAGAGTCAGACACGACTGAGTGACTTTGTCATTTGTCAGGGACTTCCCTGGTGGTCCAGTGGCTAAGATTCTTCAGTCTTAATGCAGGGGGCCCTGGTTCAATCCCTGGTCAGGGAACTAGATCCCAAATGCTGCAATTAAGAGTTTGTATAAAGGTGGAGCTAGTGGTAAAGAATCTGCCTGCCAGTGTAGGAGATGTCTGAGACAAGGGTTCAATCTCTGGGTCAGGAAGATCTCCTGGAGGAGGGCATGGCAACACACTTCAGTAGTCTTGCCTGGAGAATGGTATGGTCAGAGAAGCCTAGTGGGCTATAGGGTTGTAAAGAGTTGGACACGACTGAAGTGACTTAGCACATACATGCGTTATAACTAAAGACCCACATGCCACAACATAGATGGAAGATCCTCAACTAAGACTGGATGAGCCAAATTTGGAAAAAAAAAAAAAAAGTTTTTAAACAGCTATAAGTAATACCATGGAATTAAGAAGTCATGAAATTGCAGGTCAGGGATTGCATCCATGGGCCATTATAAGATCTGAAAAAGCTTTCCTAAGAAAATACATTCTCAGGACAGAAAAGAACATATTTTATATTGTTCTTTTCCACATATTTTCTGCCTTAGCTTTCAATACTTAAAATATGTTTGGAATTTGTGGAAGATAAATCATACATAAGAGGTANTGAAATTGCAGGTCAGGGATTGCATCCATGGGCCATTATAAGATCTGAAAAAGCTTTCCTAAGAAAATACATTCTCAGGACAGAAAAGAACATATTTTATATTGTTCTTTTCCACATATTTTCTGCCTTAGCTTTCAATACTTAAAATATGTTTGGAATTTGTGGAAGATAAATCATACATAAGAGGTATTTAAAAAAACACTTAGGGAGAAATGTTCTTTAAAATAGAGAGTAGACTTCCAAAGCCAAAAGTAATCTCAGTCTTTTCTTTTAAATGTACAGACTCTGTGCCCATTCCTCTGTGCCTGAGAGAGAAGTTCTGGGGCAAGTGAGCATCTACATCGGTGTGATTAAGATCTGGGCTCTAGTTAACTCTAAAGTAAACATTCCCTGACACCTTCATAATCTTCTAAAGTTGAAGGAAGCCACAAATGGCAGTGAAACAAGCGTTTCAATAGAGTTATTATCGTTTCTAGAATGAATAGAACTATGCTCTTATTCTAAGCTAGAAGCTCTCAACATGGATAATTATACAACAAAATTAGTCAATCTCCATAAGCGTTAAACACTAAATGAAAAGGACAGTATTGATTCACACATTAAAATGGTGCCACCTTTTGTTTTTCCCCACGTGGGCAATATGTGAGAGCAAGTGTGTAAAGCTGCTTCAGTCATGTCCAACGCTTTGCAGCCCCATGGACTGTGTAGCCTCTCGGGCTCCTCTGTCCATGGCATTCTCCAGGCAAGAGTACTGCAGTAGGTTGCTGTGCCCTCCTCCCAGGGATCTTCCCGACCCAGGGGTTGAACTTCTGTCTCTTATGTCTCCTGTGTTGGCGGGCAGGCACGTTCTTTACCTCTAGCGCCACCAGGGAAGCCCCTATTGCATAAGGGCTATATACTAGACTCTAATTTTTCTCTCTCTGATTCATAAGATTCTTAGTAAATCTTATTAACGGATGAAAAACCTGGTGAGAGTTAAGGTACCAAGACATTAAAATAAATAAATAGGTAATATAACTGCTCANCCAGGAAGGGTATGGGAGGGAAGGGATAAATAGGGAGTCTGGGAATGGCACACCCTCACTACTACATATAAAACAGATAACTAACAAGGACCTACTGTATAGCACAGGGAACTCTACTCAATACTCTGGACACAATTCTTTTAAGTGCACTATCAGTGTCCATGTTTCCTAGGGCAGGAAATTATAATTCCATAAGTGCAACTAAGAAATAGATTTGCTGGCTATCACATCATAACCTTTGCATAAATTCAACTGGTACTTAACTAAAATCTCCCAGAGTTTTTTCACATGAATCACTACTGTCAAGCCCCGTTTTCCGAAAATACTGGCAGTTATTAATAATCTATAACCTGATCTATATAGCTGTATATATGTATTTGATATACGTTGTGCCTTCAAATGGAGTTTGTGTTTCTGATTTAAAGAAGATAATGCATTTACCCAGAAACAGAAGGAGAATCAATGAATGCCTTTGATAGGAGTGATAATGTGGAGTGTACAGAGCCCTGTTCAGTAACCCTTCCTCATAGTCACACTCCATCTCACTGATGCATAGGAAATATGATGGCCATATGCTGAGCAATGCCTTCATTTAAAACACATACCTATGCTATGATAATAGAGATTTCAGGGAATCTTTTCAAGAATACCAAGAAACAAACTTAGAACTCCCCTGAATAAAAGAAGAGTTTCAGAAACCAAAAGAGCTGAGCAGACCACTTTTTTTGCAAAGCCCTTTGTGATCTTCTTAAGCCCATCTATTCAGACTAAAGGTCAAGTGGGCAAAGCCAGCAATTCTGTTTTCCCACAAAGCTGCTACAGTTTTCTGTCTCTTGACAGCCCCGTCACTAGGAGTCTATTATCTTCCATTCTCTCTCCAGCACCACCCAGATCCTTAACTGGAAATGCACTAAACGGCTCCTTTCTTTTCATGGGTTGACTTTTGGCTTTTTGTAATGGCTTCATGTTATACATCTAAAAGCTTTCTTCCCTTGCTCTGTTTATTTAAAGAGGGCAATCTGAGAAAGCAGAATCCACCCTAAACAAGCCTTTCACTATGGTAGGCCAGTGTAAGTAAATTTGCTAATAAAAGCCTCTTCCAGTTCATTAGGTGGCACTTTAAAAGTAGCATCTAAATGACAGGTCTGAAAACTGTCTTTAAAGACTGTCTTAAGAACTTGATTTCTGTTTGAAGAAACATTTTGCATCTTCCTTTAAATAATAGTGATCTCAGGAAAAAAAAAGAAAAACTGGATTTTTTTGGTTCTAATCATACAGACTACAGGTTGTATATGCATTCTATCAAAAACTCATAGCTTTAGTTTTTCTTCCCCTAATACCTGGTAAGATTGGTAGACATTTTCTTGTCGAAGTCTTGGTCCAGATCAAGAAATCAAACACTAGGAAACAGATCTAGTTGTTTGGAGTTGACAGCTACTTGGCAGATCAAGAAAATCAAATCCTCCTAATTTCAAAGTTAAATGGAGAAATAGGAGAGGGGGGACAAAGTGACTTCTTGGCAGACTCTTAGCTTTCCATTTAAAGGTGTTTGTACACTGATGTGATCAGAGCAGGACCAAGAAGTCACATTACAGCAGTGGAGTTAACACATCAAGTGTAAGTTCAAGGTAGGTGTCTTACATTTCTTACATTCAGTGCATATTTACTTGCCATTTCTTGACTGGCAAGTCGTGACACATAAATACACATTTAAATACACACGTATCCATAACCAGGAAGAGAAAACAGGTATGGGTAACTGATTGAAAAACTAATGGCCAAGAGAGCTGAACAAAACAGGAAATTTTTGCAGTCTGAAAGTTAGCCTGTATATTAACTTGTGGAGCAGGATGATGATATTCACTTATTTAAATTTCATGACAAAATGGAATGAAAATAAAATATTTTAAAACATCTGATTTACATTCCATTACTTAGTAGGAAAAAAATGCACTTAAAAAATCAGGCCATCAGACCTAAATGGAAGAATTTTAGACCAATTTTTTCCTTTTCTTTTTGTCACAATAAATTGTTTTATCACAGTGCTTTTGTTCATCTTCTAGTATTTACAAGACAAAATTAATAAAGATTATGAATTATTAGATATAAGTTATCTCCAAATAAAATATATTTTAAAAGCAATTCTTCTTGCATGTTATATACATCATGACTTATTTCTGTAGGGTTTTCACCCTTGGAAGTTGCAGTACAGTAACTGTATTAAAAACGACTGTCTTCCTAACATGGTGATAGACCCAAAATTGTGTGTGTACGTATATTAGTTGTTCAGTTGTGTCCAACTCTTTGTGACACCATGGACCGTAGCCTGCTAGGCTCCAGTGTCCATGGAATTCTCAAGACAAGAATACCCGAGTGGGTTGCCATTTCCTTCTCCAGGGGGTCTTTTCAATCCAGGGACTGAATCTGTGTCTCCTGCATTGCAGGAGAATTCTTTACCATTAGGCCACCAGGGAAGCCCTGATCCAAGCTTATATGGAGCCTCAGAACATGACCAAGCACAGGAATGGTGGTAAAGGCACTCAGTCTCCAGGAGTTGTGATGGCTGGCAGGATGTTGCCCTAAATTTTGCGGCTGGCTACAGGAACTCTGATCTTGTGGTCTGATCTCAGTTCACTTCTTCAACCTCATCTTTATGTGATGCCTCCTCAACCACTCACACAATACACTTCATCCAGATAGATCTATTTGTGGACTCCAGAAAACACTGATTTCTCTCTAGCCCCTATGTCTTTGCACTTGAATTTATTTCTCCCTGAAATGTCCTCACCTTCTCACTCCCATTAATCCCATCTGCAGGTAACTCTCACTCAGGCTTCAGTACTCAGCTTGAATCCAGTGCTATTATCATGTCAATTTATGTTTCCCTCCTGTGCAGTTAATGGCGCCTCTCATTCACCCCCATAACACTCTAGAGGTATGATATGAAGCAGAGGTTTTCAAAATGTGTCCAAAAATCAGGTGCATCAGAATCTCCTCAGAGGCTTGTTAAAACAAAGCATTCCGGGTTCCCCTACTGTGCTATTGAATCAAAACCTCTGGGAATGGAGCTAACACAGCTGCACTTTATAAAGAAACTTCCCGGATAATACTTATCCATCCTCACTTCAGTGGCTACATGCTTTGGAGAAGTAGAGGCACAGATGGAAGAGACTTCTGCTGTTTTAAAATAGAAGAGAATAAAGGTAATAGGTCAAAAGTGTATTATTTTAAAAATGGAATCTAGCCTTTACAGGCAGTTAGAACCATTTACACTTCTGAAACTAACAATTCTCTAGATGATTTTCTTCCTTTTTCAGTAGAGGAAAATGAAATAATACCCTATACATGTCAATTTCATTCTTTCCAGCAACATACAGAAAATGACTTTAAAGTAGATTGGAACGAAAATGTGTGTGTGTGTGTGTGTATTCAAGAGAGGTACACTTAAAAGGGACATTTTAATTAACCCCAATTTAGCAGACAATGCTGAAACACAGGGGATTTAAGACATTTCTGACCTATAGCTTTTTAGTGATAATGATGATGATAAATGAGGCTATATTCTCCAGTCTAAAATATTTGCCACAGGCATGATTTCTGAACAACTTGCTTCTCTCACTTCTCAGTGCCCCATATCAAGTAATAATGATGTCAAGCACAAGAACAGAAAACGAGGGGAGTCAAATGAAAAAGATATAAAAGGAAATGAGTACAAATGAGATTAGGCAGCTCTGGAGACATTTTTTAAAACCTAAATTCCAATGAAGATCATTTAGAAATTGGAATGACCCTCAAGGTTGGTGCTGCAATGAGTATTGGTGTCTCCTAGACAATTTTGGTGTTTTCCTCAGGTTTTAATTAGCAGTGGTACCACCCTAAGAAGATTCTCAGCAATTTCTCGTAGACTCTGGGCCATTTGCTCTCATTATGAAGGTCTGCTCTCATCGTTCCTGCAGGATAATTGATCTTAGCGCAGTTGCTAATGCCAACAATCACCTAATTATTTTCTCTGTGACACAGACAATAAAAATAAGTTCCTCTGTAAAATTTACCACAGATTTTACTTTTAAAAGTCTGATGGTTTCTCAGAAGAAAAAGGGAAATAACCACATAGTTTTCTATATGCGAAACTATTTCTTTATATGTGGCAAAAACATTGATTTTGGCATTTTGCCTACATCAAAAAATCAGCACTTTGAAGGCAATAAGTAACTGACTACTTACACAGAGCCTGTTATAATCTCTTACCCCCTACCTTCTTGGAAAAGCAGGATTCACAGTGGTTGGTCAGAATCCTGTTTGGGGCTGGAATAGGCCAAGATCACTCTGAAGTTTCTAGAGCCAATTAAATACCCTGATTTACCGATTTAATAAAGAAACGCTGTCTTCTGACCTTAAAGGGTCAATAAGAAGAAACACTAGTAAAAGGGAAATGTTTTTATTGAAAACACAGGGAGATGAAGCACCAGGTTTCTGATGTGATTCTCTGATGCACTAATTCATCAGTGAAATGCTCACAGTGAGTGAGGAATCAAGGAGAAGAGCGGTCTCTGATCCACAGGCTTGGAATTATGCTACTTAAATTCTTACAGAAAGGTTAGAACCAAACTCCTAATTACACCAGGAAACCTGGGCACACTTTCAAAGAAACATTATTCTTTCTTTTATATCATTTAAGTCAACCATAAAACTGGAAAAAAAAGAAAAAAACTAGTCGAATCTTTTGCAGATAGTTGGTCACACTAACAGACTCAAGGGTGTTCATTTCCTTTCTACTATACTGATAGATGCTGGTGGACAGTTTTGGATTCATGAGTTCTTAGTCTAACACATATATCTTTATATTAATTCTTACTCAAAGAAATTCCACATCAAAGATTTGATAGTGTAAGTGACATAAAGTATGCAAATAATTTGAAATGTTTTTTAAAGCTTTCAGTTCAATTTGAAGTGAAAGTAAAGTGAAGGTGAAGTCCTTCAGTCATGTCTGACTCTTTGCGACCCCATAGGCTGTAGCCCACCAGACTCCCCAGTCCATGGAATTTTCCAGGCAAGAGTACTGGAGTGGGTTGCCATTTCCTTCTCCAGGGGATCTTCCCAACCCAGGGCTTGAACCCGGGTCTCCCACACTGCAGGCAGATACTTTACCATCTGAACCACCAGGGATATGCTTATTACTCTGAAAAAGGTACCAATTCCATAAAAACTCATAGGAGAAGAATCAAGTAGTCATATGCTAAAATGAACCCTTCCTTTTGGTTGTGAGATTTTTGTGATTTTTAATGTCTTTTCTTATTATCATATTTGATCATTCACTTACTTTTCCCAACATTTTACTATGAATATTGGCACAAACATTCAGCAAAGTTGAAGAAATTTTATAGTAAATCTGTGTATCCACCACATAGATTTTGCTAATAACTTTACACTTTCTATACATCTATCCATTCCTCTATCAATCTATCTTATATTTAGGATGCATTTCAAAGTAAATTACAGATTCTAGTATGCCTACATACATGCTAAATCACCTCAGTCATGTCTGACTCTGTGTGACCCTATGAACTGTAGCCCACCAGGCTCCTCTGTCCATGGGATTCTCCATACAGAAATACTGGAGTGATCTGCCATGCCTTCCTCCAGGGGATCTTCCTGACCCAGGATTGAACCTGCACCTTTTCTTATGGCAGGTGGGTTCTTTACCACTAGCACCATCTGGGAAGCTCAGACTCTTAGTATGCATGCCTGCTCAGTTGCTATATTCATGTCTGACTCTTTGTGACCCAATGGCCCACAGCCCTCCAGGCTCCTCTGTCCATGAGATTCTCCAGGCGAGAATACTGGAGTGGGTTGCCATGCCCTCTTCCAGGGGATCTTCCCCACCCAGGCATTGAACCTCTATCTCCTGCATTGCAAGTGGATTCTCTACTATTGAGCCACAGGGGAAGCCCTGAGTCTAGTATACTTTCCCTTAAATATTTTCGAATGTGACTCATTAACCAGAGTTCAACATTTCTTTAGCTTTTTGTGTAATATGTACATAAATATTAAGTCAAAATTCACTGTTTCCTTTCTGAGTGAAAGTTCTTTTTTTAAATTGAACTATAGTTGGCTTACAATGTTGTGTTAGTTTTAGGGGTACAGAAAAATGATTCAGTTATATATGTATATAGTTATATAATATGTGCATGTATATTTTTTCAGATTCCTTCCTAATATTTTCCTAATGGAGTCCTTTCTAATAATTACAGGTTCTTATTAGGTATAATAGGTAACATTATTATATTACCTATTATAATAAATATTATAATAATATATTGGCAATATATTACCAATATTGATATGGAATATAGTTCCCTGTGCCATACAGTAGGTCCTTGTTGTTTATCTTATATATAGTCACATGGATCTGTTAATCTTAAACTAAAACCCAATACGTTCTGACAAACACATGCAACTCATCCTGATTAAAATTCAAACCTTCTACACCAAGTATGATCTGGCTCCAGGCTGCTTCTCTTAACCACATCCCTAGACCATCATTTCTAGCTCACTCATCTCCATTTGCACCAACCTTCTTTCTTTTTCTCACACACGCTGAGCTCCTATCATCTCCACAGCCCACACACAGGTTAATCCTTCTTTGTTTTGCCTGTCCTCCTTCTTCAACTGTCACTCTTAAATATCATCTCCTTTAAAATGCCCTTACTGCATGCTCATGTAGATTATGTCTTCCCAGTTATGCTCTGTACTTGCTCTTATCAAAATCTGAATTACAGATTTGTTTAGGTTTTCTTTATTTAATATCTGCACTTCACTAGACTAGAAGCTTCATGACTGCAGGGACTAGATATCTCTAATTACTATGTCAACTAACAAGGTGAAACATAGTAGGCATGAAGCAGATAACTATTAATTGAATGGATTATCATCTCTTTGATCATTTCTTTCTTGGGTACTATTTATTCACTCTTCAATAATGAGCCATACTATTTCTCAGGCAAGTTGTATGTTTATCTTTTCTTTCTCTAAGCACTAAGGTTCTGCATTGCAATGCACATTCATTTACTCATATATGTTTACTAAACACCTACTCTGCCCCAGGCAATTAACTAAACAATTAATAATAGGGACAGTTAATAGGGAATGGGACAGAGAAGTTTCTATCCTGGTTCCACAACAGGACACAGGAAACAGAGAAGTTCACTACAGCCTGAAAAGTGGGCATGCATGAAGGGATACCTAACTTGGGTCAGATGTGGAGCAAAGACTTGCCATTAAAAGTATTCTCCACGCTGAGGCTTGGAGTAGATTTTAGACTTACTACCCTCCTTTACACACTAAATTTAAGACCACCTTCTCTCTTAAGTACTAACTCCCTTTCACTTTTATCAACATGGGCTGTGGAGTACTTTTCCCTACACGAGAAAGAGCTAGTAATAATAAGGTGTCAGTGTGCCTTTCACTTGACTTCTGGCAAGTAAAATCCAGGACAGGTTCAAAGCTATGACTATATTATCTTTCTCCCCATTGGTCTCCTTCTTGAATATCCCACAGTGACTATGAAGTTTCAGCTCAAAGAACTTACTATTTTTCTTCTCTGGGCACTGGAGTCTAGCTCCACAAAATGAAAGCACCCTGCAAGGGCCACAGAAGCACTGAAGTCTTCAAAGCCCGTTCCTTCCAATATTTGTTAACTTCTCTCAGAGTACAGAAACACAACACAGGACATTCTTGCTCTTGCAGAAATAAGATGGGTTGAATAAAGTCTTCATTTCCCATACTTTCACTTCGTCTTTTAAATTCATTCATTCATGAAATTGAATAGTGAATTCCATGTTTACTTGTACTGACTGGTGTGGTAGCACAAATTCCAGAGACAGAGTACAAGAAGGCAGACAAAGGAAAATATTTTAAATATTACTTGAATATTCAGAGGTCTTTCCAATTCTGGTATCTCTTCCAGGTAAGATTTATTTCTCAGTGCAAAACAAATTTGAATGACTGAGTCAAGCTGGACAGAAAAGTTGAAGTTTAATTTTGCATACCAGTAGAGGGAAAAAGTCAAAGTGCAGCATATTGATTATACTTGTATTTTTGACAATATTGAACGGTCACCTGTTTTTACCATAAAGTTCATCATCTTCAATTAGAAAGTTAGTGTGCCTAGCTTTCAAATGGATAGTCAATTCCTCTATAACTCTTGTTCTGAAAATGTAAACTCCCAACAGGAAATAATTGGGGCATGATGCAAATATGTCATTTTATTATACATTATTTTGCTTGTGATGAACAACAGAGAGTCACAAAAAAACTACAGCCAATTGACCTGATTACATAGGAATCCACAAAATGGGGGCCTGTGTCCCCCTGCCCACACACAAAACACCCCACAAACATGTACAAGCTACTTCAGTTCACCGTAAGTGTTAAGACCCACATCCAGCCACATCTGGTGTTAAAGCTTCTAACCAGGTTTCAGATATCTTTCTTTCTGTGTGTGTGTGCTCAGCCACTCAGGCATGTCCAACTCTTTGTGGCCCCATGGACTGTGTAGCCCACCAGGCTCCTCTGTCCATGGGATTCTCAAGATAAGAATACTAGACTGGGGTGCTAGGGGATCTTCCTGATCCAGAGAGTGGACCCATGTCTCTTGCATTCCTGCATTCTGCATTGGCAGGCAGATTCTTTAACTCTAGTGTCACCTGGGAAACCTAACCTTCCTTCTGCCTCTTCACAATAACTCTCTAGCTGCTACTCTTCTATAAGCAAACTTCAGATCTCTTTCAAAATAAAGTCCATATTTCTTATAGCATTTATGTGTTTTTAAACCATTTGCATGTGTAAAACTATGCTACCATTTTTATTAGGTTTCTGTCTTTGTATGTGTGTGTGTCTAACTCACATTTTGAGTTTTAACACCCAACCCCACTTTTCCTATTAAGTGCTTGTGATTTTTAATTTCATGATTTTACAAAGAGGAGTGAGTTTTAGGAACATACATGTTGCATTTTAGCCAGAACTGGTTGTACACTTTCTCATTGCTACTTGTGTGTGATTTTTATGAAGACTCTCCCCATAGTTTAAAAGTTCCTTAAGATATTAAATGCAAATTTAACTGAAAACAATTTAGTTCTAATAATTTTCCATGATTATCCATTTGCAGGTTTGGTAATAACTAAGGATTTAAGACATTATAATTTACTTAATGGAAAAATCCAAGGAGAAAATTAGTTGTAGCAATCATTATCCAGTGGATTAAAAATAATAACCCATAGTCTATTTCTCTGAAATTGAGAAAATACTCCTCTATTACATAATAATATCTTCAAAAAGTCCAGGAATTATTTTCTTGGAAGTGAACTCCAAAACTCTTTTGAAGCTCCAACATATTCCTCAATATAAGAAAGTGGGGAAAAAAAAATCCACAAATATGAAATTAAAGGAAAATTGTAACAGCAGTTAATGTGCAAATATTACACTGAATATTGCAAAAATAAGTAACAATAGAAAAAGCTACGGATAAATAGTTTTGTTTGGGCATTTTTTGAAGCAGTCATCTTGCTGAAAGTGTGAAGACTGCTCACTCATGACAAAAGGCCCTAGGTTGTTTATGCTAGTTAACTCTAAGAATTAATGAACTCAGAATTAAATGAATACTTTTAAGCTACTAGGATAATAGAATATTTTACCATTATATACCATACTAGAATGATGCTAATTGGTTTATAGCCAGTAGAACTACAGAAGTAGCAAACCAATAATGATGAGTATGGGGTCGGGGTGGAGGTGTCTTTTTTTCTATACTCTTTTTCTAGAAATAGTCAATATTATAGTCTTAGAAATAATGATCTTTAACAGAATTTCAAGGCTTATGTATTTTCTGTTGTTTATTATCTAGAAGGATGTATCATGGGATTTTCAAACGCTTCAATGAAGACAGAAGCATTTTCTGAAGTGCTCATAAACTTTGAATAAACTTCTTTTAATAGGACCTGGATTTTTGCTTGCCTCTTTCTCTTTTGGAAAAAAAAAAAAAAGACTTAATATAAAACAGCAGGTCTGCAACTTTCTCACTAAGGAAATAAAGGGAAAAAAAAAAACCTGACAGAGCAAATCCAAACCAATTAAGCAGAACAGAAACCATTTTAAAGTGAATAAAAGCATGGCTGAACATCAAATATAGGTCTAATATTGATGTGAATAAATTATGCAGCTCTAATTGTGAAATTTACATGAGTATATCATGTCAGTTCTAATACAGTCATTATATTTTATTTAAAATATTATTAAAGATTCATATTTAGATGGCCCTGAATACCTGAACTGGTGGTATTTTATGGCCATAATTCTTTTTGTATAATCTAAAATTCTTAAAGATTAAAGAAATGAAAAAAATTTTAATTATTAAGTTCAAAGTTTTTATTTATTGCAGATTCATAAAAGTATTATATAAGTGAGAAATAAAAGCCTCTCTTTATTTTGTGTATTGAGAACCTATAACACAAAGGAAAAGCTCTATAAGTTTGAAAACATGTCAAATTAATCTTTAATAAAATAAAGAATATAGTCCTCTCATAAATAAAGATGATAAAGCAAGAAAATAAAATATTGAACATTTTTTATTATCACAGAAATCACCATATTTGTAGTGAGCAGAAGAAATAATAAGGGTCAGTCTGATGTAGAACTATAGTTAGCTCTCCTGAAATATGCAGTTTAGTAAAAAAGTTGGATTAGCTGGAACCAATCACTGGAATGATACTGCATCAAGATAAGGTCTCATGTAATGTCATTTGATTCTGTCAAAAAAGCAAAAGCCCAACAAAGAAAAGTTTGCTAAATTGTTTGAAGCATCAAAATAAATAAAATTGAGTGGCAGGATCCTTATCAGAGCCTCGGACTTCAGTATGATTAATTGAACAATTTAGCTGGAATTTATTTAGATGTGAAAAAAAGGCAGAGCTATAGGTAAGCTGTGCACATTTATGCTTCTAAATTCATTAATAATTGTCTGGATTTTCTTTTTTATCACTACAACAAACCCCATGGTAAAACAAGTCGCCACAAAGAAACTGCATTTACAGACATTGGCACTGTTTAATTGATCAAAGGTTTGAAGTCTACCAACATAACTAAAAGAAAAAAAAAATGTGTTCTGCCAAAGCTTGCTCTATTTTTATCAAATCATTTTGTACACAGATGGCCCTAGACCTAAACTTGAGAGATTCCATGACTCCTTTAAACTAATATAAGTGAAAAATCAAAGCCATACCTCTCCTTCCCTTGATTAAAACAAAGCTCCTCCAAGCCACATATCAGTGCAGACTAGCCAAATGAATTCTGGTGGCTTTGGAATCAAGATGATTGCTGGAGAACAAGTACCCTCTTAGTTAATAATCCAATAATGTAAGTCTGTTTTTTAAAACATCTGTAAATGAAATGATCACAAAACATATTAAAAAGTACAGTATGAAGCAAAATGTATTCCTCAAAACAAAAAGATAATTTGTGAAAAATATTTTTAACTTTTCTCATAACTAATGAGAGCAAAAATACAATTATATGAAAACATCCTTGAGATAGGTGTTTATTACCTGCATTTTGCACTGAGGAATTTAGACACATATTATCTGAGATGAGCTGGAATGGAAAATGTCACATGTGGAGCTTCCTAAACAGCTGCATTTATTGATTTATTTATTTCAAAAATTTGCAAATGGTAGTTCTAGCTACTGAAAATACTGTTTTTCAGAAGTGACCTACAGTTATAATCTCCTTTCCACATAACCCATAATAGTGAGGAAACTCAGTAATAAACTGAGGGCCATTATGTAGTACCAGTTCTTCCCTATATGGCAAATTTCTTTCTTCCTCCCCAAGTAAAGATGATACAAGATAGCTTTGCTTTTAATTCCTAAATTCTCAAAAACTCCCTTCAGTAATTTCAGTCTCCTTCTGCCCTGTCATGTAGTAAGAAAAACTACACCTCTTGTGTATATCCAAGTTTACGGGCCAAGCTCAACTTATTTTTCTTTTATGGGATCTTGCAATAAGCAGTTATTACAAACAGTCTTCTTCATCAAGGCTGACCTCAACAAATACAGATAAATAATGAAACATCTTAAGCTTCTAGAATGTAAAAGATTTATAGGCACGGCTGGCATGGATGACATGAGGAAGTGTTCACAGGCCATTCAAACCATAAACTCAAGAAAAGTCTGAATCATTTCCAAAAAGAAGAGTGTTATGTGAGTTTTTGTTTTCTTTCTTTCCTCTTTTCCTTTTTATGTTTTAAGATAAAGTTTATTTAACACAAGCATCCCTTAGTTATCTGATATGGTTAGAGTCATAGATAAGCTTCTGATAGATGCAAGAGAAATATTTTTAGAAACAAAGCATTTTTATCTGAATTTTTTTAAAGGAAACTTTCCAAAACCATATCACATACTTCCTTGTTAGTGTGGTATGCTGAAAAGGTAATTAAACCTCTTCTGAGTATTTAAAGCATTATCCCCCTCAAGTGCATTCTACGGAACACTAGCTCTAGAAGTGGGATGTTAATGGTGTTTCAGGGGGAGAAAAAAAAGTATTCTGAGGTCAAATAAATTTAGGAGATGTTGATGTCAACTTGGATTTTCTTAAAACAATGAACATTCCCATTTTGACTGGCTAATTGGGTGGGAAACATAAACCCATATGTCAAAGCGTGTAGTGACCCCACAAGCACTAGGAAATGGAATGTCAATCTTTCCCTTGTAATCTCATAGCACTGCTCCTTCACCAACTCCTTATCAGAGGCTGAAATATTAGAAAGGGAGAGAGAAGGGTTCAGGAAGAAAGGATAAACCAAAAACGTCCACAACCATAGTACTGATTGTCTGTTTTCTCTCATTCACATTTTTTCCCTGCCTTCCCAGCTCTACGGGCCCACAGACTTGGCCACCTGTTGCTGCTTCTGCTTTTTACTGGCATTTCTGCCACGTCCATTCTTTGTCTGGCGAGGCAGCTACCTTCAGCTACTTTTGTCTGTGTGTCTGTTTGACATTTAAACATCAGAGGCTCACTGTTGTTCGACATGGATAAAGATGCCAGAAATATATGTGATGGGCTACATGGAGACAATCAGATAACAGATTATTTTCAGTGAGAGATCACTTATCTGTGTTTGCTGGCTTTTCCTCTCCTAGTCACTAATACTAGAGAAAGGAGTGAAAATTAAAAAAAAAGAAAGAGCCCAAATGAACTTAATCACATCTTAAAAAAGTGTTTCTCTCTACATGTGAGAAATTCAAACAAAACAGACCGCTTTTTCATAACTTTCAATAATAATCATTCAGAGAAGGAAATGAAAACCCATTCCAATATTTTTGCCTGGAAAATCCCATGGACAGAGGAGCCTGGCAGACTATAGTAATCATTCACATAATTTACCATCAGGGGAGGATGTTAGAGTCTCAGTACTCTCATAATTATTTCAAATATTGGTATGATTTTAATTAAAAAATAAAGTCTGAGTAGAAAACCCTTCATATTTCTTTATAGTAAAAAGGCAATCTAATATACAGCTAATCTCATTTGCATACAATGTTAAGATGTTACATATTAGTTTCCAGATGTTTTTAATGGTATTGGTTAAGAGAAAATGAAAACTCCGAAAAAACTCCCAGGAAAAAAAAAAAAGAGAGAGAGAAAGATTCCTGGAGTGCTTGAATAGCCTGGTATGCATGCCTCACTGAACTTTTGAAAGGAATTCAGGGAAATGAAATTCAAAAAGTGTCATCAGCAAACTTAGCTCTCTAACATGGTTTTCTTTAATTAACAAAACATACATATAGTGGTTATATCACAATTCTTATCTTCAACATATTTTATAAACATTAAGTGATTTTTAATAACACTCCTGAGAATTAACAATGATATTTTGCCTTTATATAGAGTCACGCAACTGAAGAATACAAAAGGACTTCATAAATATTAAACTTAAGCCACACTCAGTTCAGTTCAGTCCCAGTCGCTCAGTCGTGTCTGACTCTTTGCAACCCCATGAATCGCAGCATTAAAAAGGACAGGAACAAAAACATTAAAAATACTCCATATTATAGACTTAGCCATATTATAGACTTAGTATAACACTATAGTTTAGAATTCCTAATATCCAAATTTAGGTTTTGACACAAAAGTATTCCTTCATTTAGTGTGAAGTGAAGTGGCTCAGTTGTGTCTCTTTGTGAGCCCATGGACTGTAGCCTACCATGCTCCTCCGTTCATGGGGTTTTCCAGGCAAGAGTACTGGAGTGGGTAGTCATTGCCTTCTCCAGGAGATCTTCCTGACCCAGGGATTGAACTCCGGTCTCCCGCATTGTAGGTGGATGCTTTACCCTCTGAGCCACAACAGAAGTCCCATTCCTTCATGAGATTGCTTCAGTTCAAGGGTGTTGGAAAGAGTGGTTCAAAAATGAATACAAAGGGCTAACTGCACTTTAAAGTCAGGAGACTTTCATTTTTACATCTTGTTTCTATCCATTTTCTGAAGTCAAAATATGTCTATCTCCTCATTACCTAGCTTAATGAAAGGAAGCAATGGCACTGCTAATGGGAGACATACATGAAAAATCATTCATAATGGACTTCAAATTCATTTATTACTCTCCTTGCAGTAAATTTAAAACTGTATGTTTCAAAAGATAATACTGAAATTGTTTTACATTTAATTAACAGTGAAAGAGAACTCCTTGGTTAGTGGTAAGAAGTCTGTCCAGTGTGCTTTTTTATTAAATCAATATTTAACTAATAAAAAAATTTCTAAATTACTTTACCTAGATATTATTTAACATGTTAGTACTCAATTTTTATTTATTCAAATAATTCTACAAACAAATGTTTTAGAGCCCTTCTAAAAAATACATACAATGACTGTTTTATGTACATAAATTGTCTTCTTTAATTCTCAGAGGGGAAAAAAAAGTGCTTCTACCACTGTTTTATGGGGGAATTAACTGAAACAGTTGTATAACTTACTTAACTAGGATATTATATCTAGTGAATGGTACAGTCAGGACTCAAACCAGACAGTTTGTTTTGGGAGCCTGGGCTCTTAAACACTCAGAAAAAGTCACTTACATGAAGCCAAACAATATAGGAAACTACCAAGACCAAGAGATGCCAGGCAGGTAAATCAATGGCTAATCCAGCACAGAGGAAAGAAAGACAGCTTAGATAAGTGGAAATGATGTTTAAATGACTTCCATTTAGAAGCCCAGTTTGGAGAATGGCTTGTGTAGTCTATCGATCATGTGACCCAATGCACTATGTCACCTTTTTGCATCCCATTTACCTTGACCATACAATGGAGGTGGGGAGAGAGAGATTAGATTACAATACAAAGTCTCTAAGGTCCCTACTATTTGTTTGTTTTTGTTTTTAACCAATGTATGTTCTCTTCTGCCTCTAACATTTGTACTGGGAAAAATCTAGTGAGGTAAAATAATGGTTTTCCTACAAAGAATAATTAGCAAATATATTCTAACTAATTAGTAATATATGCAGATGTGTCCTTTTATTTAAGAAGTCCCAAGCACAAATTCATGTAAATGTATACTACAGATAGCTTTTCCTTATACTACTTATGATACTAATAGCTCAGGCAGGTGTTTCATAGGTTTAGGGGACATAACAATGAACAAGGCAGCCCTTGCACTCAAAGAGCTTACAGTCTAGTTGGAGGAAACATCTAAAGAAATAAGGTAATTGGAGAGAAAGCAAGTGGGAAGCTGGTGGTATTTCAATAGGACTGGTCAGGAAAGTTCCAGATGATAAGAATTAAGGAAGCATTTTGCTCTGAGAATATCCCCAGATAGGGAACAATTACTGCAAGAGGCTTGAACTGAGAATCAGCTTGGATAGGCCACGAGACATCAGGACACCAGTGTGACAGAGCAAGAGGAGAATGGTACCCACCCGATTAGATGGGACACAGGCAGGAGCCACTGAAAGATCAGAGAGGACCTCAGGAGCCTTTGCTTATTTCTGTTGTTATTTTTCAATATGTAATTAAAGGTTGCACTAGGGCAATAAGCTACCTATTTTTTTCTACTCACAATATGAATTAGTGTTTGAATTACTCTTTCCTTAAGGCTTGTTGATGCTGCTGCTGCTGCTAAGTCGTGTCCGACTCTGTGCGACCCCATAGATGGCAGCCCATCAGGCTCCCATCCCTGGGATTCTCCAGGCAAGAACACTGGAGTGGGTTGCCATTTCCTTCTCCAATGCATAAAAGTGAAAGTGAAGTCACTCAGTCGAGTCCAACTCTTAGCGACCCCATGGACTACAGCCTACCAGGCTCCTCTGGCCATGGGATTCTCCAGGCAAGAGTACTGGAGTGGGGTGCCATTGCCTTCTCCTTCCTTAAGGCTTACTAACTCTCAAAAGATTCCTTTGAATGATCCAATGTTGTCTGCTAACCTAAATATACTTAGGTATTATATGAAAGGCTTCCCTGATAGCTCAGTATGGTGAAAGTGAAAGTGAAGTCACTCAGTCGTGTCCGACTCTTTGCGACCCCATAGACTGTAGCCTTCCAGGCTCCTCTATCCATGGGAATTTTCCAGGTAATAGTACTGGAGTGGGTTGCCATTTTCTTCTCCAGGGGATCTTCCCCACCCAGGGCTCGAACCCAGGTCTCCTGCATTGTAGACACGTTCTACCATCTAAGCCACCTACTTAGGTATTATATTGGGGGCTTCTCTGGTGGCTCAGCTGGTAAAGAATTTGCCTGCAGTGTGGGAGACCTGGGTTTGATCCCTGGGTTGGGAAGATTCCCTGGAGAAGGGAACGGCTACCCACTCCAGTATTCTGGCCTGGAGAATTCCATGGACTGTATAGTTCATGGGGTTGCAAAGAGTCGGACATGACTGAGCAACTTTCACTTCACTTCACTTCATTATATAAACAGTCAAAGCAATTTGCTAGTCATCCTCCCCTTACCCAGTATAGGTGGAATCTACAAGCTTTGAGAATTTAATAAGTAATTCCTCCTTTTGGAACATACTAAAAATTTGGTTTTTATCAATATTCCCTTTTGCTATTTTACTTTAAGTTTATACTTTTCAGAGCTACAATGTGAAAATTGATGTTCTGAATAGAATTTTATCAATTTTAAGGGAATATAGCAAAGTTTATTTAGGCTAATATTTGTTCTTGTTTTAAAATATTGTTCTTTATTGGAGTTTCTGGGGGATTATTGATTTTAAAATCTAAATACTAATAGGATTTGAACTGTTTCTTCGTTTATGATACAAACACTCTACCTTTCATTAAACACAAACTCAAACCAAGTTTAGAAAAAATTTTAGTTAAATCATGAATGTATTATATATATATGTATGTATTTATATATATATATTCTTATATTAATCTATTAATACTTCAGCACCCTTTTAAAACATTGCAGAATAAATTCCTTAGTTTATTGTCATAGAGATGGTCATTAAAATAGTACATATCTTTATATACTGATAGTCTACTGAAAGTTTGAAAGCACAAAAATATCTCTATACATTATATTGAAAATGGACAGACAAGAAACAGAACTGGGGTTACCCTTATTAATATGGAGTTTTACACTGAAAACAGCACTGGTCAAATGGAGACCTGCTTCTCATTAGCTTCATCTTCCTTTATTCACTATGAGACCTTGAGAAATTAACTTTGGGCCTCAGCAATTCCATTTATGAAATGGGGGAACGTGCTTGCTTGAAAATATGTACAGGAGTGGATTGCCTTGTGAAGTCATTTAGCAACTTGTATGACTAGCCAAGGGACATTGAAAGTATCATAGGTTTAAGGAGAGGGCTTCCCCAGTGGCTCAGTGGTAAAAATCAACCTACAATACAGGATACGGGGGCTCAATCCCTGGGTGAGGAAGATCCCCTGGAGGAGGACATTGCAACCCACTCCAGTATTCTTGCCTAGAGAATCCCATGGACAGAGGAGGCTGGTGGCAATAGTCCATAGGGTAGTAAAGTCAGACACAACTGAAGTGACTGAGCAGGCAGGCAGGCAGGTTTAAGGAGAAGAGTCCTTGGACTGAAGCAATGGATTAATAATTCTTTCCTCCAGTGCCTACTGGTACCCAGTGCCTCTGGTCTAGCTCTGAGATTTCTGTGTCGTAGGGGGATCATCACCATGGTGCAGATCTAAAATTTTGTTTCCATTAAAAAATTAACTGAAATATTATGTTCAAACATCTTCCATTATATTTAGAAATGTACTAAGAAGTATATAAATAGCCACTCTTGGTGGAATTATTCTAATGGAACTCTCAAGGCAGGATTGGCAGGGTTTAATAATGTTGGAGAGAACTAAACTAACAGCGGTAGAGGCAGAGCCTTGGGGGCGTCATTCCAGAAGGGAAGTAGAGAGCAAATCCAATTTAAAAAATGACAAAGCTGTCACCTCACTCAACTTACTTTCCTTATTAGTTGCCTTTTGCGTTTGTATTTTTGCAAAGGAGTGAGTTTAGAGACAATTCATATATCAAATACATATCAAATTGTAGGGGATGCTCTGCAAACTAAATTAACCAAGGTCTATTTGTTCCTTCCTTACCTATAAGTATATATCATTTCCACTCATTTTGTAAACTTTTAAAATCTTTGGCTGCCCTGGGTCTTTGTTGCTGCACCCAGAATCCCTCTAGTTGGGGCTAGCAGGGGCTACTCTTAGTTGTGTTGTGTGGGCTTGTCATTACGCAGCCTCTCTGTTGCGGAGCATAGGTTACAGGGGATGTGGGCTCAGTATGGTAGTTGTGCGTGGGCTTAGCTGCACTGTAGCATGTGGGCATGTGGAATCTCCCCAGACCAGGGATTGAACCCCTGTCCCCTGCATTGGCAGGTGGTTTCTTAATCACTGGACCACTAGGGCAGTCCACATCATTTTCATTCTTACATTTTACTCCTTAATTCCATCTGTCCTCCATTCTTTCTTTTCTTATATACACTAATTAAAGAGATGAATCTTCTTTTTCTCTTTCAGGTGAGTAATTATGAAAAAGGGAGGGGGCTGTAGCTGATTGTAGTTTAGGTGTCTGGAATCAGATAGGGCTTTTTTCTAACACCCTGTGACAACAACAGCCAAAATGTAGGGCTTGTTTGTTTTTTAATATCATGCTATCATAGACTTAGAATATCAAGTATGCAAATTCAATGGTGCTTTTGATAATGCTAAGGAAGTCTTAAGTTAACTTTAGCAGGATGGGTATTCACTACTAGAGTGGGAGAGAGGGCACAATTGGAATGTGAATTTATGTTATCACTAGGATGGTACCATCAAGAGTTACTTATCAAGAATACAAAGTTTCTGGAAAATGACACCTTGCAAAGAAGAGGTTGGTTTTTACAAAACAAGATTTTATGAAAACTATCTGAAATGAATAAAGGACACATGTCTTCTCAAGAGTGACTGAAAGAGGCCCTCATTCACTGTCTATCTGTTCTTAGCTGCTGCTGCTAAGTTGCTTCAATCGTGTCCAACTCTGTGCGACCCCATAGACAGCAGTCCACTAGGCTCCCCCGTCCCTGGGATTCTCCAGGCAAGAACACTGAAGTGGGTTGCCATTTCCTTCTCCGATGCATGAAAGTGAAAGTGAAGTTGCTCAGTCGTGTCCAGCTCTTAGCAACTCCATGGACTGCGGCCCACCAGGCTCCCCTGTCCATGGGATTTTCCTAACAGTGCTGGAGTGGGGTGCTATTGCCTTCTCCAATCTGTTATTAACCAACAATTTAACAAGTTATTTAGTCTAATTTACTATTAAGCAGTGGAGAAAACACAGTAAATACGAAGGGCAGAGTGCAGGAAGAAGTAGCCAGGGGGCAAAGTGAAAGCAATTTGTAAAGATAGAAGGAAAAAAATCTACAAAATAGAAGATGAGAATCCATAGTGGTCTGGACCCATTTAGGAAAAATTAGCACTCCATATGGTAATGCTCTGAAAGAGTATAACTCAAATCCTTATATATAATAATCACTCAGTACTCAGTAAGTGATGGTCTAGATGACTAAGAAAATCTCATAAGATGCTTAATATTATAAATCTATAATTGTTCAATTATAAATAAGAATGTCATGTCTTTCATTATATATATATTTTTTAAATCACTCTAAATAGTAGTTCAAAACAGTTACCATGTGACCCAGCAATCCACTTCTAGGTATTTACCTGAGAGAAATGAAAACTTAGGTTCATACAAAAATCTGTCCACAAATGCTTATAGTTTTTTCACTTATAATTACTAAAAACTATAGGCAACCTTCAACAGGTGAATAAATAAACCATGGTACATCTGTCCAGTTAAATACTCTTTAGGAATCAAAGGAATTAAATATTGACATATACAAAAATTTGGGTGAATCTCAAATAATGATGCTAAATGAAATGAATCAGAGGAAGAAGCTATTACATGATTATATTTGCATGACATTGTGTAAAAGGCAAAATTATAGGAATAGGAAACAGCTAGGTGTTTCCAAAGGCTGGGAGTAAGGAAAGGAATTGGCGCAAAGTGGATGTGTGTGCTCAGTTACATCTGACTCTTTGCGACCCCATGGACTGTAGCCTACCATGCATGCTCCTCAGTCCATGGGATTTTCCAGGCAAGAATACTGGAGTGGGTAGCCATTCCCTTCTCCAGTGGATCTTCCTGACATAGGTATCGAACCTGCATCTCTTGGATTCTCCTGCACTGGCAAGAGGATTCTTTACCACTGTGTCACCTGGGAAGTCCTAAGAAGTGGACATGAAGTCATATTTTGGATGTGAGAGAAATGTTCAATGACCAACAGCCTGAAAGTGGCAGATCCAGGAATTAAACTAAGTCTGCCTAATTCCAAATTCACTGACAGTGATAAATGTTCTGTATCTTGATTGTGTTGACTACACAACTGTGGAGTAGGAAATGGCAATCCGCTCCAGTATTCTTGCCCGGAAAATACCATGAACAGCAGAGGAGCTTGGCAGGCTGTAGTCCACGAGGTCTCTAGGGGCCAGATACGACTGAGCGCACACAACTCTGGTGGTTGCATAACTGAATGTGTTTGTCAAACCTCAGAGAACCGTAAACTGAAAAGTGTGACTTTCAGTCTGTGTAAATGATACCTTGATTTAAAAATCAGTTCATTTACTGGTTTGTAAATAGTGGAGCATTGCATATGTCTATTGACATATGTAGGCAGGCACGTCAGGCACCCCTGCTGTACTTGGTGATCCATTCATCAGGTGGTCCTCACTGCACTGCTCTCTCATTCCCTATGCACAGTTCAGTAGACTGGGAGAGGCTTGCTATTATCTGTGTTCCTATCTTTCTTTGACCCCCATCAAGAATTAACTCTATCTAAAATTATTTTAAAATCTATTCATAGTATCTTGAACCATGAGATCAAGATAAAAGAGTTCCTACATAACACTGTGAAAATGTTACATTTTATCTAGAAACACTTGCTTAGACCTGAATCTAGATTGTCCAGTAATAGCTGAACAGTTGGAGATGACATAGATATTCTTTAAAAAGTCAATACCCAACTACTGTGTTAGATTTATAGACAGAAGAATATCTGTACTAAACTCTAATGAGACACCAAGGCCAAAAATAATAGCTACCATTTATTGAGCATTTATCTTATGTCACACATTTTGCAAAGCTATTTACATATTTTAAGCTTGAAAATTTGACCATGAGGCAAGTGACCTAATTTACAAACCAGGAAAGTTACAGTAGAAAATTCAGCAACTTGCCTAGTGACATGCAATTTATTTAAAGTGGCAGATCTGAGATTAAAATCCAGGCCTGCTTAACTGTAGATTCATTAAGACACAAAGACAGAAAACAAAAGGCTACCACCCAGCAGCCTCTGAAGAATATTATAATAAGGGAAAGGAGTTTGTGGAAAAGGAGTCTTCTTCCAGGAAGAGGGGGCTTGGTAGCTGGTCCATAGGATGGATACAACTTTGATCAAAATGATGAGGAGTTACGTTGCCAGTAGAAGAAACAATCACTTCCATCCTCAAATTTCTAGCTAATGTCTCATTTAGAGTGTGATTTCTCCTATTTTCAGGACCTTCTCTCACACACAAGAGGACACCTATGCCTGATTTCCAGACACTGTACTATAACTTCTGCAAAAGAATTCTGAGTGAGGGTTTGAGCCCCACATGAGATCCTTGAAAATCTCATCATGAGGGGCAAAACCCATACAGTCTAGCTGGGCCTTACTTTCCTCATCTGTGGAATACATATGTAATTTACATATATATTATATACACATATAAGTAAAATAGATGCTGATGATAGCACACAATGGAGCAATTTAAAGATAGATATTTTTTAAATACAAAAAAGTCTCCTTTTCCTGCTTTCCTGGCTGGGTTTTACGAGATGTACAGTCAGTACACAAAGCAGCTCTGACTCAGAGTGGAGCTGAGAGAAAATTGTGGAAATGGCTGTGTTCTTGTTACAACTGCTCATAATGTTCAGTAGTATGAGAAAGTGTGAAGTCACAGAATTTTACATATATATTTATATTCATTTGATAAATTAAGTCACAACTAGTACAATAATGCCTGCAGACTTTTAACACAGAGGTATGATAATATAATAACACCTGGGAAATACATTTTAACATAGAAAAGCTGTCAGCAACAGATAACACTCGTTTGAGATGAATATTTTATCATATGATTCAATTATTTAAAAAGTAAAAAAAGACACTTTAAATATTGACATTTTGTTTGACACCTTGCAAGACCCAGAGGGAACAACTATATCTGGTTTAAGAAAGACCACTGTGGACTTCCCTGGTGGTCCAGTGCTTAGGAATCCCCCTGCCAATGCAGGAGACAAAGGTTTGATCCCTGGTTCAGGAAGATTTCACATGCCTTGGGGCCACTAAGCCCATGTGCCACAACTATTGATCTTGCACCCTAGAGCCCATCAGCCACAACTCCTGAAGCTCATGTGGCTGGAATCTGTGCTCCACAAGAGAAGCCACCGCAATGAGAAGCCTGTGCACCACAGCTGGAGAGCAGGCCCTGCTCAATGCAACTAGAAAAACCGTGCATACAACAAAGACCCAGCATAGTCACAGATAGATAAGTAAATTGGATTTTCTTTTCTTTTTTTTTTTCAAAGGCCTCTGCTACTTGGCTCATTTGTTCTTGTTTAGTCACTAAGTTGTGTCGGATTCTTTTGTGACCCCACGAACTGCCAGGATCTGTCCATGGGATTTCCCAGGCAAGAATATTGGAGTGGGTTGTCATTTCCTTCCTCAGGAGATCTTCCCAACCCAGGGATCGAACTAGCATCTTCTGAATTGGCAGGCAGATTCTTTACCACTGAGCCACCAAGGAAGCCTGACCTGGCTCATTCAGTTCAGTTCACTTGCTCAGTCCTGGTAAACTCTTTGCAACCTCATGGACTGCAGTACACCAGGCTACCCTGTCTATCACCAACTGCTGCAGCTTGCTCAAACTCATGTCCATCGAGTTAGTGATGCCATCCAACCATCCTCATCCCCTTCTCCTCCCATTTTCAATCTTTCCCAGCATCAGGGTCTTTTCCAATGAGTCAGTTCTTCACATCAGGTGGCCAACATATTGGAGTTTCAGCTTCTGCATCAGTCCTTTCAGTGAATATTTTAGGACTGATTTCCTTTAGGATTAACTGGTTTGATCACCTTGCAGTCCAAGGGACTCTCAAGAGTCTTCTCCAACACCACAGTTCAAAAGCATCAATTCTTCAGTGCTCAGCTTTCTTTATGGTCCAACTCTCACATCCATACATGACTACTGGAAAAACTGTAGCTTTGACTAGATGGACCGCTGTTGGCAAAGTAACATCTCTCTGCCTTTTAATATACTGTCTATCTTTGTCATAGCTTTTCTTCCAGGGAGCAAGTGTCTTTTAATGTCATGGCTGCAGTCACAGTCTGCAGTGATGTGGGAGCCCAAGAAAATAAAGTCGCTCACTGTTTCCATTGTTTCTCCACCTATCTGCCATGAAGTGATGGGACTGGATGCCATGATCTTCGTTTTTCTGAATGTCGAGTTTTAAGACTGCTTTTTCACTCTCTTTTTGCACTTTCATCAAGAGGCTCTTGAGTTCCTCTTTGCTTTGTGCCGTAAGTGTGGTGTCATCTTCTGTTTGAGGTTATTGATATTTCTCCAGGCAATCTTGATTCCAGCTTGTGCTTCATCCAGCCTGGCATTTCACATAATGTACTCTGCATATAAGTTGAATAAGCAGGGTGACAATATACAGCCATGACATACTCCTTTACCAATTGTTCCATGTCCGTTATTCCATGTCCAGTTCTAACTGTTGCTTCTTGACCTACATACAGATTTCTCAAGAGGCAGGTCAGGTAGTCTGGTATTCTTGTCTCTTTAAGAAGTTTCCATAGTTTGTTGTGATCCACATAGTCAAAGGCTTTGGCGTAGTGAATAAAGCAGAGTATATGTTCTGGAACTCTCTTGCTTTTTTGATGATCCAATGGATGTTAGCAATATGATCTCTGGTTTTTTTACTTTTCTAAATCCAGGTTGAACATCTGGAAGTTCATGGTTCATGTACTTTTGAAGCCTGGCTTGTAGAATTTTGAGCTTTACTTTGCTAGAGTGTGAGATGTGTGTAATTGTGCAGTAATTTGAGCATTCTTTGTCATTGCCTTTCTTTGGGATCAGAATGAAAACTGACCTTTTCCAGTCCTGTGGCCACTGCTGTATTTTCCAAATTTGCTGGCATATTGAGTGCAGCACTTTCACAGCATCATCATTTAGGATTTGAAATAGCTCAGCTGTAATTCCATCACCTCTACTAGCTTTGTTCATAGCGATGCTTCCTAAAGCCCACTTGACTTCACATTCCAGGATGTCTGGCTCTAGCTGAGTGATCACACCATCATGGTTCTCTGGATCACGAAGATATGTTTTATATAGTTCTTCTGTGTATTCTTGTCACCTCGTCTTAATATCTTTTCTTCTGTGAGGTCCATACCGTTTCTGTCTTTTTATTGTGCTTATCTTTGCATGAAATGTACCCTTGGTATCTCTAATTTTCTTGAAGAGAACTCTAATCTTTCCCATTCTATTGTTTTCCTCATTTTTTTGCATTGATCACTTAGAAAGGCTTTCTTATCTCTCTTTGCTATTCTTTGGAACTCTACATTCAGATGGGTATATCTTTCTTTTCTTCCTTTGCCCTTCGCTTCTCTTCTTTTCTCAGCTCCCTGGCTCATTGCTGAATAACAAACCAACTGGGCCCCATTTCTATGAAGAAGTTTGAATCTCTGGAATTCTACTTGTTTACATTCTAGGTGCCCAAAAGCAAAGAGAGGACCAATGCTCAGTCATCAATATCAGAACTCCAGATCTTTAATGAAGCCATCCCTTTTTTTTTTTCTGAATGCACACTTTATTTTAGGTAATATTGCTGTTAGTGGAGGTGGGGGGTTAACTTTTTTTTTTTTTNCTGACTCAATGGGCGTGAGTCTGAGTGAACTCCGGGAGTTGGTGATGGACAGGGAGGCCTGGCGTGCTGCGATTCATGGGTTCGCAAAGAGTCAGACACGACTAAGTGACTGAACCAACCGAACCGCATGAGACATATCACATTCTGTCAGTCATTACTATGCAAAATAACTTACAGTATTTCTCATTGAATACTACCCTATCCTCCAAATCATATCCTCACCCAGTAATCAAATGGCAGACAATGCTATATTAACCCTGGAAATTGCATGGTCATCAATGTATAATCTGAAAAAAACAACAATTTGTATAATATCCATTTATTTGTCTGGTTACAAAAGATGCATCTCATTCTGTCAGTTATTTAAGGTAAAAGCATATTAGATACTCATATACTAACACATAGATTTTTCTCACCAGAATAATCTTGTTCTCAAATTCTTTTCACACAAAAAACAGACATCAACAATTATTTACTAAAACCTGAAGGCTTTAAACAAATGTCAATATTGTCATTCTTTAAAAATGCAGTATATAATCGAATTTTTAATGTTCTTAACAATTTTCAATAAGGATCTACACAATATTGCCATGAGGTAGGTACAAGACCTCTGATTACTTCTTGCATCTCAAACATAGTCACATCTGTGACTATTAAGAACGTCAGAGGGACTTTCCTAATGGTCCAATGGTTAAGAATCAGCCTGCCAATGCACGGGACATGAGTTCCATCCCTGGTCTGGGAGGATCCCCCATGGTGCAGGGCAACTAAGCCCATTCACCACAATTACTGAGCCCAAGCCCTAGAGCTCAGGAGCTGCAACAAGAGAAACCACTGAAATGAGAGGCCTACACAGTGCAGGAAAGACTAGCTCCTGCTCACTGCAACTAGAGAAAGCCTGCGCAAAGCAATAAAGACTCAGCATGCCCACTTGGGGGAAAAAAAAATGTCAGAATTACAGGACCAAATAAAATGTATTGATCTTCCAGTCTTTCACTGACTTTGACAGCGGCATAAAGGGACACTGGTCAGTTAACACTTTGTAGCTTGCAGAGAGTATAAGATATAGTTTCCTGACTAGCAGACAGGAAAATTACATACCCATGAAAAGCTAAAAGGAGAGAAACTGCTTTAAGTTAAGATGGTCAAAAGACATCTCATAAGAAGCAGAAGGTGGGCTGACTCAAAGGTTTTCAACAGCCAAGACGAAGACAGAACATTCTGGAAAAAAGTAAAAGCCCCAAAATGCAAGGTATATGCTGAAGCCACAGGATATCCATATGCAAAAGACTGAAGTTGATTCCCTACAAAAATTGACTCAAAATGGATAAAAGACATAAATGTAAGAGCTAAAATTATAAAATTCTTAGAAGAAAACAGAGGAGTAAATCTCATGACCTCATGATTTTTTAATTACGGCAACAGGAGCACATGCAACAAAAGTAAAGATAGAGATGTTGGATCTCATCAAAATTAAAAAATTTTGTGCTTCACCATTAAGTGAATTGACAACCCATGGAAGGAGAGAAAATGCTGCCTCATATAACTGATAAGGAATGTTTATCTGGAATACATAAAGAACTCTCAGAACACATCAGTATAAACAAATAATCCATTTTAAATATAGGCAAAGGATCTGAATAAATTTTCTCCAAATTTCTCCAAAGAAGATATACAAATGACAAATAAGCCCATGGAAAGATGCTCAACATCATCAGTCATCAGGGAATGCAAATAAAAAACACAGTGATACCATTTCATATCCACTAGCATGGCTATAATCCAAAAATAGATAATAAGAAGGAAAGATGTAGAGAAATGAGTACCTTAAGCAACTACTGCTGATGAGAATGTAAAGTTGTGTGGCTGCTTTTGAAAACAGTCTAGTTATTTCCTCAAAAGGGTAAACACAGAGTAACCATATGACCTAGCAATTCTACTCGTAGGTATATATCCAAGAGAAATAAATGTTTCCACACAAAAACTTGAATGTGAATGTTCAAAGCAGCATATTTATAAAAACCAAAAATCAGAAACAACCCAAATGTCCATCAACTGATGAGTGAATAAAAAACCATGACGTTGTCATACAATAAAATATTATTTGGCAATAAGAAGAAAGAAAATATAGACACTTGCTACAAACATGGATAAACTTTTAAAACTTTATGCTAAATGAAAGAAGCTAATCACAAAAGACCATATACAGTATGGTTCCATTTATTTGAAAGTGAAACTGAAAGTTCTCAGCTGTGTCCAACTCTTTGTGAGCCCATAGACTGTAGCCTACCAGGCTCCTCTGTCCATGGAATTCTCCAGGCAACAATACCAGAGTGGGTAGCCTATCCCTTCTTCAGCAGATCCTCCTGACTCAGGAATCAAACCCGCATTGCAGGTGGATTCTTTACCAGCTGAGCTACCAGGGAAGCCCTAAACGTTCAAAATAGGCAAACCTAAATGACTTCCCTGGTGGTGCAGTTGGTAAAGCATCTGCCTACGATGCGAGAGACCTGGGTTCAATCCCTGAATCAGGGAAGATCCCCTGGAGAAGGAAACGGCAACCCACTCCAGTACTCTTGCCTGGAAAATCCCATGGATGGAGGATCCTGGTAGGATCCATGGTGTCGCTAAGAGTAGGACATGACTGAGTGACTTTTTCATAGTGATAAGAGAGTAGATTAGTGACTTGCAGAAGAGTGGGTGGAGAGGAGACAGGGAGTGACTGTTAATAGTTTTTTGTGGGAAGGATAGGTAATAAGAGTGCTCTAAAACTGATTGCCATGATGGTCGAACAACTCTGTGAATATACTAAAAACCACTGAATTGTACATTTTAAATAGGAGAATTATGTTATTATGTGAATTTATCTTAATAAAACAGTTTTTTAAAATATGCAAGGTATGTTTAATATAGAGAACCAGAAATAGACAATTCTGACCAGATAAAGTAAATTTGATAGTGACAAATGGAAACTAAAACTAGAAAATAGGTTGCCCCTGTGGTATACTTGCAGCCCTTTGATGAGAAGAAAAAGAGTTAGAACTGTATTCCTACTTTTCCAGCTAATTTCTTTAGGATGATATGTATATAAAGAGCCCAAAACCTAATAAGCATCCAAAAAATGATAACTGTTCTTATTATTATCATTATCAGGAGGTCCCTGATCATTCTAGACAGTGCATTCACTTTACCAGGACCTCTGGCCTGGCCTCTTAGGCCCTCCGTAGTCTGGATTTTATGTGACCACTTGATCTTAGCTCTACCAAGACCATGATCTTAATTTACTTAAAGTTGAGTTTTAAGCCAACATTTTCACTCTCCTCTTTCACTTTCAATAAGAGACTTTAGTTCTTCTCTTTCTGTCACAAGGGTGTTGTCATCTGCATATCTGAGGTTATTGATATTTCTCCTAGCAATCTTGATTCCAGCTTGTGCTTCATCCAGCCCAACATTTCTCATGATATACCCTGCATATAAGTTAAATAAGCAGGGTGACAATATACAGCCTTGATGTATTCAAAGAAAACTAAGATCATGGCATCTGGTCCCATCACTTCATGGCAAATAGATGGGGAAACAGACTTTGTTTTTTCGGGCTCCAAAATCACTGCAGATCGTGACTGCAGCCATGAAATTAAAAGACATTTGTTTCTTGGAAGAAAAGTTATGACCAACCAAGACAACATATTAAAAAGCAGAGACATTAGTTTGCCAACAAAGGTCCGTCTAGTCAAAGCTATGGTTTTTCCTGTAGTCATGTATGGATGTGAGAGCTGGACTATAAAGAAAGCTGAACGCAGAAGAATTGATGCTTTCGAACTGTCGTGTTGGAGAAGATGCTTGAGAGTCCCTTGGACTTTGAGAAGATCCAACCAGTTCATCCTAAAGGAAATCAGTCCTGAATATTCATTGGAAGGACTGATGCTGAAGCTAAAACTCCAATACTTTGGCCACCTAATGCGAAGAACTGACTCATTGGAAAAGACCCTGCTGCTGGGAAAGATTGAAGGTGGGAGGAGAAGGGGCTGACAGAGGATGAGATGGTTGGCTGCATTCACCAACCCAATGAACATGAGTTTGAGTAAACTCCAGGAGTTGGCGATGGACAGGGAGGCCTGGTGTGCTGCAGCCTGTGGGATCACAAAGAATCAGACATGACTAAGTGACTGAACTGAACTGAACTGAACTGAACTGAGCTACCAACACCTGAGGTCCAATCAACTTAATTCAATTTAATTTTGTAGATTAAAAAAGACAATGGATGTCAGCTTGACTTTTGGATCCTTAAAAAAAAAAATTCATTATGCCTGAAAATCTAGGCATAATGTAATGCACAAAGGTAATATCCACATAGGTAAATTAGACTTGTAAGTTATTTTGAGGTAATAGAATGTCACTGGAATAATAGGTGAAAAACAATTAAGCACAATTGTGGCTATGTTCACTATGTTAACCAGACACATATCAGTAGAGGGAAACTATTAGAGATTAGTGTGTGGAAGAGAGTGGACTTTACAAGAACAAGAGAGAAACTGAAAGTCACCCAAGACACCTATAACTTTTCCAGCTTTGATAGATTAGTACTTTGAGCCACAAGAGGAACCATAGAATTTTCTTCCAGAAATTTTCTGTTGAACAAAAGAATTCAAACCACATGTGCATCTCAAATGCATTGACATTTTACTAATATTAAAAATAACCCCAGAGAAAGCATAGAATTTTTCCTCTGAGTTTCTATTTTTTTATCTAGGACTATGGGAGAGATATAACTTTTTAATTGTCAGGTAGATAATGAATGCATACAAGTCATCAAAGAGTCACCAAAGAAACCCCTAAAATTAACAAACAAAATGAAAAGTGGTTTTCCCATCTCTGAGCACACTAATAATTTCAAGTCTAACTACTCAGGTTAGAATGTATTCTGGTTGCTAGTATGTATATAATGAAACTCAGATTACTTCTAAACTTAGGATAGTTATCAACGAGTGAGCAGAAAGAGAACAAAACCTCTAACATAACACGGCAGTCACCTGCACAAAGAATAGCACCTTTTCATACAGCTGCAGAGACAAATCCTCCCTGGGATTCCACAATATCAACAACTACTCAACTTCTCGCCCTTGTAATTTCCAAATTGGAGCAGTAATCTCCTCTTCCAGGTTTGCCTCAGCCCCTGAGTCTGACATTACTGTACAGCTGAGGCTGTATAAGAAATTAGTTGGCATTAGTTAGCACATGAAGATAGGCAGGTCAGAAGAGCCGTGAGGTAAAGAAAAAACTCAGAGATTTAAAACCACCATGGATAATCCACCTGGTGGTTAAACCATATGGTAACACAGACAAACCATATGTGTTCTACCAAATGTCCAAAACTGTACGTGGCAATCCTGCACATCAGAGGTCTGCTCAAGGGAGGTCTTTCCACTGACATCTACATTACCTTTCAATACGTGTACCATCTTTCTTTTTGTGTTTGTATTTCTTTAAAGGGAGAAGGAAGACAAGAATGAAGATAAAGCCATTAAAAACAAAATCTGCAAGCTATTCTAAAAGCATAGTCTTTTACAGTTTAATTTTTTTTTCTCATTTCAAAATAAAAACTTTATATTTATACTATGCCATGTAAATTCCAAGGATAGTTTAATCACTTCTATTATTCAAATACAAATTATTCATATTTCTAATTATAATGGAATTACAGTATTTCTTCAAGCCCGTTTATTTATTTCGCTAAAACACAGTATATTTCTTGTTACTTTCTACCTTTTACCTGATGTAGAAACAGGAAGTAGCTCAGCCTTCAGGCCAAGAGAAAGCACCATTATTACTTATCCTTGCAGCTCAAAAATAACCCCCGAGGTCTAAAGTTTCATTTCCAAAACTACCTCTCACATAGAGTCTATTATCTGATTGAAGGAAAAGACATTAGCTGCCATAGCCCTAGGACCTAAGCTTATTTTGTCTCTGAGCCAAACAAGACTACAGTTCCTAATAGAATAGCATAATAAGCAATCTTCCAAGAGCTATAGTCAGTAATTTACTAAAATTACTCCAAAAGACAGCATAGGAAGCATAAACTTTTGCTTAGTTTAATATTTCCTTTCCTATGATTTAAAGGAAAAGGGATTTAAAAATAAACTACTAGGTAGATTTAAAAATAAGAAAGCTACAAATCTATTCAAGATGAAAATTAGCAATTGGTTAGAGTTAATGATGACCTTAATATGTTCAAAATTAATAGAAAGAAAAAGTAATAGGAAATGTCCTAAACATGGAAAATCTAGAGGCAAACATATGCCTCCCAAGCAGAAAATCTAACATTAGACATTAAAACCTATGCATTCTCTCTCTGAAAGATCTTCATACAAATTATCCACAGGAATTCAAGTATCAAGGGAAAAGTACTGCATACAAAATTTAATATTCAAATATACAACCTGGGAAAAGGAAAACATTCTTGATGAAATGGAATATGGCAGCTATTTAGAGCTAACACATTTAGGACTATTAGAAACTATTATTGATTAGGATTAATAAAGAATAATAAATGTTGAATTCCAAAATAAAATTTGGAAGCATTCTAGAATACTTTTTAAATTGTGTGTCCTATGGAGTGTAAATATATAATCAAACACTGTTTGCCAAGAAACTGACAAAGAAGCTAACTGTCCTGAATTACTTTCACGAAGACTGACTTCTAGAGAAACCATAATAATGCCACACATCTGAAATACATTTCTCTAAACTCAGAAAAACAGCATGTTTGCAAACCATAGGCCTGTGGAATTAGTTTTCAAGGTCCTGAAGAAAATTTGTATATATTTTGTCCCCAAAAAAGTGGCCATAGGCATGTTAACATGCGTAAAAGGATGTGACTGGCTTAGCCATACTAAGCCATTAGTAAAGAAAATTCTGGTCCTCTATGCCTCTGCCTTACTTTCTCTATTTTCAGACCTATAAGGCCCCTGGGTTGTTTCTTTTCCCTAGTGCCCCATCAAATCGTATTTGCAATATGGATCTAATATCACCACTTTGTTCCTGTGTCAATTTAGGCTGTGACTTGCTACTCTCAGAGGTGTCTGCTTTCTTTCCCATGATGGAATAAAATGCTGTACTTTATTTCTCACTACAAAATAAAAGGTTTTGTCCTGGTTGAAGTCATTTCAGCATCCAGAGAGCAACTGCAGGAGTCGTGAAACTTTTACCTTTGAAATCTTACTTTAAACAACTGCCCATTCTTTTCCTATAAAGCCAGCCTGGCTATTGGAAAGCTATTTCTCACATTTGAAACTGCTTGTTGAACTAATTCAACTCCATGCAAAATTAGCAGGTTCTCTTCTTACAGAGATGTTCTTCCATCTTTGTATCTGATGACCCCATTCAGTGACTCTGAAGAACCCAGTTCATCATTTCTATCACTGCCTACCCAAAAGAAGCATGCAGAAATATAAAAGCACTTCTTTTATTAATTCAAAAAAAAAGTAGTGATCTAGGGATCCCAGAGAGGGCAACCCTGGGAAGGGTGATAACTCACACTGTGCACAGTGAAGAAATAACTATTTCCAGACCGCGCAACAGCTTTCATGCATGCGAGGAATCCTACTTCTCCCTCTGTCATTTTTAATCAGGGAGGTGGAGCCGCCACAGACGTTTGGTAGCGAGTGAGACAACGGTCAAAACTCAGTGCCTATACTGGCTCAGCAGCTCACAGAAACAAATGTCATGAACAAAGTGAGTGACATGCAGGCAGTGGTGGGGATCCAGGAGATAGCAAACCCTGCCAAGAGGTGGCATCTGTGACTCAGCTACCCTGTGGCTATACAATGTTGCCAGATCACCAATTATTTTAAAAAAGAAAACCTAAAACACAGATTTTCATGTGAAATTTGTTAGCAACTACCAAGCAGTAATGCAAATGTTTAAAAACACTGGGTGGGGTAAGTCTGGGTGAGTCAAACTAAAGCCACCAGTTGTCAGGGTGTCTCCCACTGGTCAAGTGTTTTGTCCCTCTATTATATAATTATGATCACCTGGCCCAATCCCCTATGATTTCACCAATGGGATTTTGACCTATGGGACCCAGAGGGAATAAATGATATAATGATTAATGTTATATGTCAGTTTTTTGGATGAGATCAACATTTAAATCAGTGAATTTGGGGTAAAGCAGATTGTTCTCCATAATGTGGGTGGGCCTCACCCACTCATTTGATGGCCTGAATAGAACAAAAAGAGTGGCCTCCCTGAACAAGAGAGAATTCTCCAGAAGAATGCCTTCCAACTTCATCACACCACCAGCTCTCCTGCGTATCAAGCCTGCTGGCCTGGCCCACATTACAGATTTTGCACTCATCAGCCTCCATAATTGTAAAAGCCAATCATTTATAATAAATATATGCATATTGTATTGGTTCTATTCTCTGGAGAAACCAATACAATTTGGCCAAAGTCACAAAACTAGTCTGGGGAAATCTTTAAATGAATTGTTCTCTTTCCCTAGAGTATGTTCCAGTGTACTATACTGGAGCAGGAATCCTTATAAAGTAGAAAATGGCATTACAGACATTACAGACAGTGGTGGCTCTGATGGTAAAGAATCCACCTGCAATGTGGGAGACCTGGGTTCGATCCCTGGGTTGGGAAGATAACCTGGAGAAGGGCATGGCAACCTATTCTAGTATTCTCGCCTGGAGCATTCCATGGACAGAGGAGCCTGGCGGGATATAATCATGGGTTGCAAAAGAGTCAGACATGACTTAGTGACTAAACACAGCACATGTATATACATTACAATACCCAGAGACAGCACATACAATGTGTATTTCTCAGAATGTAGCTGCAGCTCTACAGAATCATATAAGTACTTGTTTATATACAGATTCCTAGGTCTAGCTCCAGATGAGCTGAATACAGCTCTCTAAGTTGGGGCCCAGGAATCCACATCTTGGCAGCTCCCCAGCATGGTTCCTGTGCACACCAAAGCATGATAACGCTGGAGTAATCAAGAGGCAAAATAGATTAGCAGTAAAGAGCACAGACTCTAGAGCCAGACTGCCTGGCTTGGAAGCCCAGCTACTTAACCCCTGTGCTTCAAACCAGAGTACACTTCACACNGGGCCCAGGAATCCACATCTTGGCAGCTCCCCAGCATGGTTCCTGTGCACACCAAAGTATGATAACGCTGGAGTAATCAAGAGGCAAAATAGATTAGCAGTAAAGAGCACAGACTCTAGAGCCAGACTGCCTGGCTTGGAAGCCCAGCTACTTAACCCCTGTGCTTCAAACCAGAGTACACTTCACACCTCACATCCCAGAGATGACATGAGGATTGAACAAGGCAAGGTTGTAAACACTGGCGCATAATTAGAATTTAATTAATGGTAGATATTACTAAATTCTCTCATCACAGGTTTTCTGGCACACTTTCAGTATCATGCTAATCAACATTTATAGTGATGATCACAGTGGCACTTTAAGATCTTGAAATACTTGCTAAAGCAAAGATCAATGTGGTTAGATGCTTCATTTCATGAAAATTCTTTGTAACTTGATAATTTGCATGTAACATCAACGGTAACTTTTTCTAGAGATTAGAACNGTAGTTTGAGCATTCTTTGGCATTGCCTTTCTTTGGGATTGGAATGAAAACTGACCTTTTCCAGTCCTGTGGCCACTGCTGAGTTTTCCAAATTTGCTGGCATATTGAGTGCAGCACTTTCACAGCATCATCATTTAGGATTTGAAATAGCTCAGCTGTAATTCCATCACCTCTACTAGCTTTGTTCATAGCGATGCTTCCTAAAGCCCACTTGACTTCACATTCCAGGATGTCTGGCTCTAGCTGAGTGATCACACCATCATGGTTCTCTGGATCACGAAGATATGTTTTATATAGTTCTTCTGTGTATTCTTGTCACCTCGTCTTAATATCTTTTCTTCTGTGAGGTCCATACCGTTTCTGTCTTTTTATTGTGCCTATCTTTGCATGAAATGTACCCTTGGTATCTCTAATTTTCTTGAAGAGAACTCTAATCTTTCCCATTCTATTGTTTTCCTCATTTTTTTGCATTGATCACTTAGAAAGGCTTTCTTATCTCTCTTTGCTATTCTTTGGAACTCTACATTCAGATGGGTATATCTTTCTTTTCTTCCTTTGCCCTTCGCTTCTCTTCTTTTCTCAGCTCCCTGGCTCATTGCTGAATAACAAACCAACTGGGCCCCATTTCTATGAAGAAGTTTGAATCTCTGGAATTCTACTTGTTTACATTCTAGGTGCCCAAAAGCAAAGAGAGGACCAATGCTCAGTCATCAATATCAGAACTCCAGATCTTTAATGAAGCCATCCCTTTTTTTTTTTCTGAATGCACACTTTATTTTAGGTAATATTGCTGTTAGTGGAGGTGGGGGGTTAACTTTTTTTTTTTTTAATTTTTATTTTTACTTTATTTTACTTTACAATACTGTATTGGGTTTGCCATACATTGACATGAATCCACCACGGGTGTACATGAGTTCCCAATCCTGAACCCCCTCCCATCTCCCACCTCCTTCCCCATATGACTCAGACGGTAAAGAATTCGCCTGCAATGTGGGACACCTGGGTTATATCCCTGGGTCGGGAAGCTTCCCTGGAGGAGGGCATAGAAATCATTCCAATGTTCTTGCCTGGAGAATCCCCAAGGACAGAGGAAGCTGGCTGACTACATACAGTCCATGGGGTTGCAAAAGTCAGGCATGAATGAGCAACTCAGCATAGCACAGCACACCCCTTAAAATATTTACATAACTATCTTTCTGTTATGGCTGCTGCTGCTGCTAAGTCGCTTCAGTCGTGTCCGACTCTCTGCGACCCACGGATGGCAGCCCACCAGGCTCCCTCGTCCCTGGGGAAATTTTAAAAAGTAACGCTTTTTCTCATTCAACAAATATTTGTTGAGTTTCTATTAATTTCCAGGAACTAAATTATCTCCAAGGCTAACAGTGAACAAGGCAATCATCTTTTCCCTCATAAACTTGGAAGCCCCAAGAGACAAATGTCATATACAGAATATATATAAAAGTGTCTAAAATTTTGCTTGGCACATACACTCAATAAATTTGCAGTGATAAAACTTATTGATATCAACTAGTAATGATTCTATAAAATATAAAGACTTTTAAAAATTATTTTAATTGGAGAATAATTACTTTATAATATTATGAAGGTTTTGTGTCAAAAATATGAGAAATTTATAATTCAAGTAGTTTGTTGAGCATCACTGACAGGGTGTTTGCAGTATTTAGAATTCTCCTCAAGTCTCAATCTTGAGTCTTGCTACTTTGATCTTGTCAGTGGCCACTAAATCAAAAGACACATCTAAATAATCAGATCTAAGAAATCTTATTCAGAAGGCAGACATTGCTGATTTAAATGATGCTTGAAATGCACCACAGCAACTTGAAACTTTCCCTGCTCTCAGTTAAGTAGAGTGATATTCATACCAGGAAAAGAAACAGTGGCAGAAACATACAGGAGAAAGTAAACTGTCATTTCTGAAAAGCAACTGAAGAAAAACTCCACCAGGCTTATTCCATCATCTCCAAATGCCTTAAAAGCTAAAATCTGGACATATTAATCATCAGGCAACAGCAATATAGTAATGCCACTAATGTACACTCTGGTGGTAATGTAGAAAAATTAGAAATTCTTGATATCATAAATATACATCCAGGAAATACAGACAGGACTTAACATCTGCTATATTTCAATAACATTTAGTCTTTTATTATTAAGAAAATATATTACCATACTACTTTTGTTTTGTCTGAAATAAGATGGATGACATGTAATAAAATACTTATGAAAAGGGCACTCTATTGTATCTCATCTTAGTCAAGCCAGAAACTATATTTTTCAATAAAAATGATTTCAACAAGCATCTCTTTAGTGTTATTATAAGCACCGTAATATACTAAGATAAATGTCAAATTATTAATATGACTGTTTCAAAAGCTGTATTTATTTTCCATCTCATTTGTCTTAAAACACTTAAAATTCTGATAGAATTTCTGTTTTCAAATTCATTGTGCCAATGATAGCTCCTGAAACATTATTCTAAATTATAAGTCAGAAGAAAAATATGTTAGGAGAGAAGTGTGAAATAAGAATCCAAAAATTTAAAAATAACCTTTTTAGGCAAACATTTGTGAATTCTTAGACATATTCCATCAGTTAAAACAAAGTGATGCTATATATGGTGCATTATTTTAGAATTATCAGTTCTAAAACTTTACTGCATATACTTTGTTTCCATATTTTAATTTTTCATGCAGAAGTATTTTTTTCCTCTCTAAACCTCCAGTGAGAAGTGTTGGTTAACACAAAACGCATGTGTTGTAATACTTTTCTCGAAACCCTGGAGTCAACCCTTTGCATATAACTTTCTAATAGAAAAAAAAAAAAAACCCACATACTTCATTTTCCCTCAGGAGCAGCATGAGATTTCCAATCCTTTGCTTGAGCACATAAAATATTAAGAGCCAATTTTCAGCTGCACCTCTGTCACTTCCATTATCATTCTACACGTCCAGAGGTGATAATGGACTCCGTAAATTGCAGTCTTTCTCCATCCTAGAACACTGAGGGTTTCACCAGGGGACAGTTCCACACAAAGGTGGCCCAGATGTATGCTAATGGTGCTGAGCAGTGAGAAGCAGACACCCCCAAACAAGATAATGTGATGTGTTACCCAGAGGAAAGACAAAATGAGCAGAAAACAATTTCCTTAGGAATTCAGTGAAATCAACAACAACCTATGCTTGCTCATAAATCAGATGCATAGCACTGTCTTCATAGAACCTTGGAAGCAGAAGATTAAAATATATTCCTGATACCTTGCCTGTGAAGGAGCAGTTTGTCTAAACCAACACAGAGTAAGGGCTCATAGACACTGATGTTGAAAGACTTATGGCAAAGGCTATTATTCCCCACTGACTTTTTTCAGACACAATGAACAGATCTGCCAGCACTAGTGGAATTATCCTCAAACACAAAGTGAGAAACAAGGTAAGGTAAAAGAACACGTTTATCTTAGCCACTGCTGAAATGATACCCACCACTCTCTGTGGTGGCAGTTTCTCTACTTAAGACTAAGGAAACGAATGGGATTGACGTTGGGTTTTTAAATGATTATGTTTCCATTGTCCTATGCAAAATAAAAACCATATGTTAGGGAAAGTATATAGGAGGAAGTGACTTAGATCTTGTTTTTCTCCCTTTTCCATAGACACTATCCTAACTATACGTCTCTCTAGTACTGAGTTGAGTGTTGACTGATCGATCCCACTGGACTGAGTACTGATGCCTTGGGCAAGGGGGTGGGACTGGAGTTGGAAGACAAAGGTTGTGCCCAAAGAAAAGAGCTCCAAGAGAAAGGAAAGAGAATGAAATCAGATTGTGTTGCTCAGATAATTAAATGTAGCTCTTTTACATAATACCCATGATCATAATTATGACCAATATGCTAAGAAAGCTAAATGTTGGATAAGTGAAGGTGAGGCCAATTTTAATGCTATAAATACATTTTGGGACCAAATCAATATTCTTCAAAGTAACATCAGGAAAGTCAGATCTCAAAAACAAAACAATACACACACAGAGAGGAAAGAGAATAAAGAAAAGAAAAAAAAAAAAAGGAAAGAGAAGAAAAGAAGAGTACAGAAGAGAAAAAAGAAGGACTCAGGATATTTATTTAGGCCAAAATGTTATCAATAGCTCCACATCTTCTTGCCTACCATTCCCTTCAGTAAACAGCAAGCACTTAAATGTGTGAAAGCACCGTATCAAGCACTAGGGCTTAAAGAGAAAAAAAGTCCGATGATTTTAGTCTTGAAGAGAAATAGACAAGTAAAGAGATTATTACAATACAGTGTGGTACTTGCTATGGGAGGAGTATCAGAAAGCTGCTTCTGATGACATTTTACCATCCTGTCAGAGTTTTCATAACTTATTCTTAGGATTTTATATCCTTACCCTCCATATCTCTTTCCTCAAGGAAAATGGGAGTAAAATCAATGCATTAACAGAATCTAAAATTTATACTTATTTACAATTAGAACCACTGAAATCCAGAATAGGCAAATTCAGAGACAGCACGCTAGGGGAAGGGAGGTGCGAGTCCTAGAGAGTGGTTACAAGGGCTTCTTCTAGAGATGTGAAAAAGTTCTGAAACTAAAGAAAACACACTATGAATGTACTAAGCGCCACTGAATTATACAGTTTAAAATGGTTAAATATCTTCTATGTGAGTCTTAGCTCAATGAAAAAGACAATCAAAATACTTCCTTTGCAACTGTGTGGCACTGTTTGAAACAGTCATTGTGAAATATCACAAAAATTTACAGGATCCATCAATCTTCTGTTTTTCATTTCTTACCCTCTAGCAGGGAATAGTGCTATGCTCTTTGGAAAAAAAAAAAAATCAGAAAGCTTTGATATAATTGGGTAACTAGAGCAAAGTTAATTTCTTTGAGATAATTTTAAAGTTCATAAGATGATAAGAGTACAGTAGCCTAACAGGAGGTACTATGATTACATGTCAGTCTTCTCAAAAACTTTCTCTTCTATGAATTTTTAATGATGCAAGTAATTTTTCAAGGTCATTGAGAGAGCAAGCAGTTATTCAGACGTTAAATTTGTTCACAGTTTCTTGGCAGCTTTGCAAGAAAACAAGCAAGTGGGATTTGTGGAGGAGGGAAAATGGTGTGCTGAGGAAGAGATGAATTAGAAGTAATATATAATTAGCTGCAGATATAGCTTATTCACTTTCTAACCTAGTAGAATATTATCTAGGTGTTCTTGAACATGGAAGGGGACTTAAAATTCATCATTTTCTGATTGGAGTTGTGGTATATCTATCTATTTATCTATACACACATATACTATACACATATATTATACACATATATTTTCCATATCTGTAAAACTCATTTTTCTAATGGTTTGAATATATTAGCATCCATATATCTGCTGAACATTCCTAATTTCACAATTAAGACGATGGAAAGGACATTAAGAAATATTACATTTGTTAATGCTTGCAGACCAGAATGAGATATCTCCCCAAACTTGAAAATAATAAGAAATTATATTGCCCTTAAAGTTAAACTATAAAGTGGAAACATAACGGAACAAGAAAGGGCTATGCAAAATGTACATATGTATTAAAAAATAGTGTTTTAATCCCTAGAGGAGGCAGAGGATCATTAATCATCCATGGGATCATAATAAAAGGGGAGTCACCGAGGTTAGTATTCAAAGTATCTTTCAAACTTTGTTCGGGAGAGTATGACCTTTAGGCAATAAACTTCAAGAATTTCTTCCCATGGGCAAAGTCATGTCTAAGCTGAAGATAGATGAGGGGCTTGTATTGTTTCCTTCCCAGTAGCAGGACCTTCTCTACTGCATTTGGTAGCCATCTGCAATGGCCCAGAATTGTATGATTCGTCTAATTCTCCTTGACCTGACTGCAAACAACCTTTATTACTTATTTCTCCATGTTCTTTTGCCTACAGAGAGAAAATGCTTTTGTCATACAGACGTTGATAATCTTGTCCTTGAGATATTAGTTCTTACTAGATTGGAATACCTGAACATTCATTTGACTATCCTTGTGTCTAGACTACAGGGAGAGAATGCACCACCATGGTTCATGGGAGTATTCCATTCTATATAATGATTATGTTTTCCATTTTAAATTGGAATTTTGGTTTTCTGCCTCAGTGTACCCAGGGGGGGAGGACTAAATCCACTTGTGTCTGAAACCATAAGCGTGAGAGCCAGGCCCTAGATGCTAATCTATTTGCTAAAATAATGGCTGTCCCATGAGGCTTGTAGGTGACAGTTGGAGGATTTGTCCCAGGTTAATAACATACAGGGGGGCTTCCCTCATAGCTGAGCTGGTAAAGAATCCCCCTGCAATGCAGGAGACTCCGGTTTGATTCCTGGGTCAGGAAGATCTGCTGGAGAAGGGATAGGCTAAAGAATAGGGATAGGCTGGTAAAGAATCCACCTGCCCCTGGAGAAGGAAATGGCAACCCACTCCAGTATTCTTGCCTGGAATATCCCATGGATAGCTGAGCCTGGCAGGCTACAGTCCATGTGGTCATAAAGAGTCAGGCATGACTGAGCATGCATGCACGTAATTTACTTACATATGTCATAATAAAGATAGGCTCAATGCAGGATAAAAAAAAAAAAAAAAGAATCCACCTGCATTGCGGGAAACCTGGATTAAATCCCTGGGTTGAGAAGATTCCCCGGAGAAGGCAGAGGCTACCCAATCCAGTATTCTGGCCTGGAGAATTCCATGGACTGTATAGTCCATGGGGTCACAAAGAGTTGGACGTGACTGAGCGACTTTCACTTCACTTCACAACACACAGCCTCCCTTATATAGAGATGTCCTTTTTCCTCACTTTTAATTGCTGTGCATATGATGATCACAATTATAATAGGGCAATGAAACATTAATCTAGAGTATAATATTGACAAATGGAACAGACCACCAACTATCAAAGAGAGGTTAAAATCACAAAATCAAGAAGAGAAAATCTGTTCAAGTAAATGTCTTCACCTACATGTGTATGCATGCATTTAAAAAATACTCTATGTCACACTGTTCAGTACTGTTTTTAGAGTTCATTAAACTTGAATTCAGAAACATTAGGAATGCACTCCTTTTTGCTATTTCCTATTTTCACACCTATTCATTTTACTGATTGTAAACAAATATGTTTTAAAAAGTACAGAAGGGAATCATATTCCATATAGAACACTGCTTTGTGCGATACTCTTTTAAAAACTTGTTTCCTTAAATAAACAAATGTGAAAAGAAAGTGACTTGCCTTGTCCTCTTTATTATCCCTTTGCCAAATTGTGCTGTCAAAGAATTGTAGTGACCGAATCAAATACTCTTCCCATCTTTGTCACTTTTCATTTGTCTGAGANGAGGCTTGTAGGTGACAGTTGGAGGATTTGTCCCAGGTTAATAACATACAGGGGGGCTTCCCTCATAGCTGAGCTGGTAAAGAATCCCCTTGCAATGCAGGAGACTCCGGTTTGATTCCTGGGTCAGGAAGATCTGCTGGAGAAGGGATAGGCTAAAGAATAGGGATAGGCTGGTAAAGAATCCACCTGCCCCTGGAGAAGGAAATGGCAACCCACTCCAGTATTCTTGCCTGGAATATCCCATGGATAGCTGAGCCTGGCAGGCTACAGTCCATGTGGTCATAAAGAGTCAGGCATGACTGAGCATGCATGCACGTAATTTACTTACATATGTCATAATAAAGATAGGCTCAATGCAGGATAAAAAAAAAAAAAAAAGAATCCACCTGCATTGCGGGAAACCTGGATTAAATCCCTGGGTTGAGAAGATTCCCCGGAGAAGGCAGAGGCTACCCAATCCAGTATTCTGGCCTGGAGAATTCCATGGACTGTATAGTCCATGGGGTCACAAAGAGTTGGACGTGACTGAGCGACTTTCACTTCACTTCACAACACACAGCCTCCCTTATATAGAGATGTCCTTTTTCCTCACTTTTAATTGCTGTGCATATGATGATCACAATTATAATAGGGCAATGAAACATTAATCTAGAGTATAATATTGACAAATGGAACAGACCACCAACTATCAAAGAGAGGTTAAAATCACAAAATCAAGAAGAGAAAATCTGTTCAAGTAAATGTCTTCACCTACATGTGTATGCATGCATTTAAAAAATACTCTATGTCACACTGTTCAGTACTGTTTTTAGAGTTCATTAAACTTGAATTCAGAAACATTAGGAATGCACTCCTTTTTGCTATTTCCTATTTTCACACCTATTCATTTTACTGATTGTAAACAAATATGTTTTAAAAAGTACAGAAGGGAATCATATTCCATATAGAACACTGCTTTGTGCGATACTCTTTTAAAAACTTGTTTCCTTAAATAAACAAATGTGAAAAGAAAGTGACTTGCCTTGTCCTCTTTATTATCCCTTTGCCAAATTGTGCTGTCAAAGAATTGTAGTGACCGAATCAAATACTCTTCCCATCTTTGTCACTTTTCATTTGTCTGAGAAAGGAACCCCAAGGAACCAACATGACAAGAGTACCCAGCTAAAGACTCCTCGTCTCCATGCACATTTTCTATTTGCACGTTTAATGCTGTTAATATTTCAGCAGCTGTGGTACTAGGGTCAAACTGAAACTTTTATCTATTTAATTCTGAATCCCTAGTCACAGACTTTGGAGAGAAAGAGGTTGAGACTGACAGTGAGTGAGAAGGGGAGAGAGAAAAAGAAAGAGAGATTCATTTTTTAAGAACTAACCGTCAGCAAGAAGACAGGGACATCAGTCTTACAGAACTGAATTCTGCCAGCAACCACAGACCCTAGTCAAGGATTTACACCCTAGAAGGGACTGCAGCACAGGCCAGGCTGACACCTTAATTTCTGCCTGAGGAGACTCTGTACCAAGAACACTGCCAGCCCATTCCCAGAGGTCTGTCCTGTTCAACCCAGAAATATGACCAGCTTTCTTTGTAGTGTTAAACTAAACATTACAATAATATTTAAATAGAAATTATTATATTAAATACTATATTTTTACCTCTATGTTAGCCCTGAAACAGGGATCACTGAGATTAAAAAAGATTGTTTAAAAAATGTCTGTATCATATCTTTTTACCAGCAGCTTTTTGCTGAATGTTTTTTCAGTCAGGTGAAAAAGAATTTTTTATCATATTCCTTACACATCTGTTTGTTTTTCACAAAAGCTAGCACATAATTTTTAATTTGCTTTTTCCATCTTTTTCTTTTTTTTACTAAAATTATAAAAATTTTCTTTCCTTTTTTCCCTCTCAAGCCCTCTTCCAGAGATAACTGAAGGAAAAGACTTCAATGAGATCTCTTCTAAAGTATTTCAAAATTACCCTTATTTTTTCAGAGTAGATTGATTATAAAAATAGATCTTCTTGGACTTTCCTGGTGGCTCAGACAGTAAAGAGTCTGCCTGCAATGCAGGAGACGCAGGTTCGATTCCTGGGTTGGGAAGATCCCCTGGAGAAGGCAATGGCACCCCACTCCAGTACTCTTGCCTAGAAAATCCCATGGATGGAGGATCCTGGTAGCCTACAGTCCATGGGGTCGCAAAGAGTTGGACATGACTGAGCAATGTCACTTTCACTTTCACCGTCACACAGGTAATTAGTACTCACAAAATATTTGGCTTTAATAAATAATACTGATTAAATTTTATTGAGTACCTACTGTAGCTTTATCCTTTAATTCTCATAATGACTCAATGAGTACTATTATTACTATTATTTAATAGAACACTTAAGTTCACAGTGGCCCTCAAATTTAAATGGTATGGCAAGAATTTATTACCATCAGTTTGACTTTTTCTACGTCTTTATTCACTAATATATAAATAAATGAATGAATGAACTCTAAAATTATAATTTCCTTTGGCTTGCTCTAAAAAGATTTCCTACTTCTCTTATCTCATAATTCCAGAAAAGTTATGTGGACATTCCTAGCACCTTTTCATTTAAGCTCGGCTAGTCACCTAGGATTTTTTCTAGGTTATTTTCTAGGTTATTTTATTACTCACTACTTCTATTTTAAGGAAAAACATATGGTTAAAAGGAACCCTGTGTTCCATTCGAAAAGTATCTTCTACTAGAAACAAAGATACTACAATTGTGCGGTGTTTTTCCTTTTCCTTCCAAATCTCAAATCCCTAGTTCCTTCCTATATTTAGTAAATACACCTGGAATTCAATTTAATCCTTTCATATGGCACTGTAATAGTTACTTTACGTTCCTTCTTCTAAGAACTGACTCTGGTGTGTACCTTGAATATTAAAAAAACATCAAAATGTACAAAGTCATTCAGTAGACTGATGCTGTATCATTCCAGTAATCAGTGTATTAAAACTCCCTCAAGGCCCATCAAGGTATCAGATCATGCTGGCTCCAGACCTGCCACTGTCTGCTCTGGTTCAATAACGATTATGCACATATTATTGAGTGAGCATATATCAGACCCATAAGTCACATTGTAAATGGACAGAATACAACAAATGTATACAAATAGACTATAATTACAACTTAGTTCAATACAATGGATTTGATATAGTTCTTTATAAGTTGAAAATATTCTAACAACCTTGTGAATGACTCTGCCCACAGAGTCATCAAGGATAACAGAATTGGAGGCAGAGCAGTCAATGTGGGCTCCAATTCCTTCAGAAATAAATGGAGGGACTTTAATGTGGCATTAACTCACATCACATTGCAACAATGGTGGATCATGTGATCCCAGGACGGTCTAAAGGAACACCCCTAAAAAAACTGCTTCTGTAGAACAGCAATCATTTACTGCGATACCCAGGTGGCACCAGGAAAGAATCTGCTGACAATGCAGGAGAGGTAAGATATGCGGTTTAGACACCTGGGTTGGGAAGATCCCTGGAGAAGGAAATGGCACTCCACTCCAATATTCTTGCCTGAAAAATTCCATGGGCAGAGGGGACTGGCAGGGGTAAACAAAGAGTTGGACATGACTGAGCACACATTTATTGCAATACAGTGTGGTGAGTTGGTAACAACATTGCTCTCAACTTTGTGAGCAACAATGGCAACCCACTCCAGTACTCTTGGCTGGAAAATCCCATGGATGGAGGAGCCTGGTAGCCTGCAGTCCATGGGGTCACTGGGAGTCAGACTCGACTGAGCGACTTCACTTTCGCTTTTGACTTGCATGCATTGGAGAAGGAAATGGCAACCCACTCCAGTGTTCTTGCCTGGAGAATCCCAGGGACAGGGGAGCCTGATGCGCTGCCGTCTATGGGGTCGCACAGAGTCGGACATGACTGAAGCGACTTAGCAGCAGCAGCAATCTTATCATCTAAGTATTTTTCAACAATTTTCTACACGTGTAACATTCTAATTACTTACTCATGGATTAGGTTATTTGTATGAACTATAATTCAAATAACATTAAATAACTTGGCAATTATTTTAAAGAGTAATGGGTTATTTTTTAGAATAGCCAGTGAGTAAAAATATATACTGACAGATATTAGATTAAGATTCCTTTTTCTCTGTGAAAATGAATTTTTCTTTGGATAAAATACAAGAAAACTGCATTTTTTAAAAGGGCTAAGAGTACCAAGTAACCACAAAGGCCCCCATGAGGACTCTCTGTGGGAAACTACCATCTTATAAGCCTGCTTCTGAAACTGTTTGGATGCATGGAATCAAAACTATAACTCTTCTGGGGGGAAAAGAAGAATAAAGTGTGTTTTTCATATTTCCTTGTAATAAACTTGCTCTTTGAAGAGTTCTATTCATTTATACACATGCATATATTAAATTTAAAATAATTTTAATTATTTATATATTATACTATCATACATTTATATATAGTATATAAATATAATTTGTAAACATATCTAAATATTCTTCGTGGAATAACCTAGATAGTAATCTGCTTCTCTTTTATCTAAGCCAATGCCAAATGTTTATGGATCTTAATTACAGCTACAAAATCCCTTTTGCCAAACAATATGACATAATAATGGAAGAGACATCCCATCATTTTCATAGGTCTGTCCACACTCAGTGAGAGAGGTTTCTACAAGGGAATAGAGGGAACAAATCTTGTAGGCCATCTTAGAATTCTATCTACTACATGTATGCTGCTGCTGCTGCTGCTGCTGAGTCGCTTCAGTCGTGTCCGACTCTGGGCGACCCCGTAGATGGCAGCCCACCAAGCTCCCCCGTCCCTGGGATTCTCTAGGCAAGAACACTGGAGTGGGTTGCCATTTCCTTCTCCAATGCATGGAAGTGAAAAGTGAAAGTGAAGTCGTTCAGTCGTGTCCGACTCTTAGGGATCCCATGGACCGCAGCCCACCAGGCTCCTCCGTCCATGAGATTTTCTAGGCAAGAGTACTGGAGTGGGGTGCCATTGCCTTCTCCCACTATATGTATACAAAAATCTTATTATTTACAAAAATTATAAATGGAGTAATAATTTCTACATAGGCACACAAGATGGTTTAAAATATTTCAGATATTTCAGCATATTACCTTCTGAAAACACATTTTCTTATTATAGAAAATATTCCTGAGTACTAATTTTAAATTATTGACAACTATTCTATTTCATTAAGTACTCTGAAGATGTAAATTGGTCCTGTCTAGTTTTTCACATAGACTTGAAGAGAAGATTTCTTAAAGCAAAATACCTTTTCCTCCAAAGACAATGTAAGGCAGGAAATTTATAATAACTCACATATTATTAGACTGATTTTCCTGTGAAGTTAAGATGTAAAATAGTCCTTTTCCAATATGAAGCAGAGGGCAGGAATGAGTCGAATAGATTTCAGAAAGAAAATCAGGGAAATAAATTGTTGTGGTCTTGGTGATTAAAATACTGTATTACGACATACTATAATCAAATGTCGGTATGAAAATATTCTCCTAATAAAATTATAAATTACTTTTGGCTCATGCAAAATAACATCTAGAAGAGAGAGAATCAAGTATTCACATTAATCTAAGTAAAATTTCAGTTTTACCTTAGAAATATCTCAAGGTGATAAAATGAGATTAATGGTAGTATAAAAAACGATACATCCTCATTATTTCCTGGTCAGTCATTCAGTATTTTCCTGGTGAAAACAATGACAACTCTGGGGCTTTCATTGGCAAGTCCACCTTGAGCTTGCTGTTGCACAGCTCAAACCAGGTGTTTCTCTAATCCTCTGTCAGACCCAATGCTGACCACACAGGAGGAAGTCCAACAGAGCTGATGCACGTGGTATTACTGACGGTGCTCCTAATACTGCCGGCAAAGTCAGGCTGCTTCCCCACCCAAGATATTCTCTCATGTGTGGATATTTAACCAAATAAGAGGAAATACTTCTTTGCCCCTTTTGATTTTCTCATTTTTATCCTGTGGTTGTATGATTGGAACTTGAAATTACTTATTGACTTTTTACTTGTTTACTGATTCCCACAATCCTTTCCTCAATCAACATGATAGAGCCTTGGAGGCTTTTAGAGGTGAGGAAGTAGAAAGAAAATGATATGCTGTATTATCATAAAATACAACCACATTAAAAAAGAGCTAATGCTGCTTTTTAACTGTTATTGAATGAGCAAAATATTTCCTTAATACTTGCTCATTTCCCTCCCTGTCTATATATAAATACATTCTGTTTGACATATGCATATGTAAACAGATTATACCTAAATGGATACACAATAAATACTTATAAATAAATTTAGATACCAAAAAATTAAAACTCAAACCAGTCACAGAATAATGGCATAATGTACACTATGGATTTACTTATAAATTCAAGAAATAATTGAGTGATAAATTATGTTCTTGGTACTAGATTAGGTATCAGGAATTAAAACATAAACAGGACCCCTTCTTTCCCCATAATGGCCCTTATCAGCCTAAAAGCATTTTAGTGGAACATATAGTCAAGTTAACTTTAAACATTAAAATGAAATCCTCAGGAGTAATTCCTAGTCAAAGGTAAGTTCTCGTAATATAGAAACACACAGGAAATATCTATCTTAAGAGAAGGTCAAATAAAGCTTTCTAGATTAAGTAAGTAAGTAAGTCTGTAATGTTTTTGATCTTTCAAAAAAAAATTACTAGCAAATATCCTGGGTTTAGGTGACAAATTTATTTTTTATTTTTTTTAATTTTTATTATTTCTTTTTCATCTCAGGTGTACATGAGTTCCCAATCTTGAACCCCCCCCCCCACCTCCCACTCCACATCAACTCTCTGGATCATCCCCGTGCACCAGTCCCAAGCATCCTGTATCCTAGGTGACAAATTTAAAAATGACCTATGTAGCTGATTTTCTTCCAATGTATTCAAATAATTAATGAATAACCTTTATTTTATTGATAAATGTATTCAAGAAATTTAAATGTATATGTAAGTGTGCTCTTGGATTCTCCAGATTACTTGATTAAGGTAGATAGTCAAACACATACTAGAAAGTCACCACATGCATTCAAGCACTTGAACGTGAAATAACACACAGTCAGTGAACATTTAGGGGTCATAAAGGGGTGAAGGCCTTGAGGCTGCTCTGCTAGTCTTCAAATCTTAGAGGGTGGCAGTGTCTTCGATCTATCTGCCTTTTAAACAAGGAAACCTGGGAATATTGCCAATGATCATTTGATTTGTTTCTGTCTGGGCAGGTAGCCCTCCAGCCGCCACCTTCCATGCTGTGGCTCTCCACCTGCTAAACCCTAGGCTTTTATGTTGGTGAAAAACCAGGTTCCAGTAACACAGAGGGTTAAATAAAGGGCTGATGAATAGTCAATGATTGGAGTGGCAACCAGGCTGCAGGATCCAGCTGCAACCTCTGTCCCAGGACAAGTGGTGATGGGATGGTGAAGCAGCTAAGTGCATAACAGCATTGGTTACTAGAGAGGACAAGAAGCTTCTGCTGCCAAAAGAAAGGATTCTCAGGAAGTAGTAGAGGCAGGAGAGGTCTCAGCTTAGGAAGACACAAGCCTCTCCTAATTCAAAGGGCAAGAAGTCCAACTGTGCAACGAGTGGTGGACACAGGATGAGGAACAAGTGGAGGCTGAAATTCAGGTAATAAACCCTGAACAGAAGGATGCACAAGCAGGCATGCCTGCTAAGTCGCTTCAGTTGAGTCCAACTCTTTACAACCCTGTGGACCGCAGCCTGCCAGTCTCCTCTGTCCGTGGGATTCTCCAGGCAAGAATACTGGAGCGGGCTGCCATGCCTTCCTCGAGGGGATCTGCCCGACCAAGGGATTCAACCTGCATCTCTTAAGTCTCCTGCTTTCTCAGGCACGCTCTTTACCATTAGTCCCACCTGGGAAGCCCAAACCCATTCGAATGGAAAACAAGAAAACGGAAAATAGAGCAGAGGACAGGGCTGGAAACCTAGGGAATCCTAGTACTGCTGCTGCTGCTGTTAAGTCACTTCAGTCGTGTCCAACTCTTCGTGACCCCATGGACCGCAGCCTACCAGGTTCCTCTGTCCATGGGATTTTCCAGGCAAGAGTACTGAGTGGGGTGCCATCGCCTTCTCTGAGTACTGCAAAATCCTCCAAGTCAAAACTATGAATATTCCATGTGACTTACACGGCTTGTGAGACAGAGAAAAAGGGTTATGGGGCTTAAGAAAATGTGAGATTTTAGAATTCTCCTATCACTACAAATATAAGTTTCAGCATATGCCTTATAACAACATTTACATCCATTTAACCATTCAATCATTTAATCAACAGGCTTACACTGACTCCTTATTTTCAAAGCATAGTATTGGGTACTTCCTGTATAAAGATAAATAGGAAGCAGGTCCTGCCCTCTTGGGACAGTCCAGGAAGGGAAAGAAATACGTAAGTAAACTGGAGGTTTCTCTATAAGTATTTTTAAGTTCTATAACTACATTATTAAATTATTTATATCCAGTTAAATAAACATTCAATAAAATTATTGCTGATGATTACTACAAACCAGCACTCTCAAGAAGTACAAGATGAAATTTATCAATGTAAATACTTTTATATAAGCTGAAAATACGAGCTTACATAGAGAACAACATCCTTTATTATTCGCAAGTTTCATTTTTACCACATCACAGAAAAGCATGTGGATAAGAAGAAACATCTCATTTTAGTGACCCATTTTATTGGATGTGGAAACTATTGGTAGTGAACTGTAGCATAAGGCTCATCTAAAAAGCTCTGTTTTGGCTTACTTTTAAGGAAAATACTTGGTGAAGTCTAAGTTGGCCTGCTGGGAGGAGTTAGAACATCATTGGCAGGCTGCATAGTAATGAATTGGTTCCTACGGAAATGAAATTGTTACTGTTCGTTTTTGTCATTTACAATTGATTCATGCGCTGTATCTGGCATTTTAATCTTAGCATTCAAGAGCCATTCCATCTTTCTTTAAGACATGAGAATTAGTCAAAGACAGTTAAAAGACAAGTATCGGGCACAGCACCATTAAGGAGAGTCTGATTACCAACGTTTCTTTTCAGGTCGTAGGGATTGCTGTTTGACACTACCCTGTGTGGTATATGAAAGGCATTTTTCAAGCTAGCAAAGTAAGAGGATCTAAAATAGTGCTGTTTTAAGTTCTTAAACTTATGAACATAATCACATGTGTGTCATGTCCAACTCTTTGCAACTCCATGGACTGTAGCCCGCAGGCTCCTCTGTCCATGGGGTTTTCCTGGCACAGACACTAGAGTGGGTTGCCATTTCCTCCTCCAGGGGATCTTCCTGACCCAGGGATCAAACCTGTGTCTTTTGTGTCTCCTGCATTAGGAGGCAGGTTCTTTACCAGCTGAGCCACTGGGGAAGCCCATAATCCACAGAAAGTATAAATTAATATGGGGTATAATTTCATAAATAGTACTTTCAAATGTCATAGATGCATTTCTTAAATGTAAATAAATTCATATCATTTTGTAATTGAAATGACATGGGAATTACTTGTTTGAATTTCTCTTACAAATCAGTCTTTATTTTCTTATCATGATCATGAAGAAAATTCCAAATAAGACTTTTGCTTCAACCTAAACCTACTAAAGAGTACCTTCCCACCTATTTTTCTTATAAATTGTGAAACTAAAAAAAAATAACAATTTAAAAATTAAAGAATAATTTTCAGAACTTAGAACATTTACTAGTGTTCTGAATGGGGTTAAGCACTATGTTATACCTTTGGGCAAAAATAAATGAAGAGTTTTGGTGTACAAGTGAAACAGCATAATCAAGTGTTAAACAGTGAAAAAGTTCTCTTGGAGCTTTTCACAGAGAGATGATCCAGGCTGAACATGCATCCCCAGTGATGGTGAGAACCACATGATTGCCCGACATCCTACTATCAGGGCCCAGAGTCCCAAATGAAACTGTACAGGTCAGTTGCAGGCCATGTTAAGTAAAGAATAAAAAATTTAAAACAAATGGCCACAAAGACTTAGGAATACCCATGAGGGTCAGAGGGTGAATTATGTTAAATAGACTCCCTATATTTCCATCCCTGTCAGGGGATAGATTCTCAAGTCATATTGCAGGCTGTAACTTCCATCCCTCTGAAAATGAAGGAATGAAGAGGTTTACCTGTGAAAACTGTCATGCTAATACACTTTAAAATAGATAATTATCTGAATTCTCTAACATAATAAAATGAGATTAGAATATGTAGACAAAAAAAGAAGAATACACAGTCAATAAAGTCCCTCTGAAAGTATGGAATTTTGTGGTATACTATGCTGTACTGTGAGGTACACAAAAAAGTTCTAGCTCCTTTCTAGGTATTTGTCTTTTCATCCATGTCAAAGGAAGCCAAATAGTCTTTTTCTCACTCTCATCCTTTCTGAACAGTCTTGGTGGTTCTTTGAAGTAGATTTGAGCCATTATTTTCGGTAACACGTGGGATGGGTGAAAATTAGTAGAGAACACCCAGTACATTCTATTTTCTTTCTAATTTCAGGGCCAGAACAACAGATGAACAGTTTCCCCCATGAGCTTCCTCTCCTCTTCATCCTTGCTCAGGACCTGAATGTGTATTTAGTCTTCACCAGGTTCAGGGTTTCTCTTTACGCCACATGCTAGGTCACTTCAGTCACGTCAGACTCTGCAAGCCTATAGACTGTAGCCTACCAGGCTCCCCTGTCCATGGACTGCTACAGGCAAGAATACTAGAATGGGTTGCGATTCCCTTCTACAGGGGATCTTCCCAACTCAGGGACTGAACCCCTGTCTCTTATATCTCCTGCCTATATTGGCAAGTGGGTTCTTTATCACTAGTGCCTCCTGGGAGGCCCCTCTCTTTACCATACTGTGACCTTAAAACTCGACTTCCCCTTATCTCATCCTGTAGTTTCCAAAGTGCCAACAACTTAATCAAATAAACTGAGTCATCCTCAAAGGCTCATACCTGGACAACAGCTATAAGTGTGTTTCAACAATAAAGTTTTAGGTATGAACTACTCTTGAACACTGAAAACTTAAGCCTAGAGAGAAGAGATATTTTCAAGATCTTCAAATAAGCATAACTATATCTAAACTAAATCCACGAAAATTAAAATTTAACTTTCTGACATCCTTAACTTAGTGAAGGTTTTAATTACATCACTTAATAAACATTCCTAGATGGCGCAGAGGTAAAGAATCTGCCTGCTAAAGCAGAAGATACAAGAGACTCAGTTTCGATCCCTGGGTCAGGAAGATCGCCTGTAGGAAATGGCAACCCACTCCAGTATTCTTGCCTGGAGAATTCCTGTGGACAGAGGAGCCTGGTGGGCTGCAGTCCATGGGGTTTGCAGAGTCAGACACGACTGAGTGACTGAGCACACAAAAATGCACTCATGCTAATATACAGAACAATGTTTTGGTGCTGGGAATACTGCCTTAAAATAAGCAAGCGTCTTGGTACTTACGAAGCTTAAAATTTCATAAAGGTATCAGACAATAAACAAGATATCTAATAACAGACATTCAACATATAATATGCTACGTATAAACTTCACATATGTGGGATGGTAATTAGGAGATAAATTTAGATATTTGTAACTTTTAAAATTCATCTTCAGAATTTAATTCCATCTTCCCTTACGTAGTATTATTGAAAGCTGAGCAAGAAGAACCCAATGTAGGCAGTAAAAAATTAGATGTTTAGGAAACATATATTCAGCACCTAGTACTATCTACCAGCTTCTATGCTTGAGTTGAACTATGGTTACATGGGTGAATAAGGTAAAAATAATCCCAAGTCTCAAAGAAAATTCATACTATTGTATTTTTAAAAGCCATTCATAAATCTAATTACAGTGATAATTTCAGTAACTAGAGATATTTTCTTTTTTAATAAACACGATGATTTTAAGATATGTCCACAATTTCTTTGATGCTACTCCCTTCAAGGGGTAGAGCCTACGTGCATTCCAGGTGGGTGGTAATTGGGTCTACTGACTCCCTTGTGACGGAGGGAATGAGGTGGATCTGAACAAGAGCAATTCTAGAGAGTGGGTCATGGGAGGCCTGGTGCTTCCTGCTTGTCCCCTTGCTCTCTGTTAGATCACTTGCTCAGTGGGAGCCAGCTGGCATGGCACGAGGACATTCAATCCATGATGAGAAACTGAAGCCTCCTGCCAACAGCCACATAAGTAAGCCAACTTGGAGGAAGACCCTCCAGTCCTAGTCAAGCTTTCAGAGGACCTTGGCCCTTGCCGACAAGCTTGACTGCTGCCTCGTGAGAGATTCTGTCAGGCCATATAACAGGCTCTAGGTTCATCCACTTCACTAGAACTGACTTGAATTTGTTCCTTCTTATGGCAGAGTAATATTCCATTGTATATATGAACAACTTTATCCATTCATCCATTGATGGACATCTAGGTTGCTTTCATGTCTTAAGAAAAATCACAATTCTAAAAGACACATGTATCCTGATGTTCACTACATTCATTATTCTGTAACAACATATCCCATAGTTAACAAAAAATGCTGCATAGACCGTAAAGCTAAGTTTGAAAAAGCCACAAAATTATGTGACAGTTAAGTGAAATCCTATGTCCAAATATTCCCTCCATAAAGTATCGCTTATAAAGTATTTCCTAAGAAGGCCACCAAGAAAGGGTCAGTATTTTAAAGCAGGGGAGGAGTGGGCAATTTAACATGGATCCATTAAAGTGTAACTTGGACTACCTGGTCAGCAGAGGACAGAACACACCATTAGGCCATCACAACATCACAAACGATGGGGACTGCTGCCCTGGAAGGGGGAAGTCTCATTGAGTACCTCTAGTGTGAGTATGAGAAAAAGATGGTGGATGATAAAGGGCAGAGAGAAGGGCCAGGAAAAAACTGCAGCCTATGTGATGGCAATAAATTATAAACATGAACAAAGTGAGTTCTCAAAATGAAGTGAGGCTATTTCATAATAGGTTTTGAGATGGGTCGGATATTTATCAAATTTTATATTTGAAGGCAATGGTACCCCACTCCATACTCCTGCCTGGAAAATACCATGGACAGAGGAGCCTGGAAGGTTGCAATCCATGGGGTCACTGAGGGTCGGACACGACTGAGTGACTCACTTTCACTTTTCACTTTCATGCATTGGAGAAGGAAATGGCAACCCATTCCAGTGTTCTTGCCTGGAGAATCCCAGGGACGGGGGAGCCTGGTGGGCTGCTGTCTATGGGGTCACACAGAGTCGGACACGACTGAAGTGACTTAGCAGCATAACCAGAGCAGGAAAATAAGCAACATTCTGGTTTGATAAATATTTTAAGGAGGTGATAGAGAAAACCCATTTCTAGCAAGACCAAATAACCCTTCTGGCCTACTTGTGTAGCTAAGCAGAAATTACTAATTATTCTTTTTAAATTGTAAAAGCTGCCTTGATTTTTTAAAAACAAAGAAAAGTATGAAATATTTCATTGCTCAACAAGATAGATTAATGGCGCTGAAAAAGTTCTTGCTATGTACGGTGAATGTAGGTAAACGATTAAATTTTTTTATCCTTGTCAAAGAAATATATAAAGATGGAAACAATTATCCAAGCAAAATGAAGTCAATGGGAAATTTAGATATATTTTTCATACAACTTCTTAAATCTAAATACAGGGAAAATGGCTGAAACTTAAAACTCTATTTCTGAGGGCCAAGAATGAGAGAGGGACACAGTAAGCCAGAGGTGAAGAGGCTGGAATTAAAAGCAGAAAAAGGGGATTTTCCTTGAGAGTGTTGACTTTGGTTTGAATTTGAATTGATAAAAATAATATAAATATGTTATAAATAAGTAAAAGCCTCAAGCATCACTATTAAATCTAAACAAAATCTAGCCCAGCAGATAATGAGAATCAGAGTCAGAGCATATTTTGTATAGTTTCTATTTATTTCCTTAAGAATAAGGACACAACCTATTTACAAATCTATTCAAAATTTACAACAATTAAAAGCATTGGTGTAAATTAAAATATCTGCTGAAGGAACATCAAACAAAACTCATTAAGAAGATGGAAATGGAAAATATTTGGTAGCTTCCATTTTATGGCTTTGCTGTAATAGTCTATCACAGATGTTATTTAAAGAAGAATATTTTCCATTCTAAAATATTTTAATTAATCCACAGAAGTGTAACTTAAATTCCAGTGATAAAGGAGTAAGAGGTTTGCTCGTTTCACATTTTCATCACAAGTTCTACTTTTCTAAGATTTCAAAAAAATTTTTTTTTCAAAGTATTCTTGTATGAAATAAATTCCAAAAGTTCCAAAGTATTTATCTGACTTTTTTGCCAAGATTCCTCTAAATGGAAATCATGAGAGGAAGATGACTACTCATTTTTCAACTATGTAACTTTTCAGACGTTGAGGCAATGTTAAGTTGTGTCTTTTAGGTAGTAGTTTGGTCTCCTTATTCTCCACGTATTTCCATATCATATGTTTCTGAAGTGAGGATATGAAGACTAAATGGAAATCCAGAATGAATGGTTCATTATATCCTTTGTAGGATCATTTCACTGCAGCATGTTCCCTGTGCTGAGCCCCATGGTACACATATAAATTCACCTTTCAATCATTTGTGCGGGTTAATGACACTGAGTAATAGCACATTAGCAAAGTGCCATTCCAGACACCAGCCAGGCATGCCAAACAGATAATCTGACAGTCGCTACAGATTCATTTTCCACGAACAGAAACACTGTTCAGGCTTATTAACTGGCAAATCTGCACAAGGCACAGCATAGAGCACAGAGCCTCTGTTAAAAGTAGCAATTTATCTCATTAATGTAATTTACAAAGATATTTGCCCATTCTATTGTTTTAAAATCTAAAAAAAAAAAAAATGCTCCTATTCAACAAAGCTATCGTTTATTTATAGCAAGTTCTTATCATGTCCCTTATGCTTCAGTGAAATAAAAGGATCATAAATTGGTTAATAACCAGACTGTTACTCAAATATCTTATATTTTGCTGCCAATGGTACAGAGCATTTGGAAGTTAACTCCCATTATGTTTCTCAAAACATAGAGGATGATAGACTCATCCGGTAATTAATGATGAAGCCTCTTTTTTTGGTTTTGACTTTCTCCTCACACTTTGCCTTAAAATTTCTCCTTGAAACTTGTGATCAGGGACCTACAGTGCTGCCTATATCTGAAACATGACTGTAAGAACGACATGCTTGCCTAAGATTTCTGCCCTATCCTCATTCCTCGTAGCCAGGGTCCTATTTCATTTTCACATCCATGAACAGGAAGTTTACCAGTGAATATTCAAGTTCTCACTGTGGAGCTGAGCAAAATATTCCCTTTTTCTCTCTTGAGAGCTTGCTGCTTCTTTGTGCTTTATTAAATATGTGTTGTCTGTCCCTTTTTTCGCTGGGAAATGTCCTTGCATTTATCTTTAGATTTCATGATAAGAGCACATTTCTTTTAGAATTCATGTCTTTAACAAAGGTTTAATTTTCTTTCATTTTCTTCTAATACAGGCACAAATTTATGTTAAATTGAGGTGACCTGTTCTTAAGTATTCACTTTGAAGAAATTTATCAAAAGATGAAGTCTTAGAGATGGTCACATACAGGCAGATTTTCAAAGTCAGTGACCTGGGGTGAAGTTACTCCGAAAATATTAAGACCCCCCACTCTTCTGTGGCATATTCCAAATCTAGTATCGGTTGCATTGTAGACGTCTACATGGGGGAGACAGTACCCATTAATGATTTAATTGTGAGAGAATGAGGTCAATACAGTGTTTCAAAAGGACAGAATTCTGGAAGGGAAACATTTGTTGGAATAATAGCTCTCAACTGAGAATCTGTTTCTTTTCAAGGTCTATCTCCCTCACAGAGATCACAGGGGTTTTCAACCCTGATAGGCTGCAGTCACAGAACACGTTTTTTTCCTCAGCCTTCAATGTTTTCTGTGTTGAAGACACTGATATTTCATATAATCAAATTGCTTACTTATATCACGTAAACCTTCAGTGATAAATTCTTCCTTCAGTGGTTCCATAATTAATGTTTACCTCTCACTCAGAAAGCATTAGTGTTATTATTTTTCCCCCTTATGTTTATATGGTGCAAAAAACCTGTTTCCATTTCTCAAAGTTGATATGCCTTCTGTGACTGGCCCTCTGCCACACAGTTGAGACGCAGTTAAACTGGGCTTCACATATGTACACATCTATATATACTCACACTTCTTTCTGATCATATATATAGTTTAAAAAGACATGTAACAACTGGATAGAAACCAACACCTTAAGAACCAGACAATACATGCTGTGCTGTGATTTTTCGCTCAGTCTTGTCCAACTCTTTGTGACCCCATGGACTGTAGCCTGCCAGGCTGCCAGATTCTGTCCCTGGGGATTCTCCAAGCAAAAATACTGGAGTGAGTTGCCATGCCCTCCTCCAGGGGATCTTCCCAACCCAGGGATCAAACCCAGGTCTCCCACACTGCAGGCAGACTCTTTACCATCTGAGCCACAAGGCAAGCCCAGACAATACGTAAGTATAGACAAACAAAAGCATAAAATAAAAATAATGAATAATTTAAAACACTTAGGAAAATACATGGATTATAATGTAGAGCTCATTCAATTTTATAAAATGAACCTACTTGCCCACCCAGCACCAGAGCGAGATAAAGGATTTTACCAGAATCCCAGAAGTTGCCCTCCTGCTGTCTTCAAGTTCTATGTGTCCAACTAATCGCTGTTCTAAAAACTAACACCACAGATTAGTTTTCCCTGTTTTGTGTTTGTTTTATAGCGCCTTGCTTTAATAAACGTTGGTTCCTCTCTATCACGCAGCACATTCCTGGTACAGCCTGCTCTGTACTCTAATAAGCAGCTCCATCCGGGAGTCATCTTAGGGTTCTGCCTCCTGCTCTGTTCACTTGTAGCTGAGGTCAAATGTCTCTGCTTTCCTGAAGATAAAGGCAAAGTCTAATTTTAAATGAGGAGGTGTCATTATACTCTGTGCTCTGAAAACTGACTTAAGAAACTCCAGGGACCCCATGAAAAATCCATAATTGAAGAGAATATGTGAGAACATGGAATATGAATCAGAGACCCATTCTGGGCCTTGCTTTAGCCATTCCCTCTTCTTTGCTCCATCTCCCAGTCTATAAAGAGGAAGTCATAATGACACTTAATTTGAAGAGCTGCTGAGAGAACAAAACGATGGCATATATTAAAAATCCTATGGCTCTATGAAAGCTTACATGCTGGGCCCTTTCTCTTCACTTTCTTCCTATCACATTCAGAACATTCAAAAACAAAAGCAGCAAGCACAACTTGCTCCTAGGAAACCTCTGTGATCAGCATTAATTTTTCATATGATTAATTTTCATTAATTGTTTTAATTCTCCCCATGCTCGACCCTGAATAAAAACTATTACCAGCTTATTCATTCCTTGAATAGACACCGTGATCACTAATGATAACAAGAAGGTCCCCACTACATTTTGCAGAAGAATAAAGTAGTTTTTTAAGTTCATGTAATTATGCCAAGCCCATACTATGTTTCCCCGCATTATTACATACTATTGAGGATAGGCCAAGATTCCTAGTCAGATAAACAAATACTTCTGATTAAAGACTCTCTGACGCAATGCTGCATTGTAATAACCTAATAGGGCTATTTTACTCAATTCTATTAATATCCACTAACCAAAGTCAGTTTGTCCAACTTCCTACTTCAAATATATCATTCAATCTCACTCCATTTCTTGGCCTTTCCTTTTAAACACATCTTTTCTAGAATTAGAGAACTTCCCCCTGGGCTCATTGCAGTTTCTCCAGTAATGAGCCCTATTTTCAGCTGTTAGTCATGCTCTCTTTCTTCAGATCTCTGAAATACGGATTAGCTTCTCAGTAAATATTTCTGTTTGAAAGCAGTTGGTCTCCAGTCTTTGTAAAGTCTTAAAAAGGCCTGGCATATACCATCTCCACAGGGTATTTTGCAGTTCTAAAAGGAATGGTGGTTTGGAGATGACAGACAGTGTTATTTTCTTTGCCCCAGAAAATGATGGTAGCTTACAGATAAAACATTGCACAAATTACATAAAATCTCACATAACCAAANGCTTGCCTAAGATTTCTGCCCTATCCTCATTCCTCGTAGCCAGGGTCCTATTTCATTTTCACATCCATGAACAGGAAGTTTACCAGTGAATATTCAAGTTCTCACTGTGGAGCTGAGCAAAATATTCCCTTTTTCTCTCTTGAGAGCTTGCTGCTTCTTTGTGCTTTATTAAATATGTGTTGTCTGTCCCTTTTTTCGCTGGGAAATGTCCTTGCATTTATCTTTAGATTTCATGATAAGAGCACATTTCTTTTAGAATTCATGTCTTTAACAAAGGTTTAATTTTCTTTCATTTTCTTCTAATACAGGCACAAATTTATGTTAAATTGAGGTGACCTGTTCTTAAGTATTCACTTTGAAGAAATTTATCAAAAGATGAAGTCTTAGAGATGGTCACATACAGGCAGATTTTCAAAGTCAGTGACCTGGGGTGAAGTTACTCCGAAAATATTAAGACCCCCCACTCTTCTGTGGCATATTCCAAATCTAGTATCGGTTGCATTGTAGACGTCTACATGGGGGAGACAGTACCCATTAATGATTTAATTGTGAGAGAATGAGGTCAATACAGTGTTTCAAAAGGACAGAATTCTGGAAGGGAAACATTTGTTGGAATAATAGCTCTCAACTGAGAATCTGTTTCTTTTCAAGGTCTATCTCCCTCACAGAGATCACAGGGGTTTTCAACCCTGATAGGCTGCAGTCACAGAACACGTTTTTTTCCTCAGCCTTCAATGTTTTCTGTGTTGAAGACACTGATATTTCATATAATCAAATTGCTTACTTATATCACGTAAACCTTCAGTGATAAATTCTTCCTTCAGTGGTTCCATAATTAATGTTTACCTCTCACTCAGAAAGCATTAGTGTTATTATTTTTCCCCCTTATGTTTATATGGTGCAAAAAACCTGTTTCCATTTCTCAAAGTTGATATGCCTTCTGTGACTGGCCCTCTGCCACACAGTTGAGACGCAGTTAAACTGGGCTTCACATATGTACACATCTATATATACTCACACTTCTTTCTGATCATATATATAGTTTAAAAAGACATGTAACAACTGGATAGAAACCAACACCTTAAGAACCAGACAATACATGCTGTGCTGTGATTTTTCGCTCAGTCTTGTCCAACTCTTTGTGACCCCATGGACTGTAGCCTGCCAGGCTGCCAGATTCTGTCCCTGGGGATTCTCCAAGCAAAAATACTGGAGTGAGTTGCCATGCCCTCCTCCAGGGGATCTTCCCAACCCAGGGATCAAACCCAGGTCTCCCACACTGCAGGCAGACTCTTTACCATCTGAGCCACAAGGCAAGCCCAGACAATACGTAAGTATAGACAAACAAAAGCATAAAATAAAAATAATGAATAATTTAAAACACTTAGGAAAATACATGGATTATAATGTAGAGCTCATTCAATTTTATAAAATGAACCTACTTGCCCACCCAGCACCAGAGCGAGAAAAAGGATTTTACCAGAATCCCAGAAGTTGCCCTCCTGCTGTCTTCAAGTTCTATGTGTCCAACTAATCGCTGTTCTAAAAACTAACACCACAGATTAGTTTTCCCTGTTTTGTGTTTGTTTTATAGCGCCTTGCTTTAATAAACGTTGGTTCCTCTCTATCACGCAGCACATTCCTGGTACAGCCTGCTCTGTACTCTAATAAGCAGCTCCATCCGGGAGTCATCCTAGGGTTCTGCCTCCTGCTCTGTTCACTTGTAGCTGAGGTCAAATGTCTCTGCTTTCCTGAAGATAAAGGCAAAGTCTAATTTTAAATGAGGAGGTGTCATTATACTCTGTGCTCTGAAAACTGACTTAAGAAACTCCAGGGACCCCATGAAAAATCCATAATTGAAGAGAATATGTGAGAACATGGAATATGAATCAGAGACCCATTCTGGGCCTTGCTTTAGCCATTCCCTCTTCTTTGCTCCATCTCCCAGTCTATAAAGAGGAAGTCATAATGACACTTAATTTGAAGAGCTGCTGAGAGAACAAAACGATGGCATATATTAAAAATCCTATGGCTCTATGAAAGCTTGCATGCTGGGCCCTTTCTCTTCACTTTCTTCCTATCACATTCAGAACATTCAAAAACAAAAGCAGCAAGCACAACTTGCTCCTAGGAAACCTCTGTGATCAGCATTAATTTTTCATATGATTAATTTTCATTAATTGTTTTAATTCTCCCCATGCTCGACCCTGAATAAAAACTATTACCAGCTTATTCATTCCTTGAATAGACACCGTGATCACTCATGATAACAAGAAGGTCCCCACTACATTTTGCAGAAGAATAAAGTAGTTTTTTAAGTTCATGTAATTATGCCAAGCCCATACTATGTTTCCCCGCATTATTACATACTATTGAGGATAGGCCAAGATTCCTAGTCAGATAAACAAATACTTCTGATTAAAGACTCTCTGATGCAATGCTGCATTGTAATAACCTAATAGGGCTATTTTACTCAATTCTATTAATATTCACTAACCAAAGTCAGTTTGTCCAACTTCCTACTTCAAATATATCATTCAATCTCACTCCATTTCTTGGCCTTTCCTTTTAAACACATCTTTTCTAGAATTAGAGAACTTCCCCCTGGGCTCATTGCAGTTTCTCCAGTAATGAGCCCTATTTTCAGCTGTTAGTCATGCTCTCTTTCTTCAGATCTCTGAAATACGGATTAGCTTCTCAGTAAATATTTCTGTTTGAAAGCAGTTGGTCTCCAGTCTTTGTAAAGTCTTAAAAAGGCCTGGCATATACCATCTCCACAGGGTATTTTGCAGTTCTAAAAGGAATGGTGGTTTGGAGATGACAGACAGTGTTATTTTCTTTGCCCCAGAAAATGATGGTAGCTTACAGATAAAACATTGCACAAATTACATAAAATCTCACATAACCAAACGAAAAATAATGTAACTCTTTAGAGATTGGGTGTCCATTAGTTTTGTCAGAGAACATGGCCGTAACCTCTGCCTCCTTTCCTAAATTTTAAAAATTCACATTTTGATATAGTTTCTAAAATCCCATAATTTATTCATGCTACAAAAGACCACACATCTCACATTAATCAAAACAAAACAAAAATACACCAAAAAGTCCTTCGTGACATAAAAATTGCACAGGCTGAAAAACAGCTGATGTGATGGGAAGAGCCCCGAATTCAGAACCAAGACCGAATGCCAAGTTCATGGACCTTCCTAGATGTGGAAATTTGGGCAAGTATCTCTCGTCCTCCTTCATAAAATAAGAGTGAGACTTGAATTGCAATTTGTCATGAAGATTGTCAATGGTTTACTTACTCATTGTTTTACCTATATTAACTTGTGTCTCATTACAAGATTGAATGTCCAGTGAAAGCAAACTATCATTTATTACTAATTTGGGAGCTTAAAACATTAATGTATGTGTGTATGGGAAAAAAATAAAATCCCAATACATACTGGTTTGGGGTGGTCTTTTGTTCAGATCAGATCAAATCAATGTGATCACATACATGATTAATACTGTTTGGGAAGAAGCCTCCTGCCCACTTTTTTTATTTTTTAAATAGTATTGTTTTCAAGAAAAGAAAAGACTTATGACTCTACTAATAAAAATTACACTATATATAAGACAGATAACCAATAAGGACCTACTGTATAGCACAGGGAACTCTACTCAATATCTTGTGATAACCTATATAAGAAAAGGAGCTTCTCTGATGGCACGGATGGTAAAGAATCTACCTGTAATGCAGAAGACCTGGGTTCAATTCTTGGGTTGGGAAGACACCCTGGAAAAGGGCATGGCAACCCACTCTAGGACTTTTGCCTAGAGAATTCCCATGGACAGAGGAGTCTGGCAGGCTATAGTCCATGGGGTCGCAAACACTGGGACACAACTGAGCAATTAAGCACAGCACAGCACACATGTGAGAAAAGAATTCTTAAAAGAATGAATATGTGTGTTTGTATAACTGAACCACTTTGCTGTACACTGGAAACTAACACAACATTATAAATCAACTAATCAATTATACACCAAAGAAAAAAAGTTGTAGAACTGAAGATCTTTAATATTGTCATATGTCTAAGATCACATATTCAATGGTGGAAATATATGAAAAATATAGTTGTTTAATATTAAATAATGCATATTATAGCAATAAGAATTTTCCCATACTTTAAAAGAAATCATCTTAACCCTCTGATGTGTATACTACTCTTATCCCTAGTTTATAGGGAAGAAATGAAGTAACTGTACAGTCACACTGTACAGTCTCTTTATCCTGGTCTACCTGCCTCCAGGGACTGTGCTCTTTTCTGTAGCCTGTATGAGGAAAAGCAATCTGACATCNCATACTTTAAAAGAAATCATCTTAACCCTCTGATGTGTATACTACTCTTATCCCTAGTTTATAGGGAAGAAATGAAGTAACTGTACAGTCACACTGTACAGTCTCTTTATCCTGGTCTACCTGCCTCCAGGGACTGTGCTCTTTTCTGTAGCCTGTATGAGGAAAAGCAATCTGACATCAAATTCATTTATTTGGATTCATCCAGACAGTCAATCCTAAAGGAAATCAACCCTGAATATTTATTGGAAGAACTGATGCTGAAACTGAAGCTCCAAAACTCTGGCCACCTGATGCAAAGAGTGAGCTCATTAGAAAAAACCTTGATGCTGGGAAAGATCTCGGGTAGGAGAAGGGAGTGACAGAGGATAAGATGATTGGGTGATATCACTGGCTCAATGGACATAAGTTTGAGCAAACTCTGGAAGATAGTCAAGGACAGAGAAGTCTGGCGTGATGCAATCCATGGAGTTGCAAAGAGTCGGACACAGCTACTGAACAGCAACACTAACAAAGACTGAATTACAACAGTCTGTGAAATTACTAGTTTGTGACCCAGTGTGTGAGTGTGCCTGTGCACACACAAGGTATAAGAGAGAAAGCAAGTAAAGAGGAATATGAATTTTAACTTGCATAAAAATGTCTAAAGCTAACCATTAGGATGATTAAATCAGACTGCTCATAGATTTAGGGAAGGAACAGATGTATATATAAAGATGCAGAGAGCTGTATTTCTAAGATGTTGGAGAACAGTTTTGCCAACTGGCTGTGACATAGATTAGGCACCCTCTGGAGAAGCCTCTTTAGCCCAGTGGGTTTGTTATCCTTTTTATGTTACCTATACAGGCAGACTACTAATTTGGAAATAAGATTGCACTGCGAGAGTTAAAACTATCATGATCAATACAAAATAGATCACAAGAAAGAAAATTACAAAATTAAAGAGACTCCTGATCCCCAGGTCAAAGACTTAAGTGTTGATATTAAGATAACCCAGAAAAGAATATGTCAGTGTAAGGGGGGATTAATGTGGAATGAAGAAAGGAAAAATGTCTGAGAAACTGAAGCTGGTGGAGCTAAGCTAAGAGCATCGTCTGAGGTGTGTCCCCAAGAGAGACAGAGTCTCCACTGGCAGGCCTCACCTTCTAACTAAAACTCCTTTGGATGCTGTTGCTGCCCTGGTCCATCCACATTCATCAGACAACCTCCCCTGAGGGCAGACCACAATCCAGCCTTTTTTTCATCAAGCATATGTTACATTAGAACATTCCTAAATTTAAAATAATGCTGTCTTTGTAAGAAGTGTGATTTTTGTGAAAAAACTGCCATCCAGACACAACTGCCTTCAGCTGTTGTATTTCAGCACGCATTCTCAAGCTTCAGAGAAGAGGTTTTGGAGCTGGAATTGCATCCCTCGTGTTCCCTAGTCACATGACCTGGCACAAATCATGCAGCCTGCACGAATAACAGCACCTTGTTTATATATCGATATTCTATTTAAAATCCCGACCCAGGAATTCATCCCAGGTCTCCTGCATTGCAGGCAGATTCCTGCATTGTAGGCAGATTCCTGCATTGTAGGCTGATTCTTTACTGAAGGAGCTACAAGGGAAGCCCCCATTTAAATAAGTTAATATATGTGAAATGCTTAGAATGGTGGACGGCACATACTGCTCAATACATTTTAATTATTATTGTTGCTGTTGATTTTATTGTTACTAGACTAGGTTTGTCAGTTCTGCTGCCACTNAACAGCAGCTTTGTTCTCATCTCTATTCGTATGCCTACTTATATGAATGCAGTTTTCCAGGTCATTCTTGATTTCAAACAGTCTCTGCCATTGTCTCTATAAGTATATTCTTTCATGTCATGTGTCTCTGGTTTTTGGTTAAAAAACACCACTGTTCCTCTGTGAGTTTATGTGATATGGAGTTTTAGGCCACAGGATAGATTCCTGAGTGTATGATGAAAGATCGTACCAGAAGCAAGAGATATGTTTTGCATGGGACAAAGAAATTCAGGTTTTTACAGAGGTACTCCTCCGGCTTGTTTTTCAAATGCAGTTCCACGGGGTTGGAGCAAACTCCACAAGGAAACTGTCCTCCGCTTCCTGACACTGGAACACTAGAATTTTAACCTTCTTTCAGCAGGGACGAAACACAAGCCCAATTTGGACTTGAAGGTGCTAAATTTAGAGGTTCCCTGGATTGTCTAACCATCATGGCCTGGGGAGTGTTTAGAAAATAATCAGCCGCTGACAGACTTTGTGAAACAAAAATAGAGGTGTGAACCTTTGAAGTATTTGCCAACATAGCTAATTGAGGGCCCAGGAATTGGCATTTATTTGACAAAGAGCAGATAGAATCTAAGGAGGTAAAGAAGGAACTCTAGACCGCTGGACCACGCACACAGCACAGGACACTTTTTAAGCAGAAGGGGACTCATGGGAAAGAGCTACATCATCGTCTTTGGTTTATGGACTCAGGATTTCAAGTCTGGCTGCCCACTGGAAACACCTGGGGGACTTTTACGAAACATGGATGCCAGGCCCTGCCTCAGTGAATCCAATTGTTCTGGATGTCTGGATGTGTTAGGGAAATGAAAGGAATAGATCAGGCAGGCCTCTGACATTGCTTCTAACCTGCCTGGACACTGCCCTGACTGTGAGTGACTGCCCGCTGTGAGTGCAAGACTTTCAGCACTACAGATAAGATGGGGGAGAAATCTTGTGATTGTTGAGCCCCTGAAGAGGGCCTGGCCAACCAAGCCCCAGGCTTAGCAACATTCCAAGTTTTACAAGACAAAACAAACAGCATTAACATGAAACCAGGCCTGCAATTTGGTCACAGACTGATGATGCTATCAGTCTGCATCCATCCTGGGATTATAAACAGGAACCTGGAACTGTAATCTTTGTAGTCTCACCCACAGAGCTGACTCACTTCCTGGGACCCTTTTCCCAAATGGGACTCCGGATATGCTGTGTCACAGGGCTTCCCAGTGCTGTTTAAGTCTGGGTGTTGGTCAAAACCCAATTTGGTGATGTATTCTCTGCTCTATTTCTCTTTTCTTTTAAGGTTAGTATGTTGAAGGTTAAGGTTAGTATGTTGAAAGTAAACTAGATAATTCTCTAATAAATATCTGTATTATTTATTTGTATATAATGGGCAGCTTATTTTGTTAACAAATCCTTTGAACCTGAGATGAAAATGAAAACTTTCAGCAAAACAGGATGGCAGACCAAGGCTGAGTATTTCAAAAAGCTCCCCTGGATGTTGTTCTTTAGTTGCTAAGTCATGTGCAGCCCTTTTGTAATGCTATGGACTGTAGCCTGCTAGGCTCCTCTGTCCATGTAGTTCTCCAGGCAAGAATACTGGAGTGAGTCGCCATACCCTCATCCAGAGGATCTTCCCGACCTGGAGATAGAACTCACATCTCTTGAATCTCCTGCATTGACAGGCAGACAGGTTCTTTAACACTAGTGCCACCTGGGAAGCCCTAAAGCTCTCCTGTGAAAGCGTTCGTCGCTCAGTTCAGTTCAGTCGCTCAGTCGTGTCCCACTCTTTGCGACCCCATGAATGGCAGCACGCCAGGCCTCCCTGTCCATCACCATCTCCCGGAGTTCACTCAGACTCACGTCCATCGAGTCCGTGATGCCATCCAGCCATCTCATCCTTGCTCGTCCTCCTGCCCCCAATCCCTCCCAGCATTAGTTGCTCAGTAGTGTCCAACTCTTTGTGATCCCATGGACTGTAGCCCACCAGTCTCCTCTGTCCATGAAATTCTCCAAGCAAGAATACTGGAATGGGTTGCCATTCCCTTCTCCAGGGGATCTTCCTGACCCAGGAATGGAACCCTGGTCTCCTCCCTTGCTGGCAGATTGTTTACCTTCTGAGCCACCAGGGAAGTCCTAAAAGCTCCTTTGTGTTAAGACTTCCCTGTAGCTCAAATGGTAAAGAATCTGCCTGTGAGGCAGGAGACCAGGGTTCGATCCCTGGGTTGGGAAGTTCCTCTGGAGAACGGAATGGCAATCCACTCCAGTATTCTTGCCTGGAGAATTCCATGGACAGAAAAGCCTGGTGGGCTACAGTCTGTGGGATCACAAAGCTCCTCTAGATAGTACTAATATGCAGCCAGGACTGAGATCTTCACTGGCACCCCACTCCAGTACTCTTGCCTGGAAAATCCCATGGATGGAGGAGCCTGATAGGCTGCAGTTCATGGGGTCACTAAAAGTCGGACACGACTGAGCGACTCACTGAGTGACTTCACTTCCACTTTTCACTTTCATACTCTGGAGAAAGAAATGGCAACCCACTCCAGTGTTCTTGCCTAGAGAATCCCAGGGACAGGAGAGCTTGGTGGGCTGCTGTCTATGGAGTCGCACAGAGTCGGACGCGACTGAAGCGACTTAGCAACAGCAGCAGTTAAACCACACCACAGCAGAGGATAAAACCTGTGTTACCATTCGAGTTGATAGTATTTCCCCACTTAGTCACCTAAATGTATATTTGAAACAATATGGAGGTTCAGAATGTAACAATTACAGTAACCAATGGTTATTGATGAACTGTATTTAACTTGAGGTAAGAGTTCTCTTATTCTAAGGAATAGCTTAGTTTATAAAAGACCCAAGAATGTGAATGTATTTTCCACCCAGAAATCTTCCTTTTCTGCCAAAAAGTAATTTACTTTTCATAGATGTGGTGGTTAATTTCATGTGTTAACAGACTGGGAGAAAGAGAGCCCAGATATTTGGCTAAATGTTATTCTGGGTGTGTCCGTGAAAGTGTTTCTGGATGAAATTAACAGGTGAGTCAGTGGAGGTAGCTTCCCAGGTGGTGCTGGTGGTAAAGAACCCACCTGCCAATTCAGGAGACACAAGAGACGTGGCTTTGATACCTGGGTCAGGAAGATCCCCTGGAGGAGGAATTGGCAACCCACTCCAGTATTCTTACCTGGAGAATCCCATGGACACAAGAGCCTGGCAGGCTGCAGGCTATAGGTTCACACCTAGCCAGACAAGACGGAAGCAACTTAGCATGCGCAGCAGAGACAGACTGAGTAAAGCGGATTGCCTTCCCAGTCAGTGGGCCTTAGCCAGTGCTTTGAAGGCTGAAGAGAACAGAAAGGCTGAGTAAGGAATAATTAGCTCTCTCTGCCTACCTTGGAGATGGGAACATCAGTCTTCTGCTGCCTTTACACTCAGACTTGAATTGGAACATTTACCAATGACTCTACTGCTTCTCAAGCTTTCACATTCAGACTGGGACTGTTCTATCAGCTCCCCTGAGTCTTGCTGGCTGCAGGTCTGGGGACTTCTCTGCCTCCACAATCATGTGATCCAATTCCTTATTAAAAAATCTTTAAAAAAAAAACAATATTGGTTCTGTTTCTCTGGAGAACTCTTACACACAATGGGATATCAGCTTACTATTTCTGAGACACTTGTTACTTGCAAACAAAGTAACAACTACTAGTTGCCATGTCCTCAGAAACAGGCAATAAAAGCCACCATTTACATGTATCTATAATGGAATCTGACATACAGTTTTCTCAAGGATAACCCCTTGTCATTTTTCTGCCATTGCACACAGCCTGCTTGCCATGCCTCAGATAGAGGAAAAAATAAAAGCATTTTAAGATGACCACAATGGCATTCACAGGAATAGCAGCAGGGGGTTCCAGCAGTTCCCAAAGCCAGCCCTTTATAACCACCAGCCCATCACTACCTTTTTTCAAGACCTCCTGCTAATAGTCAACGCCTGGGTTTGGTTCTGGTATATTAGACTGTCCACTGGCAAAGAACTAAAATTCCATTCAGGCATAATAAATCATCAGTTTCACACTAGTAAATAATTCACCCAAACTCCCTTCTTCTTCCCTTCTTTGACAGGTCATCTCCTGTCAAGTGAGCTAAAAAGGATATTAACATTTTTCATTTTGTAACTGTCAATGTTAAATCAGCACTTTTCCTATTACCTCTAAACTCTTTATCTTATAAATACCCATTCCTTAATTCTACCTATGTAAATGTATATGTGTATATGAAAGTATTTTTTTTCTCTACTCGTTAAGTTAGTAAGCATCCGCTTAGGTGAAATCTTAAACAAATATTTAATTTGGTAGATTATGATTTTACTATAAAGATGGCAGAGTGATAAGCTCTTCTCACTTCAACAATGAGATACAGTCTCATTTTAATATAAATGAAATAAAACTAAGAAAAAGATTCATTTATGGTTCTATATTCTATTACTAATCTTTCATGGTTCAGAAGCTACTTAAAAAAAATCATGCCAAATCAGACCTCCCTTGACATGCAGATTCTCTCCCCTTGATATAATCTTTCTATACAGGTACCCCAGGTTTGCCTTTGATCTCTCGTTTTTACTGTTTTCAACCGGGATCCCATTTAGCATGGTACATGTCTTTGTATGATAAATTTTAGTGATACCTTCAGAAACAAGGGGGAAAAAAGAAGTAAGGGAAAAATAAAACATGTTTCTTAAAGAATAATATATGACAAACAAGTTAACTATACAGAAGCAAGGAGATTTTCAACACAGTGCTTAGGGGCATCCTATTCATCCATTCCTCCATTCATTCATGTTCTAACATGTCAGGCACTCTTGGCATTGGTGTTAAAGGGTGAATTACAGAAAGTCCTTGCCCTTCTGTAGCTTGCATTCTAGTAGGAAGAGACAAACAGTAAACAGGCAAAACCAATAACCACAGTATGTCAAAGAGTGGTAAATGCCATGGAGGAAAATAAAGCAGGGTAATAAAGAAGGTCCCTCAACAAGGAGATTTAAAAGAAGGAAGGGAGTGAGCCACTCAGGAGGGTCTATGCTAGACTTTGTGGTTCACAGTAAGGACACTAGTTTTCCTTCTGAGTTAAATAGGGAGCCATTCAATATGATTTCAGACAGAAGGGTGACATGATCTGATACATTAAAGTGATCACTTTATTATTCTATTGAAATTATCTTGATCATCTAAACTAGTGGGGAAGATATTAAGAGTGCTTGAGAGTTCCTGGTCCCCTTTTGCTGCTTGGGCATATAAAAAGTGTGTTTCTCAGCCTCTCTGTAGTTAGTGGGAGAACAGGGCTGGTGTCCAGATGATGAAATGTGAGCGGCAGTGACTGCGTCACTTTTACGCTCTGACTCTAGAACTATCTAGTCTTTTTCCCTACTGTTTCAGCTGGCGACATGGAATGGCACAGCTTCCCACAGCCTGGATCCTTGAGTGACTGTGAGAAGTCGCCTCTAGCATTTTCATCTTGTCAAAATAAAGCAGACCTTTGTCAGTAAGACATACGAATTACTTTTGGTGTTAAGCCACTGAGGTTTGGAGAGTTAAGAATCATTGCCTGCAAAAGCCTAGTCTGTTCCGCTGCAATCAACTAATTAGTTAGGAGGCCAATACAATGACTCATTTTCATGATAATAGCTTAGACCAAGGATTGGAGGTGAGATTCTAGATAAACTTTGAAGGTAAACCAAACCATCTGACAAATTCCTGTTATCTTAATAAGAAATTATTATTTTTAAACCTGAAAATACTTCCTAAACTTTTGTCCATAAACTATTTCGTGAACGACAAATAATTCATCCAAGCATATATAATCTCTTTCAGCTGACAGAACATAATTCCTATTCAGTTGAGCTCAGTTCAGTCGCTCAGTCGTGTCCTACTCTTTGCAACCCCATGGACTGCAGCACGCCAAGCCTCCCTGTCCATCACCAACTCCTGGAGTCTACTCAAACTCATCTCCATTGAGTTAGTAATGCCATCCAACCATCTTATCCTCTATCATCCCCTTCTCCTCCTGCCTCCAATCTTTCCCAGCATCAGGGTCTTTTCAGGCTGAAGTATTGAAGTTTCAGCTTCAACATCAGTCCTTCCAATGAATATTCAGGATTGATTTCCTTTAGGATGAACTGGTTGGATCTCCTTGCAGTGGTCTCAAAACAAATGCAGTGAAGAATAACTGACATTTATATTCTGCCTTCCTTTCTCTAATATGAGCATATATTTTGAAAAAATTACATCAATTTCCATTTAATGGAACATGGTATGTTATTAACTACATGTTCTGATAACAACTATCAATAAAAAGACATGCAATTTCAAAAAATTCACTGCACTAAACTGTCTTGGGAATCATTACATATCTTATATGACAATGTCTATTATAGTGATACTAAGTGAGTTATGTTCAAAATTGTGCCTAAAGGTAAAAGAGCACAAGCAATTTTACAAAATATTTAGCAAAAATGTAAAAATAAAATGATATGTGAAAATCTGTGTTACTTAAGTCATCATCAAATAACTTATGGAACTTTCTAATATCAATGCCTATAGCCCTAAATATCCATTTTATAGTATTTTGAAAAACATAGTATGTAAGAAACCAGTATAAAACGAACTTCACATGTGGTCCCAAAGCAAATTAACAGTCATAACACTATATAATATAGATTCCTTCCACCACAAGTCAGTGGAATACTCACGTTTTCTCTGTGTATTCCATAAGTTCTAAAATCTTCGGTTTTTAAGCACTTGTGAACTGATATAAACTGGTTATCATGTTGATGATTATGAAATGTTCCTAAATTAATAGCAGTTAGATATGCAATACATCTTGAGTTTTAGTCATTTTTAAAGGAAAATAGAAAAGGAGATGTTTTGTTGTTATGTTTTTCTATAACTTATTTTGACATTAAATCTCAGCTATGGGGTTAAGGGTCAAGGCCAGGTAGGATTCCAAAACTACATTCCTGCTTTACCCAGATAGTCACTTTTATGCTTTTATGAGTAATACTAGGAACAGAATAACCACAGGTTCAAATATGCATTTAATTATACAACCTTCTAATATCTTTTCCATTAACAATGTCATTATAGTTAAGGAAATGTTAGATGACATTAACTGATTTTATAAATTTATGTCAGAAATGAACTTTAAAATATATTTCTCTGAAAAATACCAGGTTTCTTAAGGGGCAACCTTTTGCTGAAATATTTTTATCTGATTTAATCAGCTTTGATTTTTTTTAAAAAAAATCAGTTTTTATCTTTTTAGTTTTTTATTTGTTTAAGTTCATAATGTCACATATACATGAAGGAAAATTAAATATATAATTTCGCAATTTATAACCATTACAGAAAGTTTTTATTATTTTAACCCAGTGTAAAAAATGTTCCTGAAAATAGAGCATGTTCAACAGTGACAACAGCTGTTTCATGTAAGTTTTAGACTACATGTAAGCATCATTTTCTAAGCCATCTTTTCCCAACCTATACAACGCCTATATAAAATAATGTATTTGTTTTCCTCTCATCCTTTGACTCCAAATCATTGTCATGTCAACACTCTTTGGCATCCCTTCTTGATATTCCTACTGCAAATGCTTTTATTCAGGTTAATATCTTTCCAAACTTGAACAACACAGTGGTCTCCCAGCATTCTGTGTTCTTATCTCTAATCTGGATGAATCTCCATCAGCCTTCACATTGCCATCGGAGTTATTCTCAAATGCAAATCAGATCATCTGAGTTACTCCTTGACTTAAAAAGTCTTTCATCTATGCCTCCTTCCAGGTCCAGAAGAACCCACATGATCCTGGGCTTTACCATCTCATTTGAATGTTCCTCCACCCTGACTCTGGCCCCCAGTGCATTTCCCTTTTACAGAATTTATCACAACATACCAAGATGACTGACTTATTGCCAACTTTTTCTCTGGTCTTGTTGAGAGTAGGTAAAATATTTGAGTTGGAATCCTTTGTGTTTAGCATATTGCAATGTACCCGATAGTGAACAGGTATGTGCTTGTTCAATGAACAAACAAGTCAATGAACAGAGATATCTAATACCCAAATACAAGGTTTTCATGAAAGACTGAAGTACTAGATTCTCTAAAACTCTACAAGTATTTATTCCCATTTGAAAGTATGCCCACAAATCTCTAGCATATATTTTGCCACAAGAAATACAAAACAGAAATGCCTTATGAATACTACACTCTGTGGTATACTTTTTAATATTCACACATAAAATCACTCTAAGTAAAACATTGCTTTTTGCCTAATTTATTCTATTTAGACAAAGAAACCAGACAGGCCTGATTTATGAGATGTTTAAAAGTGCTATGTATTGATTTATACTATTATAAATACTTATGTGCCATCAAAGTTTTTCATTTAAAAAAGAAACTACAAATGTTAAATGATATATTAGAGAATTCCCTCCTACCACGTCCTAGTTATTTTAAATGGAATCTAAATATGGGATCTAAATTAAGAGAATACATGTAAGTTTCACACAGCATAATTTAGAACAGGAAGTTTCCCTGGTAACCATATATAAGCTGGCAAGCAGCAAAAGAAGCTATAGCCCTAGGTTCTTGTAAAGAAATAGGAAGTATACTTTATGACTTTGAATTCATTATTGGTTCTCTTTCCTCCTAATAATTTTAGATTTGTCTTTTTCATTTAAATCAACTATTTATAAGTAGGTAGAAGAAAATTTTAGTAAATCCCACTCCACTTTCTTTAAAGCTTTCCAGATTCTGAGTGATAACCTTTCTTCCTTCTTCGATTAATACACTGGTCCAGTCAATAAAGCAATCTTTAGCTTACTTCAGTCAAACTACAGTGAGCCCAAATGACTTTTTAAATGTTCTATCCTGGAAACGTTCTGGAAATAACCAGGGATATTGATGTTAAGCTTATTTCTTTGTTTATATTCACATTAAGGAACTTCAAAAACACAGTGTACTATTGAATGCAATATACTGCTAATTTATTCATAGTAACAAAGAGAAATATAATGTTCCAAAGAGAATTTTCTATTGATTTGCTTGATATAAATACAAGAAAAGAAAAAGATAAATGAATACATTTTATACACTCTTTAATAACAATAACCCAGGTCTCACCTTAGCATGTGGCTCCAATGGTAACGAAAATACCTGCAATGCAGGAGACCTGAGTTCAATCCCTCGGTCAGGAAAATACCCTGAAGAAGAGAATGGCTACCCACTTCAGCATTCTCACCTGGAGAATTCCATGGACAGAGGAGCCTGGCAGACTATAGTCCATGGAGTCACAGAGTCAGACATGACTGAGCGACTCTTTCTTTTTTCACTTAACAACAATAATCAAAGTCTCTTTAGCTTTATTTTAGCATATTTTTTAAAAGAAATTTTGTACTGCCATAACATCTGAAAATTTAGCTCTTTACTAAAAGGCACACCTAACATGTTTTTAAGTACTGTGGTGTCAGTCTTTCATTATCTATAATTTTCTGCAACCAGTACTCTAATTATTATATACGATTTTAGGAGAAAAATGCATGTACAGGCAAATTCTGCCATTAACAGGAACTCATAACACAAATTAATGGTAGCACGTGCTCCTTAGTGGTTAATATAACATTTACAAAAGCTTTTTGTTAACTGTAGCAATATGCTGAAACTTCTGGACCATCTGGAAATAATTCTATTCACAGTCTCAAGAGGAAGCAAGAGTTGTTAGCACAGAATATTTTGAATATTTAGATAACTTTAGATAATGATAACATTAGGTGAAGTAGCAGCTCACTCTCACATGGACATGCATGCCCTCCACCATTCTGAGGTAACCTCAGAAAAGATCAGTTAGAAAAATGAGAATTTGAATAAAACCATGCCATTTGGCAGGTATTTATCTATTCTTTGCTACATTAAACTGTTATGCACAAAGGGGATGAACAATGTTATAAAAATGAGAGGATTCAAGAAAGGAGTAGGGTAATGGAGTGAGGGAGACAGGGAGGAAGGAAGGGAAGGAGAAAGGAAATAAATGAGAAATACACTTTTCAAGGTCTAAGTTACACTAGAGGGATGTGAGAGTGATGCCTGTTACGAAAGCAGAGGTCGATTTCTGGTGACAGGCCACTGCAGCCAGAAGAACCAAAGGCCCCATGTGGGAAGTACAGTGGCATTTACAGGAACAGAATGAAGGCAAGCGGAGCTCAGTGAGAGACGGTGACGTATATGGTAAGAAAATGAGGAGTGGAGATGGGATGCAGAAAATGAGTTCTGGGGTAAGGAATGAAGGGAAAGAAAGCAAGAATTCGGTCATGGACAGGGTATTCTAGGTGAAAGTGAAAGTCGCTCAGTCATGTCCGACTCTTTGAGACTGCATGAACTGTAGCCTGCCAGGCTCCTGTCCACGGAATTCTCCAGGCCAGAATACTGGAGTGGGTAGCTGTTCCCTTCTCCAGGGGATCTTCCCAACTCCAGGGATTGAACCCAGGTCTCCCAAAATGCAGGCAGATTTTTTACTGTCTGAGCCACCAGGGAAGCCCACTGATATTCTAGGTGGAGATGTCAAATATGGTGTTGACTATATGATTCTGGATTTCAGGAGGAAGGTCAGGACTGAAATTTTGAACTTGGGAGACATCATGATGAAGTTGAAATTTCAATCCATGGGCGTAAATGAGACTACCTACAAAAGGTCATCAAAATCATGGCACACAACTGAAACAACACGTGATGAAGCCCTAATACACAGAGGCCTGAGAGGGACTCAGGATGGAGCTCTGAGACTTCCACACTGATGACAGTCAGAAAAGGAGACTGAAAAAGATAGATCTGGGAGAGGGAGGCAAACATGGAAGGAAAATATGATTTTACAGTAGTTCAAAAGTATTTCAAGAAGATGGAAGGGGTTTGCAAAAGGTCAAATTTAAATGCAGCAAGTTACCAAAAGTCTTTACAGAAGTAACTCAGAGGGAAAAAGCTGTTAAAATGGGACAGTACTAATGTTTTGAACTTTTCAAGATATTTCTGCCAGTAAACATCCTAACGTTTTAGTGAAATAAGTATTCAACCACACTTTGTTGCTTATCTGAATTGCTGATCCCATTGTAAACTTTTAATTAATACATAGACGGAGCTCCTACCTTAATTTATTCTAATCCTTATAAAGTAATTAACATCCTAGCTATGACTCAGATTCTGCATGTCTATATATATGAAATAAAGCATAATTAACACTATTATTAGATTTATCATCTGCATTTTAGTGAGTAACCTTATTGCTTCAATAAAACCTTACTGAAATGTCAGCATAACCACAAATATAAATGGAAAAGAAAATTACCATTCAGTAGTTATCTCTCAATACTCTTCTGCTAAAGGGAAAATTTTGTTTCTGAATACATGTATCCATTAGTCATATTGATTAAAAGAACATCTGAGAGGTAGTCTCAGATGTTTTTAATTTGTGCTAAAGGATAAATAACAAAACACTTTAAAAGATAAAATATTCTATAAATATAAAATGCTTTAAATCGTACAACTATTGAATTATTACATACCCAGACAGGTTTCATTTCACATGCTAGATCAATTATAGAATATACTTTATTTCTGTAATTATTATTTATTTCCTGTTTTTCCCACTAAATAAAAGGATCCTTATGGCAGTGACTAGGTTTATCTAAATCCCCAATGCCTAGTTCATGGGATAGTGTAGGAACTTAATACATAACTGCCAAAAGAACAAATACATAGGCAGGTAGTAACAATAAAATCAGAGAAGGCAATGGCACTCCACTCCAGTACTCTTGCCTGGAAAATCCCATGGACGGAGGAGCCTGGTAGGCTGCAGTCCATGGGGTTGCTGAGAGTCAGACACAGCTGAGTGACTTCACTTTCACTTTTCACTTTCATGCATTGGAGAAGGAAATGGCAACCCACTCCAGTGTTCTTGCCTGGAGAATCCCAGGGACAGGGGAGCCTGGTGGGCTGCCGTCTATGGGGTTGCAAGGAGTCGGACACGACTGAAGCAACTTAGCAGCAGCAGCAGCAACAATAAAATAAGAGTGAGTGCACACATTGCTACCTTTCTAAGGTTATAATATTGGCAAATAAAATTTTTCAATGACTGCCCAAAACAGTGATCTCTCTGTGTGTGCATTTTTGTTGTTGTTGTTGTTTGTATGAAACAAGGAAAAACATGACTTTAGTAATATTTAACTGGTGCCATGCTAAGTAGCTTCAGTAGTGTCTGTCTCTTTGTGACCCTATGGATCGTACCCTGCCAGGGTCCTCTGTCCATGGTATTCTCCAGGCAAGAATACTGGAGTGGGTTGCCGTGCCCTCCTCCAGGGGATCTTCCTGACACAGGGATAGAACCCATGTCTCCTGCAGCTTCCACATGGTAGGCAGATTCTTTATTACTGAGCCACCAGGAGACTTACAAAATAATCACAGGCACAAATGCAGTTAGTACTGCATTGCCATTTTAAATATGAAAAAGGTCAGTGCTTAACAGAAGTGGTCATAGTCCCACACATGTAAGGAAAAATTATTCAGAGTTTCAGCAAAAAGGCCAAAGATTTAAGGGATTTAATGAACATTTTGAAGGCTTGAAAGTGAAAGTCACTCAGCTGTATCTGACTCTTTGTGACCCCATGGAATACACAGTACATGGAATTCTCCAGGCCAGAATACTGGAGTGGGTAGCCTTTCCCTTCTCCAGGGAATCTTCTCAACCCAGGGATCTACCCAGGTCTCCTGCATTGCAGATAGATTCTTTACCAGCTGAGCACAAGGGAAACCCAAGAATATTGGAGTGGGTAGCCTATCCCTTCTCCAGCAGATCTTCCTGACCCAGGAATCAAACCAGGGTCACCTACATTGCAGGCAGATTCTTTACCAACTGAGATATCTGTTATGTTACGTCTCCTGCACTGACAGCCAGGTTCTTTACCATTAGTGTCACCTGGAAAGCCCTTAATATATGGTAATATAATCTTAACCTCAAACTAGAACAAACATAATAACTGCAAGACTTACATATGAAAAACTTAGCAACTCAGGAAAAAGTAATTCTATTTCTGAGACCTTTTATTCTGTTTATTGTCAAGTTGTGATACAGAAACACCACAGATCATACCTTTATGTCTGTTTGCTTCTATCATGCTTCTACCATTTATTGTTAATTTTTTTAAAAGACTGAAACTGTTGTAAAATTTAAAAAGTGGTTTCTGCCTCTTGTTAAAAATAATAGGTAATCAATTTAGTAGAAACAATCCACAGTTACTGAGCCTTCCTTTTCCAACATTAGAAACCTGAATTATTTGCCCTTTTCTTTTTGATACTCACTCTCAAAATGATATCACTCTCAATATCAGATAGCTTAAAGATTTTGTCTTTAGATAACCTTGCACATTCAACATTTTTAACCCTGCTTAAGATTCAAAAGTATATTTTATTCAAGGTAGGAAAAATAAATTTAATCTTTCATCCATGTTATCACACATACACACACACACACACACTCAACTTCATCTTTAATTGGAGTTGAGTTTACTAGTGGAAGGCCTGCAGTGAGGTTTACTATTGTTCTAAGAAAAATTCATCACCTAATGAAATTGGTGGAGTCAGTTTCTACAAATCCAATGTTTAACTTAAACTTTTCAACTAACTTGGGTAAGATTTTTAGGTTTGTTTTACCTCATTCTCATTTCCATATTAAAGTAACTGTCCAAGGATCCCTATAGGTAATACTCTGATAGCTAGACATATATTTAATAGTAAACAGCTTAATTTCTTTTACATTGATAAATAATTCTGATTTTGACTGATTCATAGTACTCTTTTCAGCTAGAGAATAGCTCATAAATATTAAACTGCTTTTATATGTTGGGATATATGTTGGAGATAATTTACAAGTACATATGATGATATACTTGGGATCAGCTTTAGAGGTAACCTGCAGTAATATATGATGTGTGTTCAGTCGCTTCAGTCATGTTCAACTCTTTGCGACCCTATGGGCTACAAAGAGCCCTCCAGGTTCCTCTGTCCATAGGGATTCTCCAGGCAATAATACTGGAGTGGGTTGCCACGTCCTCCTCCAGGGGATCTTCCCTACCCAGAGATCAAACTTGAGTCTGTAATGTCTCCTGCATGGACAGCCGAGTTCTTTACCATTAGTGCCACCTGGGAAGCCCTTAATATATGGTAATATAATCTTAATCTCAAACTAGAACAAACATAATAACTGCAGTATAAATTCAGATAAATGTGAAGTGACCATGGGCTGGGATTTGCAGTGAGGAGTTGTTCCCAGAGCTAGAATCTGAGACCATCATGGAGTGCAAAGAAGATGCAAATAATTCCAAACCAAGAGTAAGGATATAGCTTTGAAGATGGAATTTGCAAAACCTCTTTGGAAAACTGAGTACAACAATCCAGTAACTATACAGAATTTCATGATTGGAAAGACAGCAGGAAATGCAAGTTAGAGACAAACTTAAACACTAAATTTCAAGTTAAGGTTCTAGTGCATACACTTTTTTTGAAAAAGGAGGAATTCACTTTGCGGTGCACCTGAAATTAATACAACATTGCAAATCAGCTTCTCCAATAAAATTTAAAAAAACATAAAAAGTTTTTTTTAAATGTCTTTACCCAACAATGTACTCTTTAGTCAGTGGAAGAAAACAATAGATGGTGAGTTTTATTAAACTTGAACAATTTTTTTATTCTGTGAAAAAAGCCATTTTTACCAAATGGTTAAAATAATAAACATGCTATTTTCTTTCAATAAATCTTTCTTTGAACTCTTTCAGTTGTGCTAAGATACTCATTTCCAACCTTGTACTATAGGGCAAAAGTTGTACATATTTTTAAGGCATCTAGTAGCTGGGTTAGGAATTTTTAAAATTTTGACAAAACATTGCATATTCCTACTTGCAAACCATTCATTTTTTAACTCAAAGATGTCTGGCTGATCAACAATATTCCAACCTTAAGCCGAATCTTATTAATAAACAATCTAAAAGCAAATTACAGATAGAAAATCTCCACTACCAGTCCCAATTAATATTTTATTTCAACGACAATGCTATTTTTTTTAATTTTAAAGAATGGAATCTGCCAAAGATGCCAAATATAAGGTGTATTTTATGATTAAATCAAAACTATGATATCAAAATTCAGTAAGGAGATATTGAAACTGTAGGAGTCAGTTATCTTGACTTACTCTAAGGTTCTTAAAAAAAATGTTCCCAAGATTGAAAAGGGCAAGAAATAAAAATTACTCATATGATCAGTGAGTAAAAAGTAAAAAAAAAGATGACTGACTGAATAGAGCTTAAATCACCATACAGGCTTTAAGAGTGGTGCTATTTGGAGAATGTAAAAGCACGAATCAAATGTTATTTAAATCCATTCACATTTATAAAAGAGCACACCATTTATAATTTAATAGTAGTGTCAAGGTGGGTCTGAATGTCCAGATATTCAACTGGCATAATAATAATAGCAATTCATAATTCATTCAAAGATTTCAGAAACTGTAAAAAAAAAAGTTACTATTGATCAGCGTTAAAAATTAGACCAAAAAGGTCCCATACGTTGCTTTGGGCCTTAGAGATCTTTTTCATATCTTGTTGCGACTTCCCATACCTCCAACTTTGTAGTTAAGTGAATTCAATGCTTTTATCAAATAAAGTGCATGGAATGTACCTCTTGTTTAGAATGCTTTCCCACATTAGGTGGAATTCTCAAAGTTGTAAATGGAAAAATTTAGATGAGAAAAAGCAAATTTGATGAAGGGAAGAGTGGCATCTTCTGTTTCAAAAAGACAATGTTAAAATGAAAACTCATTAAATCTTAGCTAAAGTTAAAACATTTTGAAATTCAATTTTAAAATGAAGATGTTCATAAAGTGTATTCACAAGCTCTTAAAGTGCAGAACTGACACAATTTTTAAGTCAGTACCTATTATAAGTGTCTATATTAATCTTTGTACCCAGAAGTAACTATTACCTTTCTTTAAATTTGAAAAAGATTAAGGAAAAGTTGATTTCATTATAAATTAGAATATTTTATATTAACACACATGGTTACCATGTACAGAGATATTTGGAACTTAGCTTTATATAGCATATTTCTCCACATGGAACAAAAGTGACCCACTTACATAAACTTGTTCATATCATTTATAGGGAATTTCTAATTATTTTTAATGGAAATCGACTAGTCATTAAACTGAAAAGAAAAAATTATTGCTCTCTAGTTTTCTCTTTCAACATAATGTATATTTTTCAAGCCCTAATGCAATGAAGACTCTAACACATTTCCCATCCCCTCTATTGCAAATGTTCTTAACAACAGGATAGTCCTTTTGGATATCACCTGCAGCTTTGGTCAGTTTCAAGAGAGACAAATTTTATCAGTATAGATGTCAGGTTCTGCTGATGTACAGAAGTTGCCCTGAAATTGATAAAAACTGTTGTCTCTAACACCAAAAGGAAAGAGTTTCTCATTTCAAGATCAAATTAAGCACTGACTTTTTTTTTTTTTTTTGCATTGAAAGAACCTCTGAGGAAAAGGGTGGACATTATATGGAGTTAAGAGCCACATATTTATAATAAAAAGATAATAATTGATATGTACTTATCATCAAGATCACATTAGCTCCACATATATTGGGTTGGCCAGAAAGTTCATTTGGGTTTTTCCATAAGATATTGTACTCTCACAACAATATCAATAAGCAAATTAGAGACATAAGAGATGTGTATTCAATCCCTGGATCTGGAATATCCCCTGGAGGAGGGCATGGCAATCCATTCCAGTATTATTGCCAAGAGAATCCTATGGACAGAGGAGTCTGGTGCATTACAGTCCATAAGGTCGCAGAGTCAGACATGACTGAAGTGACTTAACACACAAGCACACACAAATTAAGATGTAGGTTATAAACTATATTTTGTGGACAGGGAACTAAGACTCCAGCAAGTAAAATGGATGCCCACATCTGAACGGTTATTAAATAGCACATCCAAGACTTAAAATCTAGAGTTCTGAACTTAAGGCTCATATTCTTTTGTGATCGAATCAGTCATCTTCATTTTTAAATTATGAGTCTAGTGGGAATCTCTTGGTTATGAAAAACAACATAAGGGGCCAAAAATAAGAAGCTTGAAAGTAAGGATTGAAAGTGAAAGATGCTCAACCGCGTCCGACTCTTTGCTCATGTCTGACTCTTTGCGACCCCTTGCACTATACAGTCCATGGAATTCTCTAGGCTAGAATACTGGAGTGGGTAGCCTTTNGACTATTCAATATAGTTTTGGAAGTTTTGGCCACAGCAATCAGAGAAGAAAAAGAAATAAAAGGAATCCAAATTGGAAAAGAAGAAGTAAAACTCTCACGGTTTGCAGATGACATGATCCTCTGCATAGAAAACCCTAAAGACATCACCAGAAAACTACTAGAGCTAATCAATGAATATAGTAAAGTTGCAGAATATAAAATTAACACACAGTAATCCCTTGTATTCCATAACACTAAAAATGAGAAAACAGAAAGAGAAATTAAGGAAACAATTCCATTCACCATGGCAATGAAAAGACTAAAATACTTGGGAATAAATCTACCTAAAGAAACAAAAGATCTATATATAGAAAATTATATAACACTGATGAAAGAAATCAAAGATGACACAAATAGATGGAGAAATATACCATGTTCATGGGTTAGAAGAATCAATATAATGAAAATGAGTAGACTACANGAAAAGACTAAAATACTTGGGAATAAATCTACCTAAAGAAACAAAAGATCTATATATAGAAAATTATATAACACTGATGAAAGAAATCAAAGATGACACAAATAGATGGAGAAATATACCATGTTCATGGGTTAGAAGAATCAATATAATGAAAATGAGTAGACTACATAAAGCAATCTATAGATTTAATGCAATCCCTATCAAGCTACCAATGGTATTTTTCAGAGAACTAGAACAAATAATTTCAAAATTTGTATGGAAATATAAAAAACCTCAAATAGCCAAAGCAATCTTGAGAAAGAAGAATGGAATTGGAGGAATCAACCTGCCTGAATTCATACTATACAGAGCTACAGTCATTAAGACAGTATGGTACTGGCACAAAGACAGAAATATAGATCCATGGAACAAAATGGAAAGACCAGAGATAAATCCATGCACCTATGGACACCTTATCTTTGACAAAGAAGGCAAGAACATACAATGGAGATAAGACAATCTCTTTAACAAGTGGTACTGGGAAAACTGGTCAGCCACTTGTAAAAGAATGAAACTAGAACACTTTCTAACACCATACACAAAAATATACTCAAAATGGATTAAAGATCAAAACATAAGACCAGAAACTATAAAACTTCTAGAGGAAACATAGGCAAAACACTCTCTGACATAAATTACAGCAGGATCCTCTGTGACTCATCTCCCAAAGTAATGGAATAAAAGCAAAAATAAACAAATGGGACCTAAATAAACTTAAAAGCTTTTGCACAACAAAGGAAACTATAAGCAAGGTGAAAAGTCAGCCTCAGAATGGGAGAAGATAATAGCAAACAAAGCAATGGACAAAGAATTAATCTCAAAAATATACAAGCAGCTCTTACAGCTCAATTCCAGAAAAATAAAGGACCCAATCAAAAAAATGGACCAAAGAACTAAACAGACATTTCTACAAAGAAGACATACAGATGGCTAACAAACACATGAAAAGATGCTCAATATCACTCATTATCAGAGAAAAGAAAATTAAAAGCACAATGAGATACCATCTCATGCTGGTCAGAATGGCTGCTATCAAAAATCTACAAACAATAAATGCTGGAGAGGGTGTGGAGAAAAGGGAACCCTCTTACACTGTTGGTGGGAATGCAAACTAGTACAGCCACTATGGAGAACAGCGTGGAGATTCCTTAAAAAACTGGAAATAGAACTCCCATATCACCCAGCAATCCCACTGCTGGGCATACACAACAAGGAAACCAGAATTGAAAGAGACACGTGTACCCCAATCTTCATCACAGCACTGTTTACAATAGTTAGGACATGGAAGCAACCTAGATGTCCATCAGCAGACAAGTGGATAAGAAAGCTGTGGTACATATACACAATGAAATATTACTCAGCTATTAAAAAGAATGCATTTAAATCAATTCTAATAAGGTAGATGAAACTGAAGCCCATTATATAGAGTGAAGTAAGTCAGAAAGAAAAACATTAATACAGTATATTAATGCATATATATGAAATTTAGAAAGATGATAATAATGACCCTATATGGGAGAAAGCAAAAGAGACACAGATGTAAAGAACAGATTTTTGGACTCTGTGGGAGGAGGTGAGAGTGGGATGATTTGAAACATATATGAATATGAAACATATGATTTGAAACATATACCATTGAAACATATATATTCAGTTCAGTTCAGTTCAGTCACTCAGTCATTTGTGACTCTTTGCGACCCCATAAATCACAGCACGCCAGGCCTCCCTGTCCATCACCAACTCCTGGAGTTTACCCAAACTTATGTGCATCGAGTTGGTGATGCCATCCAGCTATCTCATCCTCTGTCGTCCCCTTCTCCTCCTGCCCCCAATCCCTCCCACCATCAGAGTCTTTTCCAATGAGTCAACTCTTTGCATGAGGTGGCCAAAGTATTGGAGTTTCAGCTTTAGCATCAGTCCTTCCAATGAACACCCAGGACTGATCATTAGAATGGACTGGTTGGATCTCCTTGAAGTCCAAGGGATTCTCAAGAGTCTTCTCCAATACCACAGTTCAAAACCATCAATTCTTCGGTGCTCAGCTTTCTTTATAGTCCAACTCTCACATCCATACATGACCACTGGAAAAACCATAGCCTTGACTAGACAGACTTTTGTAATGTCTCTGCTTTTTAATATGCTATCTAGGTTGGTCATATATATTACCATATGTGAAATAGATCACCAGTCCAGATTTGATGGGTGAGACTGGGTGCTCAGGGCTGGTGCACTGGGATGACCCTGATTGACGGAATGGGGAGAGTGGTGGGAGGGGGATTCAGGATGGAGAACCCATGTACAACCATGGCTGATTCATGTCAATGTATGGCAAAAACAACTACAATTAATTAGCCTCCAATTAAAATTTTTAAAAAAATCCACCTGCAATGTGGGACACGTGGATTTGATCCTTAGGTTGGGAAGATCTTCTGGAGGAGGGCATGGAAACCCACTCCAGTAGTCTTGTCTGCAGAATCTCTATTGACAGAGGAGCCTGGTGGGCTACAGTCCATGGGGTCACAGTCAGACACGACTGAACAACTAATCACAACACAGCACAGGTTTAAAGTAGAGACATTATTCATATATAGGATAACCTTAATTTGATCAAATGACATAAATATTGGGCACTAAATGACAACAGTATTGAGAACAAGTACAACAAGAAATATATATTTATACTTATTTTGAAACATAAACCCATATTGACATATATAATATAAAGCATTTATGAGAGATTATATTCATTAATTCTATGCTTATTCCACTAACTTTGTATTATTAATGGGCTTTAAGAAAAACCCTTGTTTATTCAAAAGTCATTCATCTGGGGTGTATTTAATGAACACTCTGGGCCATGCTGGATCCTGGAGGCTACACTCATGTGGAAATCACTAATGGTTTCCTACGGGTGTAAACAAATTGTAAGGCTTAATGCAGTAAATGTAAACTCAAGGTACAAAAGGCACACAGGTGACACAAATAATAGTTAATATTCTCCACACACTCATTAATCCCTCAACCATTTGATTCACTTATTATTTAAAGACTAAAACCTATGAACAATATAATTATAACAATATTAAGGAAAGTTTAGAAAGTATACCAAAGAAAAAAAAACCATAATACAGAAACTACTTTCATCTTACATGTTTTGCCCCAGTCCTTCTAAAGATATTTATTTTATTGTGACTTACATTTTTATATACTCCTTCATAAGCATTTTCAGATAATCCCATGTAATTTTTTGATACATTTTTAAGTAGCTACATAATATTCTATTCAGTGATCAGATAAATCATAATCATAGAATAGTGCTGAACCAACAACCTTTCAAATTTCATAGACCTGGGTTTTGATTTAATTGTTCCATTACCATTTAACCATAAAGAAAGCTAAGCACAGAAGAACTGATGCTTTCAAACTGTGGTACTGGAGAAGACTCTTGGTATTCCTTGGATAGCAAGATCAAACTAGTCAATCCTAAAGAAAATCAACCCTGAATATTCATTGGAAGGACTGATGCTGAAACTCCAATACTTTGGCCACCTGATGTGAAGAGCTGACTCATTGGAAAAGATCCTTATGCTGAGAAAGACTGAGAGCAGGGGAAGGGGGCAACAGAGGATGAGATGGTTGGGTGATATCACTGACTCAATGGACACGAGTTTGAGCAAACTCCAGGAGATAGTGAAGGACAGAGGAGTCTGGCATGCTGCAGTCCATGGGGTCCCAAAGAGCTGGACATGACTTAGCAACTGGACAACAGCAAACTATTTAGCTAGACTATTTTCTTCTCTGTAAAATGGGAATGATAATATATACCTTTCAGGCTTTTCAAACATCAAAGACTGTTGATTCAAGAAGCACCTATGCTTCTTGATGCTGAAACTCAGTAAAGAACTAAGAAATGGCATTTATTGTTTATTATTATTCTCTGAATGTTGTAGAATTAGATCAGAATATTTTAAGTAATTATTTCTTTCAACTGTTTTACTGAGGACTATGTACATTTTTTCCTACTATTTATTATAATCTCTGAATTTCTTACTTTCTAACCTCAAATCAGAAATATATTACAGTAGTTATTTTGGCAGAAAGAAAGATCATTCAGGGAGTTAGAAGGACAAGAGTGGGTGCATGTGTCCAGTCAGTTGTGTCCAACTCTTTGTGATCCTATGGACTATAGCCCACCGGGACAAGAGTTCTGCTGCTGCTGCTGCTAAGTCACTTCAGTCATGTCCGACTCTGTGCAACCCCATAGATGGCTTCCTACCAGGCTCCTCTGTCCCTGGGTTTCTCCAGGCTGCATTTAAAACAGTTTCCGCTGACTCTTGACAAGCATTACAGAGGAAGAAAAGCATTCTGTCTTTTCTAAAGCTATCAAATGACATGGTATTTGTCAAAATGCTCTAAAAATCTAAATGTGTATACAGGTGTGAGCTAATACTATCATTTATTGTAGGATTTTTTTTTTCTCCAAAGGTTGGTTGTAGCTCAAACTTTGAGCCAGTCTTTACATATTTGCAATTTAAAAAAATCTGTGGAAATCTTTCTGTTACAATGCTTTATTTCTTCCACAGTATTTTCTGATTGGGAAATAGATCTTTTTTGGGGATCATATATTATTATTACCAAGTTCAGATTTTACATTTAAATATTTTGAAGTGAAATGTAAAACTTCATGAAAACTCAGGTAAGGCAAGACATGGAAAAATGCTACTTTAATTGATGATACCTTTCTTTCACTGACATAAATCTTTTTTTTTTTTCCAAATAAAAAGCACTTCTCTATGCTTAGAGAAGGAAAAATGCAAGTTTACAGCATTCTTTATTGGTAGAGTGCTTTGCTAACAAAATCTCTTTCCCCTAATGGAAACAGAGGAAGAGATAAATTTATCAAGGATGAGGTGAAATCAACTTAGGTGAGGAAAATATTTTCAAACATACAGTTTCAAAACATACTTTTTACTCTAGGTGAAATCCCATTCATTATGTTATTTTCAACTTTTCAGTTCAGTTCAGTTTAGTCACTCAGTCATGTCCGACTCTTTGCAACCCCATGAACCGCAGCACACCAGGCCTCCCTGTCCATCATCAACTCCCAGAGTCCACGCAAACCCATGTCCATTGAGTCGGTGATGCCATCCAACCACCTCATCCTCTGTCATCCCCTTCTCCTCCTGCCCTCAGTCTTTCCCAGCATCAGGGTCTTTTCCAATGAGTCAGCTCTTCACATCAGGTGGCCAAAGTACTGGAGTTTCAGCTTCAACATCAGTCCTTCCAATGAACAACCAGGACTGATCTCCTTTAGGATGGACTGGTTGGATCTCTTCACAGTCCAAGGGACTCTCAAGAGTCTTCTCCAGCATCACAGTTCAAAAGCATCAATTCTTCGGTGCTCATCTTTCTTCACAGTCCAACTCCCACATCCATACATGACCACTGGAAAAACCATAGCCTTGACTAGACAGACCTTTGCTGGCAAAGTAATGTCTATGCTTTATAATATGCTGTCTAGGTTGGTCTTAACTTTCCTTCGAAGGAGTAAGTGTCTTTTAAATCATGGCTGCAATCACCGTCCACAGTGATTTTGGAGCCCAGAAAAATACCACTGTTTCCAGTTTCTCCATCTATGTGCCATGAAGTGATGGGACTGGATGTTATGATCTTCATTTTCTGAATGTTGAGCTTTAAGCCAACTTTTCACTCTCCTCTTTCAATTTCATCAAGAGGCTCTTTACCTCTTCATTTTTTGCCATAAGGGTGGTGTCATCTGTACATCTCAACTTTTAAAAAACACAGATTCCAGTGAATCTCAGAGTTCAAGGTAGGAGGTATATTCTAGATATAATTTGTTGTTGTTCAGTCCAAGTCGTGTCCAACTCTGCGATCCCATGGACTGTAGCATGCCAGGTCGCCCTGTCCCTTACCATCTCCCAGAGTTTGCCCAAAGTCATGTCCATTGAATCAGTGATCCCATTCAAATATCTTATCTGGATATAATGGATGGTGATTAAAATTCAGCTTGATACCGTTAGTCAACAGAGGATCTGATCAGTGTCCCTTACAGGAATGTTTTGAAGGCCAGCAAACCCCTCAACTGCTGTCTTCCCTTTATATTAATAAATGAATCTCACAGGTTATGCATAAAGACTGGGTGTGGCTTTCAGCTTCCTTGTGGTTAATTGAGTGTTCCCAGGTCCTACTTCTGCACAAGTAACCTCTGTGGGAAACTCCCATGATCTCAGGGAGTGGTGGCAAGGGCAGGTGGCAGGCCAGTTCTCTTCCCTAGAAACCTCACTCCTGTGCACTAGTTTATGCAATCAATGAGGAAGGCCAGGTCAACAGATGCATTCATACAACGGGTTCATTTATCTACAGACATTGATCTGAGCCGGAGGAGTGGAGAGGTGGAGAGATGGAGAGAGGAGCGCAGCAGTCAATCACGGGAAGCCTAAACTCCTTTAAGTGTAAAGAGACTGAACACATTCCACACACTCCGTGTCCTCACTCATAGACAAATTTGCCTAAGCCATCAAAGTGAGTTTACAGTGATGTCCAGTTAGAAGCTGGGATTTGTGTGCACATATGGAAGTTGAAGACGCTGGGGAGGAAAAAGCAGGATTGAAAGGACAACCGTTCACTGTGATTAACATGACCAGACAGGGCTGTGTTTCAGAAAGGTTAACTGGCTACCTCCCAGGCCATTAAGTGCAGCCCTGGATGTCAGAAAACAGAATGCACATGAGGATGAATCCCTCCATCTTTCGAATACTTAATATACCTTTAGTGTCTGACTCATTAGTAACTGGAGCACTTTAGAGTTTAGTCTGTGAAGCCAGTTGACCTGGAGACAATATAAATGATATAAAATTTGGAGGTTTAGTTTGCTTTTGGAGCAACTAAGCCCTTAACTCCTAGTTCACAGAAATGCAATAATATTTTCTTTTTAATAGAAAGTAAATTTAATTTCCATTATGGTTTCATTCTTAGCACTTTGTTATGCCACATGGAATATTATTGAGAGGCTCTCCAGTTTCAAAGGAGTCAAGAGCCTCTACAATCCTCTTCCTATCCATTCAGTGTCCTCCCAGACAATACATTTCATAAGGACAGGGACTATAAATGTTTTGCTCATTATGATAGCCCTAGTACTTATAGGCCAATAACTGGCTCACAGCAAGTCCTAAATAAATAAGTTGGTTAATGAATAGTTGAGTTCCCAAGAAACTATGTCTTTCATAGCCATATTAGTGTTTCTTCCTAATTTTCTACAGTTGTTTTCTTGGTTAATGTTTCTATGGATTACTTTTGATTTGCCATAGAAATAATAAAATGAGTACCTTTGATCCTAGGTTCCTCAGCTGGATAAACAATAAGTTGCTCTTATTTTGATTAAGCAGAGCCATTACATGTTTTTCCTCAAGCTATTAGTCTGCTAGGAACATGTAATTTATAAGCCCTATCAAAACTTTCCCTTTAATGAAATGAATAGGAAATTAATGCAGTCAGGCAGAAAGTTATTTTAGCTAATAGTATTTAGCACTTTCTTCTTTGAAATACTAGATAGTAATTTTCATGTACTGGTTATTTATTTAAGGACAAAAAATTCAGTCCCACTGATATCATCTTGAATGGGTTTACATACAACTATGGTATATTCTTTTCCTTGGGTAAGCTAAGTGCTACAACATGCAAACATAAATTTCCCAGCTTTTTAATATTAATGAAAGTGAAAGTGAAGTCACTCAGTCATGTCTGACTCTTTGCAACCCCATGGACTGTAGCCTACCAGGCTCCTCTCTCCATGGGATTCTCCAGGCAAGAGTACTGGAGTGGGTTGCCATTTCCTTCTACAGGGGATCTTCCCAACCTAGGGATTGAACCCGGTTCTCCGACATTCCAGGCAGAGGCTTTAACCTCTGAGCCACTAGGGAAGCCCTCTAATATTAATAGCTATTACAAATNTCATGTCTGACTCTTTGCAACCCCATGGACTGTAGCCTACCAGGCTCCTCTCTCCATGGGATTCTCCAGGCAAGAGTACTGGAGTGGGTTGCCATTTCCTTCTACAGGGGATCTTCCCAACCTAGGGATTGAACCCGGTTCTCCGACATTCCAGGCAGAGGCTTTAACCTCTGAGCCACTAGGGAAGCCCTCTAATATTAATAGCTATTACAAATAGAACTGAATGACTATTAGCAAATAAATTCCCAGGGTAATGATGTTTCCTATGTGTTAATAAATACTTGTATAATTTGGGTAATTTGTTAGAGATAAAACACCTTATTCACAGACATTAAAAGAGATGTGATTTTAATTCTGCTTGACACAGAAGGACAAATTAATCTACTTAGTTTAGTTCTTGGAAAGTGCTTTGTGTTTGAAATACTGAAATACATGACAGTACCATTTGATTTTACTTCTTAAAGATATATATGTAGCTAGTCCTCTATTCTATATGTGCCTGTGTCCTTTAAAAGAACTAGCTTGAGGCAAATTTCACTGGTTCTGTATTGTTAGAACCAGATCATTATATAGGGCTTTTATTGTCAGCAACCATTCTATAAATACAGTATTTACATATAATTTTACTATTTTAGACAAGTCAAAAGGAATTTGCTTTCTAAGAAGTCTAACTATCCCCACTTACAACATACTTTTTGTTACTGGTTATCTTAATGAACTCTTTCATAGCTAAATGGTTATTTCCAGCTAATCAAATATTAATATCAATACATACTAAAGACTGTAGAAATCTCAATCACTGTTGTTAAATTAATAACTTCTTTGACTCTTGTTAATACATGCATATATATCTGAAATAAAATAATTTTGAGGAGCAATAGCTTCTAAAACACCAACCTATAACTTGTACAAACATTAAAAAGGAAAATCAGAATTCTAGGAACATGATTAAAACCAAGGACTCTTTTGTCTATTACAATTCCCTTTTCAGAATTCAGCTTTGAGGCAGTTTTGAATTTCACATCTGATACCACCTTTGAAAATATTCTCACAGTGATGAATGACTTCTTCCACGTAAAACAGTTTTTGAAATATATGTATGTTTAACAAAGCTCCTTTTCTCTTATGTTGGAAATGTTGAAATGTTTATTTCTTGATTGGAAGCCTGTGGTGATGCAGCCGTAGATAAATGTTACAGTAAGAGGAAATAGGAAATCTATTTCCTTCAGTTAAAAAAAAAAGTCAAGAAAAAAAAACTACATATGGATCCTACTCTTCTGTTGACAAATTAGGGTTCCTAAGAACTTGTCTTTTTTTTAAATTCAGAAACTGTGGTTCATTAGGTTGAAATATAATCATATTTTCAAATTCTTACCGTGGTGGTGTATTCAAACTTCATCACTAATTTTGACACAAGTTAATGAGCATTTACGCTTGATATTCTACTGACATGTAATATTTCCTAGTTTGGTTTGTTGTTATATTACAGTGGATTTGATTCAACCCTGATCACCTAGTAAAAACTTGGGATCAGAAACTTTGTTAGACATGCAACAAAAATAATTTTCACATAAAAATGTTTTTGATGTATACATAATTACACACAGTTATATGACATAATTACATGACAGCCTCTAGAGTTCACCACAGTCTTGACTGCCTGTGAACAGCCCTCAGTATACAGGCACCACTATTTTTACCATTATTAACAATGAAAGATATTTTCATTATATTAAATGCTTAATAAAATCATCCCTCCATACCTTTCTTTTAGGGTAAAGCATAAATTTCAGCCCAGATTATTTTATATATTATAGAGTTTTAAAATATTACCAACTCATTAAAACTTCCAGCTTGCCAAGACTCCATACATCTCCTATTCCTGGTTTTTCAAGTGATGTTTTGCTGGATTCTAACTGGTTTTACATTCTTTGTTCATAAAAAATTCTTTTGACCTTTATTAATATTTCCCAAATATATTCCACATCTTAACTTCCTATTGTAGAAAAAAAGTTTAAGTCATATGTCTTCCATTATCTTCAAATCTGTAATTACTGGATAATACATCTAACTTTTCTCTTTCTGAACATTAATAGGTTGGCATTCATTTAGATTCTCATTATAACGTATTGTCTGTTAGAGTCACTTAACATAACTCTTCTCTCAATGCAATAAGTTGAGTTTATTTTTCTAATATTGGGTGGCTGCCATCAGGACACAAACCTTCTGAAAGTTACTAAAAAACAGACGTGAAATGAAATAAAAACTTCATAAAATGTATTAAGAAGCATGAAAAGAATAGAAACCATATTATTTACATGTTTTTATTTTATTTCTGCTCTTTTTACTTGAAGAATATGCAAAACCACCTAGCTGACTCTTTAAAAAAGCATAAAATAACATGCCTGCCCCTGGAGAAGGAAATGGCAACTCACTCCAGTATTCCTGCTGGAGAATCCCAGGGACAGAGGAGCCTAGTGGGCTGCCGTCTATGGGGTCGCAGAGTCGGATATGACTGAAGTGACTAGGCAGCGGCAGCAGCCCCTACTCCTCTAAATTCTTTATTATAGTTTGACACTGAACACTGCTTCCATCCTATCCAATTTCATTTTGTTTATATCCAGTGGAAAATTTTTACTAGTATCCTTAACATAACAAAGAAATTTTAATTTCAAACCTATGGCATTTTCTTCTCTTTCACCTCAGCCCCTAATTATCACTTCATATCAACCTAACAGGAACTTCAGATTAATGTCATTAATCAATCACCACTATCTAATATCACTAAGAATCCTGAAATTTTATTTCCTACAGGTTTTATAATATATAATTTTATCTTAAATCCATTCACAAGATTAATGGTAAAGCCAAGACTTCGTGAAATCCCACTGAAATTATCTATAAAATAATAAACATTCAGTGTATGATAATATAAGAAGCCACTCCCCAGTTCTCAGATCCTGGAAAAGGTTTACCATTCTTTCTTCTACACTAGGGTCTACATTGTGCCTTTCTACACTAGGGCTTCTTCCCCTTTCTTACTGCAAACACAATTCCTCTCTGCGAAANTATAAAATAATAAACATTCAGTGTATGATAATATAAGAAGCCACTCCCCAGTTCTCAGATCCTGGAAAAGGTTTACCATTCTTTCTTCTACACTAGGGTCTACATTGTGCCTTTCTACACTAGGGCTTCTTCCCCTTTCTTACTGCAAACACAATTCCTCTCTGCGAAAATCCCCCCACTATTCATTTCTAAATATAGCACAAAATAAACTGAAAACTTTAAGCATTACTTTAACCTTCTGTCTTTAAATCCCCAGTTGTTCCTTTTGGGCACCTCTCACTTCCTCCTGACCCCAGGTCTGTGGCAAATATATATAAAGGATGTATACACATGTTACATGAATCACATCTTTGTGGACCTAACTTCTTTAATAGTACCCTCAAAAGAAAAAAAAAAAAAAAACTAACATGAATCATAATCATGACCAGAGTACTGAATAATTTAGGAGTATTTCATTACTGATTTCATCTATTATTTGAAGATGAGTAGAAAAAAGTTTTTAATGGGAGAAAAACACACATTAATTCAAGTCTACACACACAGTAACAAAATCAAGCTGTGGTTTCAAAAGAGATGCTGACAGAACAGTGAATGAAAAATTAACCTTTGTGCCAAAATTTTTAAAAATGTATTTTGCAAAAATATTATATATGCATATATATGTGCAATACCCTCACTTACGTGAGTCATTGACTAATATCTTTGCTTCATGATGTCATATATTTCAGTTTAAGTTGGGGGGTCTGTTTTATAATTTTGATGATCTTTTCTTACGATATTATTTAATTTTCAATTTTTCACAATTACTTTCAATAAAAGATTTTTTATTGCTTATGAATTATTGAGACTCAACAGTATAGAGCTCAGAGTCTTAGCTTATTTATTCAAATATTCCTGATAGTCTCTTTAAAAAAAAAAATGAAAATAACTATGCTAAATAGGGCAGGAACTCACAGATAAAAATCAACAAATATTCATTTCTTGATTTCAGAATTTTGCTCCCTGCTTCAGTAGGTCCATTATTAGAACTTGATTTTAATTATTCATTAACAAAGAACAACTTATTGTAATTTATCGATTAAGAACAGTAGCAAATGAACAACTTAAGGCCCCCAAAGTGTTACCACCCTGGTACAGGTCAATAGAACTAGGCAAACAAGAGGCCAATTCAAGGGTTCCTGCCCAATTTCCTTCCACAACCAGGTCTTTATGAGCAAGCAGTCATGGAAAAGATCCTAGAAAAATAAACTGTGGAAACATTTCAGCAACTTAATTGAGATTTTGCAAGGCTCTCAAAGCCTGCATTGTTTCAGCCCACTCTCATCAAAGACCATGATTCAGCTTTAGAATTGGTGCTATTCAAATCCTGCTGTAATAGCCATATATCTTAGGAATTTACTTCCTAATTATGCAGTATGTCCTATAAACACTTTTTTGTTCTGTCATTGTGTGACATAATATTTTAAGCAAGTAAAGCAAATTGGTTTGATCATTATTAAGAAAAGTTCTTCCTCAACACGTGTCAAATTTATGTTACGGGAACACATTGTGTTTGTGTTCTAGAAACTTTCACGATATCCAAATGAATTTATTACTTAGTATACTCCTAAGGAAAAAGATATGTGTCTATATGACCTTATATCTAATGGCAAAACTGCTGTTCCTCTATTTGAAATATAGGGGATGCTGAAAAAGCAATGCCACAGTTTCTGTAAGAAGTGAGAAAAGTGTAAGAAGTTTAAGAAGTCTTCTGAAAAGAGGAAGCGTTAAGGTCACAACTTTGATTTTATCTCTGTCTCTGAGGAAGGCTAAAAACAGATTCAAAGAACTAAGACTGAACTCATTTCAAGGCTGAAGAGTCACTCTAAAGTGCTCTTTTCTTCCGAGTACTACCAGAAGACTAGGATATCTGCTGACCTGGATCCCTTCTCTTAATATCTGGCGAAAAGAAGAGGATGAAAATTGTGGTGCTTCATTTATTCACTTCACTCATCTAATTTTTATTTTCATTATAAATTCACCTTAATCTTAAAAATTGGCTAAATTAATTTTATGGTCTTCCCAAGAAATGTAGACAGAGTAGAAAACATTCTGTTATCTAAAAATAATCAAAAATAATTTAGAAGCAAAATCATTAGCTAGTTGCAGAATATTCAACTCTGGAGCAGTAAGTTCAGAGCAATAGTGCCATGAAAGTATTTGCCCCTAGTTGTTGCTTTTATCTGCCTCAGATTCAGTAACTATCATAAATGACTACATTTTCTAATGCTCAATAGTATAGCACATTCCACTCAAAATATGTCACCAAACCACCAACACTGCATGATGCTTTTTGCCTCTAGGTGATAGTGATGTTAACCATAATCCTCAGTAGTAATTTAACCTGTCATTCACACATTTTAAAGTTGCTATTTTGAGTGGTCTTTGATGTAATAAAATATTACGTGTTACTTTCCTTTAAAAAAGAAAAATCCAGCATGTTGAGTAAAGGCTAATTGGAAAGAAGACCTGGCAAAATGACTATGTAGTTGACTTACTCAGATGGTAAATCTAGGAAAAATTAATCAGAAACCACATTATCAACTTGTTTTTTTTTTTTTAATATTTGCACTGTATCAGTAAGAAGAATGAAGTAGAGTAAAATTATTGCTTACATATGTAATAGTGATAATATCCAGGATACATCTCAATTTCTTCCATTATTACTATATTCTAATACCTTCATTTTTGGATTCTGGGTACAAGTATGTGTTCATGTGTGCTCAGTCATGTCCCACTATTTGGGACCTCATGGACTGTCGCCCACCAGGCTCCTCTGTTCATGGAATTTTCCAAGCAAAAATACTGAAGCAGGTTGCCATTTCCTTCTCCAGGGGATCTTTCCAACCCAGAGATCAAACCTGCGGTCTCTTGCATCTCTTGCACTGGCAAGTGGATTCTCTACCAGCTGAGCCACCTCTGATGCCTTCATTCTTGGATTTTGAGTACAAGTATTCAACGTGTTTCTACATAAAATCCAAGCAAGGTATGAGAGACATAAACAATGAATGGTCTATTTACATAGGTGTATACACAACACACGGTGGCTCAGTGGTAAAGAATCCACCTGCAACGCAGGAGATGCAGGTTTCATCCCTGAGTCAGGAAGATCCCCTGGAGAAGGAAATGGCAACCCACTCCAGTATGCCTGCCTGGGTCCCATGGGCAGAGAAGTCTTGAGGGCTACAGTTCATGTGGTTGCAAAAGAGTTGGACACAACTTAATGACTGAAAAACTACAATACACAACACATACATATACACTAAATGACTAGAAATTGCATTCTAACCAGTTTTGTTTTGAGGTACAGGTTAGGAATTCAATAGAGATGTAAGAATCCAACAAATGTGCTGCATTTTTCAGTTTTCAACGTTTTGACTCTCATGAATTTGAGACTACCGAATATACCAAAAAGACAGAACACATTTCCTTTCTTCTCTAATATAATATCATACTGAGTAAGTTAACTGACAGATAGAAGGAAAGTGATGATCTGTTTAAAATGAGTGAAGAAAATGAGCTAATGATACACCATTAGATAATTAGGATAGGTAACTGACAGCTGGTAACTCTGGAGTGACTAAGTTCTTTCTAATGACAGCCAAACAGACCAATCAATGACACAGCTTAACCCTATAATCCTTCCTCCCTCATTCCAGCTCTCTCTCTTTCTCTCTCTCTCTCTCTGTCCTCCTTAACAATGGTGGAAGTCATCACTTTATCTTTTTAGTGATGTTAACCATTGTTTACTACACATTCTTAGTTTCTTTCTCTGATTTTTTCTTCTTCCACAGACTTGTCACACTGAGTAGATCCCAAGACCCCTTTTTCTAAACTCAGCTCTTATCTCATACTTGGCCTTAAAAAAATCCTCATACCTCCTCCTGATCTCACTCCTCAAAATGGTGCTGATGACTCCAGTTCTCTGTGTACAGCCATTTCTCCCTCCTGATATACAGTCACATGATTCTAGTTCACTGACATTGTCTCCAACTAAAGAGCTTTAAAATTCAGACGCATCACTTCCCCCTATGACGATTTCTGCTGCATGAATTCCTCAGTTTTGCTCAAAAGGCCACAGTCAGCTATAACTGATATAGGGAACTCCTCTATTTCCCTGGATCAATGTGAAGCCATCAATTAAGTCAAAATGTTCAGCATTAATGATTTCTTCTTAGAATCTCTAAAGTTCACTCCTTTTTCATTCCCAGTACCATGACTGAAGCAACTTAGCACGCACGCGCCCGTGCCTTATCACAGTAGTGAAAAATACTAGGATCTTTCACTTGGTTTACTGCAAGAACCTCCTGACCAAAGAATTTTTCTGTCAGTCCACTTCCACTTGGATCTATCCTACATATGATCTGTTTATCTCCTTATAATATAGTGCTTTACGCTCCTTATACAGTGTAAATGTACATATTTATACATGGAATAGAGTTTAAAGGCAAAGATTCTGAAAGGACACTGCATGGGAATGCATGCATGCCAGCTTCAGTTTTCTCACTTTTACTAATCTTGTAAAAGTTACCTGATACTCTGTTACCTTATTTCCTACCTACTACTTAAGGTTGTTGGCAGAAATAGATGCGTTAATACAAGTAAAGCAATTAGAAAAGTTCCTAAGACAACTGTTCAATAGATGATGTCTACTGTTATTATCGGGGCTTCCCAGGTGGCATGGGGATAAAGAATCTGCCTGCCAATGCAGGAGACTTGGGTTTTATCCCTGGATTGGAAAGATTCCCTGGAGCTCAGTTCAATTCAGTTCATTCGCTCAGTCGTGTCTGACTCTTTGCAACCCTATGGACTGCAGCACACCAGGCTTCCCTGTCCATCACCAACTCCAGTATTCTTGCCTGGAGAATCCCTTGGGCAGAGGAGCCTAGTGGGCTGAGAAGCTGAGCATACATTCACACAGTGTTACTATTATCAATTTCCGTACTAAAATTTTAACATCTTCCTGTACACAATGTGATAAAGCCCAAATCCCTTAAGCTGGCATCAAGACCTGGGCAATCTGGGCCCTGTTAGCGGCCCAGATTCAATGAACAGTATTTGCTAATAAGAATCTTCTGTCCAGTCAGAGTGAACTAATAAAATATACTTGCAAATTATGTTTTCATTCTTGCTGTTACTCACTGATGTTTCTCATTTCACTTAATGTTTCTTTTTCTGTCCATCTTTACTGCTCTTCCTTTAATGCCCTACTTAAGTTTTGTTTGTTTCCAAAGAGGGCGCATCAGGTAAGCATTTCTTGAGGCTAAAAATTTCTTAAAAAGGGCGTTCCTCATACCTGAACAGAGCTGTATGACCCATCTTGGAGTTTAATAATGCGTATTACTTAATATTACTGTGCTAATAATAATCTGTGAAGTCCTACAGTAAACAGCTGTTATTAAACACAGTATCAAACAATTTATTTGAAGATGAAACGGTTTTTCCTTCAATAAACAATTAGATCTCAGGACATGAACATTCCAGAGTAAAGAAATGAGCTGTAAATCTTTAAATTTTTGAAATGTGTTGAATTCATAATTTCTCACTATAATTCTAAACTTCAAAAGTGAGTTCAGGTAAATTCTAGAGAACTGAGAATGTGAAAACATAATTTTCGATCAAGTAAAAGCTTCAACATAGCATATGGTGCACTAAAATATGTTTAATAACATTTAATGAAGTATACTTCTGACTTGTGTTACTATATCAGTTAAAAATTTTGGAAGTCCAGAAAAAAAATTTTTTAACTTTTTTTTAATAACCATAATAATACCTGCCCACAATTTTCAGTGTAATTATTTTGCTGTATCTGATGGCAGTCAAAGAAATATGATCCAATATTTATTAAAGTTTTATTTTAAGCTTCCTTATTCATGGATTGATTTCATACGGACTCTTAGTCTATAATTCTGTGCTTTATGGAGACATTAGCCTTCACCTTAGTTTCCAGGTCCTACCTTGTAGCTAGAAAAAAAGTCCATCTTTATTTCCATTATATAAGCTATAAACTGAAGCGAAGAGAAGAAAGAGGTTTAATGAAAATCTGGATTGACGTTCTCTTTTAAACAACTGATTCAAACATTGCTGCTCACTAAAAATGTATATACCTTGTTATTAATTCAATTAAAAATAACTGCAATCATGTAAAGACAATTATTAGATAATTAGAGAGCTATTAAGAGAAAAATATTCTTCATAAGTTTTTATGAATTTTCATTTAATTTTATTCTCATTAATTATACTTGATGTTAGAATAGAAGGCCATTTTTATCCAAGTAATTATTTGTGTAACAGTAACCAAACATGAACAATGGAAATAACATTTTAAAAACTAAGTAACTATTAATCAGCCACACTTGTGTCTAAATTGCCAGTAGTTTCCTAACTGTCTGTATCAAAATATTCCACAAGAAGAGTGTGTTTGCATTTCATGTCTATAATTACAATACTCTGCTAGATTTTGTTTCCCACCTGGGCAATACTTAATTCTTGCAAGACAAAAAACACAATTTGAATTCCATCTATATTTTTTGAGGTACAAAAAATTTTGGGGAAATAGCTAAAATATAATAGTATCAGATTTAAGACATCAACCTCTCACATAAAATATCTGCAACTTTCTAAATGGAAAAGTCTTTTCTTTGGGTTTCCCAAATTCTCCCTGACATGTTTCACTGGAAAACATTTTAACAATCAAAAGGCAATTTTATTAGATATATACTTATTAAAAATTAAAATGATCTTACTATCCATCTATAAATATTTTATATTATCAAGTAAATGCTTATCTTTAAAGGCCAAGTTAGTTTTATTCTCTTAATGCATTAAAACAGACCACTAGAGGGCAAGCAACACTCTGATCTCAGTTATAAATAAGCAGATTGAAACAGCTCTTTAAAATAACTAGTTATAACTAATGCTCACTCTTTTTTTCCTTCTTTGTTCTTTCATTCAGCAACTATTTTTGCAGTGCTTACTGTGTGCCAGACACTGGGAATCCAGAGTTAAAGCAATCAAGTATGGCTCTCTCTATCTTTTCGTCTCTCTCTCTTCATATATACATATGCACATATATTTGAAAACTAGTTTTAATACATTCCTTCAGTGTTTTTTCATCATTTCACAATATCTTACTTTCAAAATTGTATCATATATATATAGTGTGTTATAGCAAATTGAAAATTCAGATTTAGCAGATAAGTTGTAGTAAAGTAACATGTGTGCATGCGTGTGCGCTAAGTCATGTCACTTAAGTCACTTAGGTCATGTCCAGTTATTTGCAATCCTACAGACCGCAGCCCACCAGGCTCCTCTGTCCATGGGACTCTCCAAGCAAGAAGACTGGAGCAGGTTGCCATGCCTTCCTCCAGGGGATCTTCCTGACTTAGGGATCAAACCCAGGTCTCTTGCTTCTCCTGCACTGACTAGTAGGTTTTCTACTTCTAGCACCACCTGGGAAGACCTTATTAGTAGAATTGTTAGTATTAGTAGAGGAATGTTACTAGTAATGTGGACATCACCAAAACTGACGAGAGCAGCTTTTGGTATCAAGCTTACTTATAGCCCATAGAATGTTCTACAACCCTATACAAAGTCTGCCTCAGCATTTTCCTAAGTTTGTCCCTTATTTTATTAGGTAGTCAGGAAAAAAATGGATATATATAGAGAAAAGAGGTTGAGCTGTTGTCAGAGACAATTCAAGGTCAATGCCCCAAGAAATGAGAGGAATGATTTCATAATTTCTGTTGAATATAAAAGAACACTGATACCCTGGGGATACTGGTTCAGAAAGACAGAAAGAATATCTGGGAAACTCTTTGAATGATATAAAAGCTAATAATTTTGTGGTTCATCCAAAAGAAACTCTTCACAACTCTTGATAATTGAAGGCAGATAGTCACTGATGACCTTGTTAAATTAGCAGGAGCTGAGTTCCAGGGAAGAAGCCAAACCCAAGAACCACAAAGGAGAGGTTAGTAATACAATGCTTTTTTTTCAATTGTGTTCACATATGTGTGTTTTCTCTAACAAGAGATTGCTATTAATTCTTGTTCATCTCAGGTTCAGACTGTTTTCAAACCTCAGCACTTTCATGGCATGCTAGAACTTCAGAAAAGCTCTGCCAAATAACTAAGGAAAATGGAATCTGCCTCTCTCCACATGATAAAAACATGGCACACAGAGCTAGTGCTGTGTTAGATATTCAACTTAACTGAATTATCCTAGGAGAAAAAAAGCCCAAAATGTAAAAGCTGATTGAGAAATATTTAACCACTAGACAACAATCTGCCTGTAATGTGGGAGACCCGGGTTCGATCCTTGGTTTGGGAAGATCCCCTGGAGAAGGAAATGGAAACCTACTCTAGTATTCTTACCTGGAGAATCCCATGGACTGAGGAGCCTGGCGGGCTACAGACCAGGGGGTCACAAAGAGTGGGACATAACTGAGCAACTAACACTTTCACTCTAGACAACAATCTACATTTGTTTAGCAAATGTTTCTTCTTTTAATATTTTCACTGGTTCATTCCTTCAGAAGATATGTACAGAACTCCTAGATAAGCTCCAGGCACAGCAGATCTGTTCACATGTCTACATTCTAGAGAGAGAACCTGCATTGTCCTCATTAGATGTACGAGATATAAACTGATCAAATGGTACCTGGTCCCTCCCTTTGAAGGGTTTCTTGTCACGTGTGAGAGAAAGACAGGGATTCAGAACCATGCAATTGAAAAATCAAGAAAAACAGCAATAGGTACCATGACTGTGGAAGGGAAATGACGGGAGTTCTCTTCTGAGTAGCTAGGCAGGGATGGCTGGAGGTAACATTCTGGGCACTGTCTGGAAGATGTGAGGGAATGAGATTGCTTTGTCAAGTTCATCCTGTTTGGGAAGAAACTTGACGGATAAGTGATGAAACTCTGTTAGACAAAAAAGAAGCAAGATGCCAGGAACTGGCACCAAGTGGTTAAAGAGCATAGCGATCCAATAGAATACTGAAATATAAATGGGGCTGGAAAAGAGGGCAGGAGGCAGGACCAGAATATGAAAGACCTAGCATGTTCCATGGCACGCCACTCCAGTACTCCTGCCTGGAAAACCCCATGGATGGAGGAGCCTGGTAGGCTGCAGTCCATGGGGTCGCTAAGGGTCAGACACGACTGAGTGACTTCACTTTCACTTTTCACTTTCATGCATTGGAGAAGGAAATGGCAACCCACTCCAGTGTTCTTGCCTGGAAAATCCCATGCACGGAGAAGCCTGGTAGGCTGCAGTCCATGGGGTTGCTGAGGGTCGGACACGACTGAGCGACTTCACTTTCACTTTTCACTTTCATGCATTGGAGAAGGAAATGGCAACCCACTCCAGTGTTCTTGCCTGGAGAATCCCAGGGACAGAGGAGCCTGGTGGGCTGCCGTCTATGGGGTCACACAGAGTCGGACACGACTGAAGTGACTTAGCATCAGCAGCAGCAGCAGCATGTTCCACGACTACAAGGAACTGGGTCTTCATTTAATTGGTGATAAAGGACCATTTTAAGATTTAACGTAGAGAGTCAAGCTTGAACTTGATGAAGGAAAATGTGAAAAATAAGACTAAAGTAAGAAAAATCATTATTTTTGCTTTTCACACACACACAAAAATATCATGATGAAAGTATGAAAAACGTATTGGAATCAGAAGTTCTTCCTAAGCTTTTGACAGAGAAATTGGATGGACAATTTTCAACCAAGCATGGAGAATTTCTCATTCACAGCTACCAACTGTCTAATCCTCTTCCCGTAGACAACGTGGTGAGGGAAACTGAGCATGAACAGTCCAGACATAAAATAAAACAATAAAACAACAATTTTTCATCCTCAAAATCTTCCAATATTCAAGGCACCTCAGGGAGGAAATTTTCATATAAATAACTAGGTGATTCAAGTACATTTAAATCGACATTTGCTTATACATAAAAATAAAATTTCCTAAAATTTACCATTTTTCACATTTCAATAGTGTTTAAAGTTTCTCTACCTGAAATTATACTTGCTAATTGAATAGGAACTGCTCAGGTATCTATCACTACTACCTAAAAGCAATTTTGGTTTTGTTCTTATAAATTAGATTAAAACAAAAATTAACTTTTCAGGTAATAAAAATCATTTCTCAGAAGTGCTGACCAAGAAAACTAGTCAGTATTTTCAAGGACATAAAAAGTCTTCACAAATTAATTAACCTACTGTATAGAGGCTGTATGTATATGTGCTTTACTCACTGGCAAAGGTATCCCTCTGGAAAACATAAAAAATCTATTTTCTTGGTGGAGGTTGGTGTCATGCCACCACAACTGGCTTGATAAACCTAGTTCTTGTCATGGTGCTAAATAAGTAAATCACACTGAATGGCCAAGGCTAAAAGCAAAGTGACAGTTGCCTGTGACTGCCATTAACCATGGATCACATCCCGGCATGTAATGCAATTATGTGGCAGGAAACAACTAATGTGGGCTGCTCTGGTGGGAGAAAGGCGAAAATATTGAATTTTTCTTTGTAATCTATTTACATCTTACAATGGGGGCATTAGTCAGATTAAGGTTCAGAATGCCAGGCACACACAGACCTGGTGTGCTAAGTGGTGGCTCCATTCATAATGTGATAAGAAGTAATGGTTGGAGAAACAAATACATTATGATTCAACTGCATCAGGGAGCAATTTTCTCTCACAAACTTCCCTTCCTATAATAGCATCTCAGGATGTAGACTGAAATCTTTTAGAAACATAAAGATCTGCCAGCCTTACTATTTTTCAGTACTACTTCTCCTTCCCCTTCGAAGCAGACTCACCATACTGAAATTTTAATATTAGTTCATATTAATTTCTTCAGAAAGTTAATCATATGTTTATCAAGACAGATGAACCAAATGGTATTGAAATGTTCATCTCAGTTATCTTTTTTCTGCAGCTGAATATATTAAATAGATCACACCAAATTTAAAAGAGTAACAGGCAATGTGGGAGGCTGAATAAGGCAATAACTTTAGAACAACTTGGCAAATCCCCTTTGAATATTCTGGAAGTTTGAAAATCCAAACCTCAGTATGTTTTTCTTGGATGCTCAGGTACTGCCAATCATCATGACAAACCTCTTGTTTCTCCAAGCAGCTTTCTGAGATTAACCAGTTTTGCCAGTCTCAGTACCACTTTTCTCATTTTTCCACAGTCTCGTTCACCAGAAGTTATGTAGACAGGAAAAATCATTCAAAAATCACGGATAGCATATAATAACTCAAGATCAAATCTGTTTTAGATTAGCCTGATTAGTTAAGGAGTAACTCAACTAACAAAATGTGCATTCATATTTAAACAGCTATATGCAGTTTGTGCACCTAAATTTTCTAAAAGATATATTATCTGAATTAAGCACAAACATAAAATAAATTCAGACTTTAAAAAATATGTGATCTTAGTATGTTTTGACTAATTTCTAGAACTTTAGAGTAGTTCTACTGGTCCTTGCAGTGGACTGGAATTCCCTTTATGCTGGGTTAATTCTTAGGACTCTTCCAGGGGCCAAAAGACTTCTTCTCAAAAGTCTTCCTAGGCAGTCTCCACAGTTATCATGTTTCATTAATTCACTGTACATTTTCCTTCAAGGCATTTATCACAATTGCAATTAAACAATTTTCTGTATCATTCTTTACTGTTTATCCCTTATATTACCATGAGGCAGGAACCACAGATCAGCATTATTTACACAGAAACTTTAGATAAAAGTGCCAAACAGCAGATTCAGTAAATACTTACCAAATGAGTAACTATATGAACACACAATTAGTTTCTATGTGTCTCTAATTCTAATAACATACTCTTTTAAATGTATCCAATTTCTTGTTTCTGAAGCAAATAATTCTTACATATAGACAATATGGCTCAAACAATTTCTTGAGGCAGTTCCCAATTTGTATGGAAAGACTAAGAGGACTATTTCTATACAGATGAAAGAAAGAAGTCTTTCTTAGGCAATATATATATTTATCTCTCTTAGGCAACATATATTTATTGGTATACATGGAATTACTTTACTGATTGTAATCCAATTCCTGATTATAGTACATTCGTGGAACATGCTCCTTTAATAAATGTCTTCTCAATAAGTTATCACAAAGTTCTTAGTGTATTACAGTTTCTATTTTATAGATGGACAAACAGTATCAGAATATTAAGGATCTGCCCAAATTTAAATAGCTGGTAAGTGACAATGACACAATGAAACTGCATAGCCTATATTCTGATTGAAATCCCAATGACAGAATTTGAAGAGGATTCCATAGTTTGCCCTTAGAATAAGGTATTTGTGCTTAGCCTCCTAGGTGTTCCTCCGTGAGCCAAAGTTTTAGTTAGCTGAATAAAATGGATAATTAAAAACATCAAAAATTTTCCTTTATGATAGAGAAAGAAATAAATGTTAACCATGAATAATGCAGTTAAGTAACTCTAATCATCTACTATGCATAACCAATAGTCAACAGATGTTCAACATAGATCTAAGGGAAAAAAACACCTTACATGTCTAACAGGATTTTACAAAAACCAATGCACCTCCAAAAACAGCAATTTTTACCAAAAAATAGTAAACTCACCAAATTTTATACTTTTGGAGGTCATGTTTTCCTATTCTAGGGCTGTATGGTGGCTTCAGCCAAGTAAAACTGGGCAATTTGAGTGTATGTAGATGCAAAATGTAAACAAACAATTTTTAAATGATCTGGCACTATGCGTGTATACATATATTAATTCTAGAAGTGCATACATGTGTGCACAAATTAAATGTCTATTATAACTTATAAACTGTGCCTACATAGGATGACTTAAATAACAAATTAAGTAACTATAACTGTGATTTTGGTCTGGATCACCCATGCAGAAAAATCTTCATTATTTTTTTCTCAATACCATAGTAATAATGTTTATCTATTCAATACTGCTGCTGCTGAGTCACTTCAGTCGAGTACAACTCTGTGCGATCCCATGGACGGCAGCCCACCAGGCTTCCCCATCCCTGGGATTCTCCAGGCAAGAACACTGGAGTGGGTTGCCATTTCCCTCTCCAATGCATGAAAGTGAAAAGTGAAAGTGAAGTCGCTCAGTTGTGTCCGACTCTTAGTGACCCCATGGACTGCAGCCAACCAGGCTCCTTCATCCATGGGATTTTTCAGGCAAGGGTACTGGAGTGGGGTGCCAGTGCCTTCTCCTAGTCCTTAAAAATTATTGCTATAGTCAATCACTTTATTTGGATTAGAATAAAATATAATTCAAATAAGAAATATTTGATATTTGAATAAAGTGTGATATCTCAAATTGACCCCAAATCTAGCTCTTCACGGAATATTCTTGAATGTAAATTCTGTACTGGAGGTTCTAACTGTTGAGCAAGTGAAAACAGTACTGACAAGGACAGAATATCCCATGCTTTAGAACAGCATTTATTCTTTCAACCAAAACAGTCAACACTGAATATGTGATGAAGAGTAAAAACACACATGGCTCATACTTTTAGTAAACTAAACTGTAAGTTGGGCCAAATTTTCTGATTACGAAGATCAAGTGCCTTCTTTGCCAAGTTGGTGGACAGTGAAAACTTGGGGACAAGTTATGTGTGAACATGCAGTGGTGCTCAGTTGCCTTGTCAGAAGTGGGCACATGACCCATTGGAGTGGAAGGAGTGATGGATTTGCAAAATCTCCTACTGCTCCCAAAGCTGTCCCAAGCACTGCCTCTAAGTCCACTGTCCTTGCAATCAAAATAACATGCTCATCAGCCTGGATAATCATTGCTACATCAGTGTCTGCATCTGGTGTTTATCTCTTGGAGAGCCAAGCAACAGAAGGCTTCATTTCAACCACACATTTTAAAATCTCTTCTTGAAATGACACTTCCTATATGCCCTAGAGGACCTAGAGTGAGTGCCAAGTTATGGCACACTCACATGGAGAGCACTATGAAAAGAGGACTGAAGTTCCCAGCATGGAGGTTTACAGGCCCCACGAAGTAACGGAAGAGGGTTAAGAAGGGAAAGGATATGTACGTGGCTCAGTCACTCCCTAATCAGTTTCCTCTTCTGTAAATTGGGAAGGTAATACCTATTTTTTCCTGACTCAAAGATTAATCATGAAAGTCAAATGTAATGACATACAGACATTGTTTTATAAATTGAAAAATATAGATAAAACAACTAATAATGATAAAAAAATATTAAGGTGTTATTCAAATCAAGATACTAGTATCTTATTCTAACTCAGAAAATTTTTGCTTTCTCCAAATATAATTCTTACTTCTTTGAAAGTTGCACCTTCCTCATTTGTTGTGGATGTATGCTTTAATCTATGAATTAGGGGGTTTCTAAGCTCCAACGATCTTATGTTTGAGTCACACTCACTACACGTAAATATATGACTACCTGATATAGGATGCGTAGCTCACATAATAAAAAGGCAAAAGAAGGTGTCCCATCTGTATTATAAACACACATGTGGGCATGCGCCCCACTGCCACACACACACAATGAAACTGAAAAACACGGAAACTTGAAACAAAATGAAAAAGGATAACTGTGGTAAAGTGTTCCTAAAAATATCATGACCAAGACAACAATTTTGAAAATTAAACTACTAACTCAATACCACAAAGATACATTCTCCCAGGTTGGGATTCCGCTATTTCTATCCCCATACTAGAAAAGTATATTATGGTCATAGTCATAGAAAGTTGGAATTGAGGCACAGTACAGAAAAAGGGATGCCATTAAGAAGAGATATCTGGTCATTTCAGCGTGATCACATTTCTGTTAAGGAGTGCAAATACATTCTTTATGAGAATGTGCCATTGATTACATACTCAGCATTTTAGCACTGTTTCTAAACATACTGTAAATTATGTTAAGTCATTGAGTCCCTAATTTAGCTTTTTGTCTCTCAAGCAGAAAGATAATGTTTGGTCCAAAAAAGAAAAACCTCATAGACAAATCACATTTATAAATGCTGCAAGTGATGTGAGTGATGTTGAAACATCTGGGAGATGTTAGAGACTGCATTAACTCTAATCATGGATCACATTATGGCAGAGTTTTTTTTTTTTTCCTTAATGAGGAGAAGAGACTGAGATAGTGAATGTGTTACTCAACATAACCCTGAAGTCCTTGTCCAGGAACTGATAAAGCACTAGAAGACAGCCTTGCCCCACCAGATTTCCAGAACCACAGCCACACAAGCTCCTTTATGTTTGGCTTATGTGTCACTGGTGATGGTGTCTGAAAAAGCAAGGCCCATTTTCTCACTGCAAATAAATCACCGAGTACCCAGCATCCCATATTTACACTGAACAAGAAGATGAACTTTGTTCTCCTTCTTCCAGCAACACTTCATTCATCTGTTAACTGACTAACCTAAAGAAGCAGTCACTGCAGACTCAGTATACAATGATAAGATTGAAGCTCTTTATAACATACACAGAAAAACCTATTTAGTAATTATGCTACAAAATATAGTTAAAATATTTAAAAATATTGACCTGAAATATGGACACTTATAGGGAAAACCATATGAAGTTTCAATGTCATGTATATAAATATGGAAGAAGGCCTAGAAAATAACTAGAGCTGTAGTAGCTCACTTTGGAAACACTCTTGTCATTTTCAGTATGCAGAAGAACCATCTCACTTTAAAAACTGCTTTTCAGCCATTTAACCTATAAGGATTATATTTTTATTTCATTTATAAGAAAGCAATTAAGTAACATCTATTTTGTGTAGAGTTTACTTAGTGACTGAATTCAAAGATTAAGTGGATTAAAATATGACTATCCTTTTTATTAAGTTGTTTTCTTAAGGTATAAGACCTTATAAACAAATGTATGCAATTTTTTAAAGGAAGCATAGATGACGCTCTAGTGAGAAATATAATGTAATATTTAAATATATATTTGCAACAAAAAAAATATATTGACTTGGGTGTGTTAGTAATAGAGAATTAGAGAGACTGGTTTAGAGTATTATTTCCAAAAGTATATCATTTGAAATTCATTTTGAAGCTGAACAAGAGTGAAAGAGAAAGAAAGAGAGAGAAATTTGGCTAGAGAATCAACTCCTGTTTTCTAAGGGTTACACACTTTGGGAAATTTAGCTTCAAGGTTAAATCAACATTTGGGAAATGTGGCTTCAAAGATGCAGAGAAATAGGAGTTNACAGTCAACACTGAATATGTGATGAAGAGTAAAAACACACATGGCTCATACTTTTAGTAAACTAAACTGTAAGTTGGGCCAAATTTTCTGATTACGAAGATCAAGTGCCTTCTTTGCCAAGTTGGTGGACAGTGAAAACTTGGGGACAAGTTATGTGTGAACATGCAGTGGTGCTCAGTTGCCTTGTCAGAAGTGGGCACATGACCCATTGGAGTGGAAGGAGTGATGGATTTGCAAAATCTCCTACTGCTCCCAAAGCTGTCCCAAGCACTGCCTCTAAGTCCACTGTCCTTGCAATCAAAATAACATGCTCATCAGCCTGGATAATCATTGCTACATCAGTGTCTGCATCTGGTGTTTATCTCTTGGAGAGCCAAGCAACAGAAGGCTTCATTTCAACCACACATTTTAAAATCTCTTCTTGAAATGACACTTCCTATATGCCCTAGAGGACCTAGAGTGAGTGCCAAGTTATGGCACACTCACATGGAGAGCACTATGAAAAGAGGACTGAAGTTCCCAGCATGGAGGTTTACAGGCCCCACGAAGTAACGGAAGAGGGTTAAGAAGGGAAAGGATATGTACGTGGCTCAGTCACTCCCTAATCAGTTTCCTCTTCTGTAAATTGGGAAGGTAATACCTATTTTTTCCTGACTCAAAGATTAATCATGAAAGTCAAATGTAATGACATACAGACATTGTTTTATAAATTGAAAAATATAGATAAAACAACTAATAATGATAAAAAAATATTAAGGTGTTATTCAAATCAAGATACTAGTATCTTATTCTAACTCAGAAAATTTTTGCTTTCTCCAAATATAATTCTTACTTCTTTGAAAGTTGCACCTTCCTCATTTGTTGTGGATGTATGCTTTAATCTATGAATTAGGGGGTTTCTAAGCTCCAACGATCTTATGTTTGAGTCACACTCACTACACGTAAATATATGACTACCTGATATAGGATGCGTAGCTCACATAATAAAAAGGCAAAAGAAGGTGTCCCATCTGTATTATAAACACACATGTGGGCATGCGCCCCACTGCCACACACACACAATGAAACTGAAAAACACGGAAACTTGAAACAAAATGAAAAAGGATAACTGTGGTAAAGTGTTCCTAAAAATATCATGACCAAGACAACAATTTTGAAAATTAAACTACTAACTCAATACCACAAAGATACATTCTCCCAGGTTGGGATTCCGCTATTTCTATCCCCATACTAGAAAAGTATATTATGGTCATAGTCATAGAAAGTTGGAATTGAGGCACAGTATAGAAAAAGGGATGCCATTAAGAAGAGATATCTGGTCATTTCAGCGTGATCACATTTCTGTTAAGGAGTGCAAATACAAGCTTTATGAGAATGTGCCCTCGATTACATACTCAGCATTTTAGCACTGTTTCTAAACATACTGTAAATTATGTTAAGTAATTGAGTCCTTAATTTAGCTTTTTGTCTCTCAAGCAGAAAGATAATGTTTGGTCCAAAAAAGAAAAACCTCATAGACAAATCACATTTATAAATGCTGCAAGTGATGTGAGTGATGTTGAAACATCTGGGAGATGTTAGAGACTGCATTAACTCTAATCATGGATCACATTATGGCAGAGTTTTTTTTTTTTTCCTTAATGAGGAGAAGAGACTGAGATAGTGAATGTGTTACTCAACATAACCCTGAAGTCCTTGTCCAGGAACTGATAAAGCACTAGAAGACAGCCTTGCCCCACCAGATTTCCAGAACCACAGCCACACAAGCTCCTTTATGTTTGGCTTATGTGTCACTGGTGATGGTGTCTGAAAAAGCAAGGCCCATTTTCTCACTGCAAATAAATCACCGAGTACCCAGCATCCCATATTTACACTGAACAAGAAGATGAACTTTGTTCTCCTTCTTCCAGCAACACTTCATTCATCTGTTAACTGACTAACCTAAAGAAGCAGTCACTGCAGACTCAGTATACAATGATAAGATTGAAGCTCTTTATAACATACACAGAAAAACCTATTTAGTAATTATGCTACAAAATATAGTTAAAATATTTAAAAATATTGACCTGAAATATGGACACTTATAGGGAAAACCATATGAAGTTTCAATGTCATGTATATAAATATGGAAGAAGGCCTAGAAAATAACTAGAGCTGTAGTAGCTCACTTTGGAAACACTCTTGTCATTTTCAGTATGCAGAAGAACCATCTCACTTTAAAAACTGCTTTTCAGCCATTTAACCTATAAGGATTATATTTTTATTTCATTTATAAGAAAGCAATTAAGTAACATCTATTTTGTGTAGAGTTTACTTAGTGACTGAATTCAAAGATTAAGTGGATTAAAATATGACTATCCTTTTTATTAAGTTGTTTTCTTAAGGTATAAGACCTTATAAACAAATGTATGCAATTTTTTAAAGGAAGCATAGATGACGCTCTAGTGAGAAATATAATGTAATATTTAAATATATATTTGCAACAAACAAAATATATTGACTTGGGTGTGTTAGTAATAGAGAATTAGAGAGACTGGTTTAGAGTATTATTTCCAAAAGTATATCATTTGAAATTCATTTTGAAGCTGAACAAGAGTGAAAGAGAAAGAAAGAGAGAGAAATTTGGCTAGAGAATCAACTCCTGTTTTCTAAGGGTTACACACTTTGGGAAATGTAGCTTCAAGGTTAAATCAACATTTGGGAAATGTGGCTTCAAAGATGCAGAGAAATAGGAGTTAAAGAGAATTTTATGATGATGCTTGGGTACACTGTTAAGCTGAAAGCAGCTAGTTAACAACAAAAAAAAAGCATTCTAGGAGAGCAGTAATTGACACCAGAACCCATGGAGACGTGGGACTGGTGCTTGGCTTTAGAGCAAGGCCAGCATGGTTTGTTATCCCCTAGAGAAGTAAGAGTCCATTTGGAGGGAGAAACTAGAGATCTCCCTTCAGGCCATCATACCACCCTGTCATTCCAGAGTGATTAAATGATTTCTCTCTTTTATAGACCATAAAATAGACTTAAGATTATTTCATCATCGCTACCATCACCATCACTTACACACAATGACCCAAAGCACTGCTTCACTTACTAGTTCAGAAAACTTAAGAAAAGCAAACATGAATACAAACCCCCTTAAACATATACACCCATGCGCACACACATACATTTTGTTTCTTTTTTAATCCTTTTCTTCACCAAATGCTGATTGAGGCAATATTTTGACCGGAATTCACTGGAGTAAAGGTTTTGGTTTTTTTTTTTAGTCAATAACTTAGTCTTTTATTTGCCCAAGGCCAGGTGTTGCAGCGACTGAGACCCCAAGACTTCCAGAAGGGATGGGGGTTGGCGAGCCATCCTGTGTCCAGGCGCTGCCTGCCCCATCCTGCTTCCCGCAGGAGTTGGGAGAGTGGATAAAGTGTACCATCAAGTATCTCTTCAATTTTGTGTGTGTGTCAGTTGTTCAGTCGTGTCCGGCTCTGCGACCCCATGGACTGCAGCCCGCCAGGCTCCTCTGTCCAAGGGATTCTCCAGGCAAGAGTACTGGAGTGGGTTGCCATTTCCTTCTCTATGGAGTAAAGTATTGACACAATCAACCTACCTGCCTAATCGTCTCACAGCAAACATTTTCCTATATCAATTCAAGTGATGGAATTAATTGAGGGATCATTCAATAAGTGTCTTAATTTTTCAGAATGCATAAGGAAACAGAAAGGGGAGACTTTTATGAATTTCCCACTTCTTTTACTGTCTGCCCTACTTTACCTTCAAACCTAAATTGCAAACATAACTGAAGGTATTTTTGCCTTGAACAGCTCCTAATATCTGCATCTTTAATATAAGTTACTTATAAAGAGCTTTGGAACATGCTGACTTTATAACAAAGGAGCTCTAGTCCCAGCAGAGTCATTACCATGGGCATCACCCGTGCCTGAACCACTAGGAATCATTAAAAACTGTTCTATTATCAATGCCAAGATGGATTCTTAGCCTTTCACACATGCTGAAGTATACAGGGATCTCCCTATATATCAAACCCCCAAACACTGAAATGGATAAAGAAACTGATGCCTCCAGAAAGGTAAAATGACTTGCCCGAAGTCACAGAGCTTCCCAGGTCTCTAGATACTGAACCTAGAAAGAGATCTAGATCTCTTCATAGATGGCACCATTTCTACACATAGGATGTGAAATACAGTCGTAGGTATATTGATACTTTGTTGTGTCACTGTTCTAGGATACTACAATTAACTCAAGAAAAAAAGATCGTTGTTATTGCGAGTAAGGTTTAAACCTAATTCAACATTTATCTTTTTCATTTTTATAATTAATTGATTCACTGTATTTGTTCTAGATGTGTTATTAGATTGGTGCCAAAGTTATTACGGTTTTGCATTATTGAGCCTTGATATTGGAATATATTCTTAAATAAATGTAGTTATACATAATTTTAATGCACATTTCTTGCTTTATGTTTTTTTGTTAATGAATTATTACTTGCTATTTATTTTAGATGATGTATTTTAGATAGTATTTTAGACTGTAGAAATGATGTTAGACAAAAAGCAAATTTGAGTGATTTTCTTTTCGAGTTCAAAATTTGTTGTAGAACAGCAGAGATAATCACAACATTAACAACACATTTGGCCAAGGAGCTGCCAATGAATGTACAGTGCAGTCGTTAACTGTGTTTGAAAATTTTTGCAAAGGAGACAGAGACTTGAGGATGAGCCTTGGGACAGAGCCTTGACCAGCCTGGAGGCTGGTCGTTGGAAGTTGACAACAACCAATTGAGAGCCATTATCGAAGCTGACCCTCTTGCAACTACACAAGAAGTTGCCAAAGAACTCAGTGTCAACCATTCTATGCTCCTTTGGTATTTGAAGCAAATTAGCAAGGTGAATAAGGTCAACAAGGGGGTGCCTCATGAGCCGACTACAAATCAAAAAAGCTGTCCTTCTGAAGTGTCATCTTCTCTTATTCTATGCAACAAAAACGAACCATTTTTCAATTGGATTGTGATGTGAGATAAAAAGTGGATTGAATAGGACAATCGGCGATGACCAGCTCAGTGGTTCAACTGAGAAGCTCCAAAGCACTTCCCAAAGCCAAACTTGCACCAAGAAAAGGGTCTTGGTCACCGTTTGGTGGTTTGCTGCCAGACTGATCCACTATAGCTTTCTGAATCCCACCGAGACTATTATATCTGAGAAATATGCTCAGCAAATCGATGAGCTGCACATAAAAACTGAAACTGTGACAGCCAGCTCTGGTCAACAGACGAGGGCTCAGTTCTTCTCTGCAACACACCCAACTGCACATAGCACAACCAATGCTTCAGGAGTTGAACAGATTGGGCTGTTCATCTGCCATATTCACCTGCCCTCTTGCCAAACCGACTACCACTTCAAGTATCTCAACAACTTTTTGCAAGGACAATGCTGCCACAACCAGCAAGAGGCAGAAAATGCTTTCCAAGAGTTCATCGAATTCCCAAAGCACAGACGTTTATGCTACAGGAATAAACAAATTTATTTTTCATTGGCAAAAATGTGTTGATTGTAATGATTCCTATTTTGATGAATAGAGATGTGTTTGAGACTAGTTATGATGATTTAAAATTCAGTCTGAAGCAGTAATTACTTTTGCACCAACCAAATAGTTACTACATGAAACTCCAAAATCCAGAATAGTGAAAACATGATAGAAATTTACACCTGAACTCTGATAGGACTAGCTTGATCTAAAGAGATATTCAATATTTCTGGATAAATGACTAAAAATAGAACAATATGAAGCTGAGATTTTTTGGTTCACTGAGGGAACTAATTTTCAGAAAAAATTTAAAAAGTAAATCATCTTTTTTGGTAATTTTTTAGCAATGATTCCCCTTTCTGTCTTGGTACCCTAGGTAGAAACATCTATGGGAAAAATGTGAGAAAGGTATATAGATCTTCACAAATTTCCCCAAAAAACTTGATGAAAAATGTGAACTCTAGAGAGAAGTAATTCTTTATTTTTAGAAGTTCCTACCCATCTTTATATATCATAGAATGCAAGGGAAACCAAAATGAGTAAAATTATATAGAAGTAAACATAATTTTCTTTTTAATTTTATCATTCAATTTGGTCTTGGCATGGTGAATGAGAAAACTGGCAGTTACAAATTATGTAATTCAACTTAATGAATATCAAACTGAAAATAAATGTCAGAAATGTGCATTTTTTCCTAGGGAAAAAAATGACCAAATTTCTTCCAGTAATTTATTTCTGAAATAATTTAATATTACATACTAAATCATATTCAATTTTCCCAGATAAGCTACAAATAGTCTCTGGCTGAACAAATGCATGTGAACAAAGAAATTATTTAAGCATTTTATTAAGGTATATTTATATATTTGATTTTCAGATATCAAATTATATGTAAAACAATGTTTGGAAAATATCCTCTTTATAAGAAAAACTAAAGCCCCTCAGTTATTCATATGTTGGTACCTTACAAATGACCAGAGATTTAAATAATCATTTAAAAAGTGCCATGGTAACATTTTTCTTAAGTACAAATAAGCAAATCTAGGTCTTTCCAAGTGATGCTAGTGGTAAAGAATCTGCCTGCTGATGCAGGAGACATAAGGGATGCAGGTTTGATCCTTAGGTCAAGGTCAGGAGGATTCCTTGGAATAGGAAATGGCAACACACTCCAGTATTCTTGCTGGAAAACCCCATGAACAGAGGAGCCTGGTGGGCTACAGTCCATGGGGTTGAAAAGAATCAGACATGCCTGAGCATCTGAGCACACACACAAGAAGGCAAAGCTAAGCTAGATGAAGGGCATTCTGAAAGAAGGCATGAAAGACAGAAAGAGATGGGGGTGGGAGAGAGCGGTAGAATGGGGTAGAAATAAGAGGAAATGAGAACGAGGAGTGAGAGAAAGGTATTAAGATTTTTACAACTGCATCATTACTAGCAGGTTTTTAAAATGAAAGACCACCTACCAAAAAAAAAAAAAGCAACTGTAAATCTTTTTTTTTTTTTTTTGCCCTTGGATACTGCATTTTCAGTCAGTCACTTAAGGTTCAGAGTTGAGAGTCAACCTCCCAAATCACAGTGGATTCTGTTATCATCATTAACCTTCAAAACAAAGGGCTCTTGAAATCCCCAGCAGAATTCTTAAAATCACTTCACTATTTCCATGTTAACCTTTTCTTTCTTTTTCTCCTGGTAGTGGATCTGTATCTACATTAGAGACTGCAGGACAGAAGAGCTTGTGTTTCAAACCATGTGTTCTCATTGTTGTTCTATTCAAATACCCAAAGTCTTGTATACTTTCTGATTTTGAGCAACACAAGGGACAAGAACAAAGCACAAGAAATTAAAGGGTCTCTCACATGTAGGCACATTTTCTAGTAAATGACAGTATGTTTCAACAACACTTAATGGGTACTCTCATGTCTTCTTTACCTGAGTTCCCTCAAAGAAGAGCCTGATACNCTTTTATGCCTTGGAGAAGGAAATGGCAACCCACTCCAGTGTTCTTGCCTGGAGAATCCCAGGGACAGAGGAGCCTAGTGGGCTTCCGTCTATGGGGTCGCACAGAGTCGGACATGACTGAAGTGACTTAGCAGCAGCAGCAGCAGTACCAGGCCAAACGTCATGTTTTATGCAATGTTATTCTTCATCTTCAGGGTACAAAATGCTTTTTAGATAGGAATAATTCAAAACAAAGACCCTGATGCTGGGAAATATTGAGGGCACAAAGAGAAGGGCAGGGAGCGACAGAGGATGAGATGGTTGGATTGCATCGACTCAATGGACATGAGTTTGAGCACACTCTGGGAGACAGTGAAGGACAGGGAAGCCTGGCATGCTGCAGTCCATTGGATGGCAAACAGTCGGACATGACTGAGTAACTGAACAACAAAATTCAAAACATGTCTGAAAAGCTGAATTGAAATAGACTTTGAAAAACTCTATAGATTCACCAGTAGTTTTAATTCAACCAGTGGTGGTGAACTATAAGTTTGCCTGTAGAGTGTGAGAGTAAATTTACAGCTGTGAATCAGACAAGGGTAGGGTAGCCCTGTCTTTAGCTGGAGCCTCAGTTTCCTCATCTTCAATATTTTCCTGGGATGATGAGAGGATTCCAGGACATAATGCACAAATGGTGCCTTGGATGTTTTAAACAACGGCACCAATTATGGTTGCTGCTTCAGGGAGATGAGAAGCATACACCAAAGTGGAGGTTGCAACCTTCAAGCAGCAGGCAGATGTCCAAGCGACTGCAGGTTTTCTTTGACCTGTCCTGCCTGAGAAGTTTCAAATAAAAATGGAGACTTATGGCTTTTCTTGAAAATCTGGAGGCCATAGCAGGCCCACACTCCTGCGGTAAGGACTGGAGCCTTCCATGTCGGGCAGGACCTGTGCTCTCTTGATTTGCCATGGTCCCCAGCAGTATCTGTCATCCTCCACTCAGCACACTTACTCACAGAACCTCACTGGTCCCAGTAGGCACTGGAGCTTGTGATCGCTGGATTAGCCAAGGAAGAATAAGACTCAGAAGCATGAAATATAAATCTGCGTGGGGGCAGCCGCCGGACCAGTGCTGCACAGTAGAAAGCAGCTGGAACCAAGAACTGGTGGACAGGTGTACCCTCCGTCTGCATTAACACCTGTGTGAACTCTGGGCTCTATGGGCTTCTGTTTCCTCATCTGTAAAATACATATTCTGGGTAGGTCAAGTTTCTGAACACAAGGCAAGTCAGTTCCCCATCTGCATTTCAGCTTCTCAAGTGTTCTTTTTTTTTTTTTTTTAATGATGTCAAATTAGTGGGTCACTGAAGCCTGGCTGAATTAGAGGAAAGCCCTCCCCCTCCACATGCCCCTGTCAAAAGAAGACGCATTGCACACAGACTTGATGGAATACATGTGGAAGCTCAAATGCCAAAAGGAAGTATAATATATGTAATAGTAGCAATTTTGAGAATGCCCTCCCTTGTGTTGCTGGCCTCATGCATTAGTTCTAACTGAGTAAATATAACTAATTGTTTCCCCACATTTATTCTTCTTCCTCAAATACCAATGAATGCTCAAGTACTAATTATATCGGTTTTATAATTTTTCTTAGGTGAAATTCCAACTTTATTCTCTTAAAACTTTGCAGAGCTACGTTTTGAAACTTGATGGTTGAATATTTAATTATTTGTATGCATTTTTCATTCCAGAAAATTTTAATAAAATGACTTTGGTAAATTCCACAAGATAAAAAGATGTGAACCTCATGTAGCTCAAATATGTTTCATCAATATTTTCATTCAAGATAAGTACTGTTAAAAAAAAAAAACAACCTTATGCAATTCTCATGTTAATGAACTAAGACTATTTCTTTTTAAAACAGGCACAATATATGGCAAAAATATCACGCCTCTGTCCAAAATAGTTGTTTGGAAATATTTCTTCTTTTCAGCTCAAAAATCCATTTTGGTTCTTTCAGTTGAATTTCAATACACTCTGAAGTAGACATTAACAAGGGCAAATAAACCAACTCAGAAAGGAGGTTAAGAGTTTTCTCTGCNCAATATATGGCAAAAATATCACGCCTCTGTCCAAAATAGTTGTTTGGAAATATTTCTTCTTTTCAGCTCAAAAATCCATTTTGGTTCTTTCAGTTGAATTTCAATACACTCTGAAGTAGACATTAACAAGGGCAAATAAACCAACTCAGAAAGGAGGTTAAGAGTTTTCTCTGCTTTATGTCCTGTTGCTGGGTATCTATGGAGCTGCCCAAACTGAACGTGCTCATGCCATGCATGCATGTTCAGTCATTTAGGACTCTTTGGACCTCATGGAATGCAGCTTGTCAAGCTCCTCTGTCCATGGGATTCTCCATGCAAGACTACTGGAGAGGGTTGCTATTTCCTCCTCCAGGGGGAACCCAGATCTCTTGCATTTCCTGCATTGGCAGGTGGATTCTTTACCACTGCACCACCTGGGAAGCCTAATGTGCTGACAGAACCTCCTAATTCATATGCCCATTGAATGACAATTCTAAGCAGTAGAATGACAACGAATAAGAATGAGAGAAAAGGGGCAAGACCAACCCTGGCAAAGAATATTCTAAGTCTGAATATTCTAGATCTTTTGAAACAAATCTTTGATTTTCATACTTTTTAAAATATAATCTGCTACTGAAAACAAGTTGTTTTACCCCTGATAATACATTTAGTAAGTCATTCAAATAGGCTTCCCGAGAGAGTGAAGGTGCACAGGTAAAGCACACTCTATCATTTGAGACAGACAAGAAAGTAGCTGTTCTGATTAATCAATTATTCTCTTCAACATCAAAAAGGGGAAATCAGTTAAAAAATATGAAGTAAAATATATTCAATTGTAAAACCACTATGAATATAAACTAACTTTCTAACCTAGCAATTTAGAAGGTATTTCAGGATCTCGAAGTGTCCTGGTAAGTTGATGATTCATCCTGTTAAACCAGGACAACTCCAGTTTATGCTTCCAGAAATAACACTTAATAGCTTTCCCATTCATTCACAGAAATGACCTAATTTAGTCAATAATTACGTGGTCTCCCTACCTCTGCGTCATTGTAATGAATCTAGTCTTCTATTCAACATGTTGCAGATAAGCAGATATGTAGGTTCAATGATAAAATTATACCTGATTAAGAAAATGCTTAATAAAAGAGTTTATAATATAAAATATAAGTGAATATACTTCTATACAAATTTTAGTTAAGATATACTTACATTTAGGTTAGTTCAAAAATAATGAAAATAAAAGTTTTTCATGAAGAATGGTCAGAAATAGCTAAAAAAAACTGAAGTAGCATGTAATACAAGAACAACTGCATTTCTTGAAATATCTATGAAGTTTCTTAAATTTGTATCTTAAAGCCAAAATTAAAGCCCAAACAAGTTAAGTAATCTCCACAAAATAACTATATTCCAAAAATTGTATAATTAAGTCAAGTTTTTTAAAAAGTTGAATATGGACCCTAAATGGTCCTCTCATTTTCCAAAGTTTAAAAAATATTCTCACAAGTCAATTTTGTCATGTCCTCTTTGGGGTCTCTGAAACTAATCATCTAGATTGGAAAATGATCCTACATATAGTTATATACTACCAACATTACAGACTAACAGTAAAGATCCTGAAGAAAAAAGTATTTGCATTAATTCCCTTGTGAATTAAAGTAGCTGAGAATTCAATTGTAGTTTCATTAAAAGAAATTGTGGCACTGAAGAAAACAATAATAGGAATCAAAGCATGTCTTTAATGCACACCTGGTATCATAGCTTTTTAGGATAAAGTTTCAAGTCAGATGACAATATTTAAAATTCAGTATAAAAATTCTACAAATAAGTTCAAATAAATTTTTATGACAAAACTGACTGAACTCAAGTAATGAGGTCAATTTCAATTCCAAGTATTTTAACAACTAAGGATAAACACACACATTAAAAACAAAATTTTACAAATTTTACACTACTTATGACTTTTCATATTTTCCCCTGATTTTGACATTGTTTTATACTCACTACTTAATAAATTATGTTTATTGAAAAATAATAGATTAACTCACTTTCAATCACAGAAATATACGACAGATTAGGGCTTTTGATCAGTGTTACCAAATTGAGTTAATATTGTTAAAGTAGTGAAAAACTCCAACTTCCTGTCTGGTGAGCTCTGCATCCCTAGGATTTTTGAAATATTGGAGTAGCTCTTATCCTCTATATCTTTCTTTATAGTCCTGAAGTTGGTATTCTATAGAGGTATCAGTATATATTTATATATACATCATTTAACATAGTAAAGCATTTATAATTGGTTTTATGATTGTTATTATCATATGTTTTAGGAAAAATGAATTGCCTATTTCATAGTCTTATAATTAGTGAGTCAGATGAGAAAAATAGCATTCATTAAGAATTATGAGGACTTCATTTGAAAGGATATGAGGTGTTTTTCTTATTAGTCTAAAACAAAGTTTCTTTATATGTATTTTTAATGCAGTTATTTCAGAAACTTAATAAAGCCCTACCTCATGCATGATTGCAACATCAAACTGAAAAATCACTTTACACTCTTCTCCTACATTCTTCCCACATTTTCATTTTCAAAATTCTAAAACTGGAAAATACCAGAGCTTCAGAAATATTCATTGGCATCCCATATATTGTTTACCCTAGCGACATTCTTAGTTTCTCGAAATGACACACAAAAAAAGCATAAGAAAAGTAAAAGTGGAGATCTAAAGAGTAAGAACATTATTAGAGTTCTAAAAGTTATTATACTACCTAATTTAAGATTAATATCTATCAATTTATCTATCTAACCATCCATCTACCTATACTTCCAAACATTTGTGGAAGACGTTAGGCAAACCATTCTTACATTTAAAATTTTAAGTCTAAATTTCATAACTGTTCACATAGATCCCTCCGGCCCTTTCAATTTAAATTTACCTGAAGAATTTTAGTTAAGTACAGAAAGTGCTACAATTGACTTTGAAGTAGTTCTACAGGTTGCATATGCTTAGCTTTGTCCATTTGCTCACGCTTGCTGCTGCTGCTAAGTCACTTCAGTCGTGTCCGACTCTGTGTGACCGCATAGACGGCAGANCTCCGGCCCTTTCAATTTAAATTTACCTGAAGAATTTTAGTTAAGTACAGAAAGTGCTACAATTGACTTTGAAGTAGTTCTACAGGTTGCATATGCTTAGCTTTGTCCATTTGCTCACGCTTGCTGCTGCTGCTAAGTCACTTCAGTCGTGTCCGACTCTGTGTGACCGCATAGACGGCAGACCACCAGGCTCCCCCATCCCTGGGATTCTCCAGGCAAGAACACTGGAGTGGCTTGCCATTTCCTTCTCCAATGTGTGAAAGTGAAAAGAGAAAGTGAAGTCGCTCAGTCATGTCCGACCCTTAGCGACCCCATGGACTGCAGCCTACCAGGCTCCTCTGTCCATGGGATTTTCCAGGCAAGAGTACTGGAGTGGGGTGCCATTACCTTCTCCGGCTCACCCTTGAGATTCATGCAAATGGTCTTCCTCCCTTTTGTATATCCTTTATAGAGGAGGGCAAGTATCTACTATAGCAATCCTCTACCTTCAAGCACTGACATCATTTTATAAACATCGGAGCACCAAGGAGACCATTACTCAATATCCAAACAAGTTTCAAAACATGTAAAACTCTATTTAAAAAGAGACAACAAACTTGCACAACTTCACAAACTCAAACTCTGTTGCTGGGAGATGCAGTAATGTCTGGCCTAAAGTACCTTAGCTACAGAGTATGTAATAAAATAGCTAAATTTGGATTGGAGACTCAATTTGCACTGAAGAAATGAACCTGTGACAGCAAAGGCTAGAGCGACTCAGGACTCAAGAAACCAGAAACCACGTCTGTAACTTCTCACTTCCAGGCAGAGACAAGTGCTGTTAATAGGAGAAAGCCTGAGGGAAGAATTGCTCTCAGAATTGAAAGGGGAAGAAAATGGGGAGAGATGAAGAGAAAACACAACCTTGCACAAGTATAACAGAACATTTCCAGTGGCTGCCCAGTTAAGTGGAAGCAGTACTTACAAAAGGGAATGAGATTTGTTGCCTTGTTCCTTTCTCAAAATTGGCTAAGAGTTTATCCCAGCAGAAAGCCCTGGCACCAAATCATGTTCATCTCTCCTTTTATCTCCTTCAAAATAGTTTTATTTATTCTGTCAATTTGCCACCTTGTAGTTTTGTATATTTTACCTGCAATTATTTTATCTTCCAAACAAGATTTTTAAGTTTCTTAAAGATGAGTACCGCATCTTATTCTAGTCTCTCTCATTTATCTCTATAGGATACTGCAATTAATACTTCCTAAATTAAATTGATCTCTGCTGTACTAGAAAAAAGGTTTAAAAAAAAGTTAAATGAGACTATCACTTAAGAGAATATACTGCATGTTAAAATAGAAATATATTCTATGTTTCACCAGCTCTAACTACATCTTTCTCCTCCATGTCAATTCTAAATTTCATTAGTGAGAATGCAGGTAAGTATAATACTTGGATGCTTCGTTATCTCTATCTAAAGATGAGCCCTGTGTCCAGCTTGGTTTAACTTACTCCACAATCTGAAGGAAAAAAACTCCAAATAAGTCAAAATATGCAGATAAACTTAAATCATAAAACTATTATTCTCCTTGATTTTATCTATCCATTTTTAGGTAATTATTGAATTTCCCATATTTGGGTCCACTTTGAACAAAAGACTAAGGCCCTCTACAACTTAGATATATATTTTTAGATGGAGCTATCTTAAGCATAATGTATCAAGTGTGACTTAAGTTTATTTTAATTTAGCTACGGAGATCTTTTCCTTCATGTTTCCAGGGCTAGTCTGTCCTGGTAAATTTCCAGAATAAATCTTATGTCTTCCTTTTAAGTAGGGCAAGATCTTGACATACAACTACTGTAGGAGCTAAAGGCATTTTTGGCAAGAGCAGTGGATGACTGACTTCTCCACTTATTTTCATAGCGATAAATATATGACTGATTTCTCCACTTGTTTTCACAGTGATAAATATATGGCTAACATTAGGCAGGAAAACAAATATTCCCCAAAATACAAGCTAAGCACATCTGAGAATGAATGAGGTCTTACAGACATATCACGACTCCTCTGTCCTTTAGAAGGTGTTCAAGTCCACATGGTTTATTCACTCCCACAACGTAAAGACAACCAAAGTGAATGTTTACTTGAAAAAGAAAGAAAAAAGGAAAAGAAAATTCCCCATTTAAAAACCTTAAAATCTACCCAAGCAGTTATGTTTTGTTGGTTTTCTTTAGTCTGTCAATGCCTCATACAGTATTAACAGAATTTCCTGTAAGTTAATATAAACCACAGTCTTTATAGTTTAAGATGAAAGAAAAATATTGGAATAATAGGACACTATCAAAACAACTTAGCTAAGTGTACTTCTTAAAGAGGAACTGGCATTATAAATATACATTTAATATTTCTTTTATAACTTGATTACAAGTTTTTATTATACATAGTTTATCATATGGATAATTATTCCTTGTAAGTACCACTCAGGAAGGATGGTAATATTTTATTTCTTTAAGAAAAGGGTAAAAATTGAAAAATGTTATCACTGAAGGGTGAAATTCTGTACAACTGACAAATGTCTAATAAATTAATATATTACTAGTAAACTAGTAATTAATATATTACTAGTAAACTACTAAAATGTATATTAAAGGTTTAGTGAAGTCGCTGAGTCATGTCAGACTCTTTGTGACCCCATGGACTGTAGCCTACCAGGCTCCTCCGTCCATGGGATTCTCCAGGCAAGAATACTGGAATGGGGGTGCTATTTCCTTCTTCAGGGGATCTTCCTGACCCAGGGATCGAACCTGGGTCTCCTGCACTGCAGGCAGACTCTTTACCATCTGAGCCACCACGAGCTCCTATATTAAAGGTTTGGTTATCATTTATTACAGAGTTTCTTTTGTTTTTATTCTTCAAATTAGAAGATTCTTTAAATCGAGAAGATTATTAACTTATATAACATTAAAATAAAAATTTTGGTCATGTATGATTATGGAATCTATGATCCAGTGTTATTTGAAGCCATGAAAATTCATTTTAGAAAAGCTGATTTTTCATTTGCTTTATTCATGTGATACTTATTAAAATAAAGAGCAGAGCTTTTGCTTAAACCACAAACATTTTAATAACCAAAAGTGTCAAAAGTTGTTAAATTACTCCTTTTCTGAACACAGAGTCCAATCTTTCAGACTTCATATCTTAATAATACTTAGGCATATGGAAGAAGAGGTTAATTTGCATAAAAGGAATTTATTACACTTTCTTTTGTTTCCAAAGACACATTCTTTTAATATTGCTCTCAAGCCAGTTTTTATTTAGACATCTTTTGGTCTAAATTGACAGTCCTGAAAGCTTTCCTAAAGTAATATTTGCCTCTCTAAACATCTCTCTGGCATTCCATTATGGGCACCTGCTGCTGATAATTACAGGTCTGTCTCCTAACCACTTCCTCTGCTTTATGTCAAGGCAAGATTCAGGCTGCTTGATTACAAACAACTACCAGTTAAAGACCATTGCATAGTTCTCTGTGGTAATTACTCAGGGCAAGTTGGGTCTGTGTTTACTGAAGTCTTAACAAAAAAGAAGTAGTTACTTGTTATAATTTCCTCTTTGCCGGCAGTGTAGCATAATCCACAACATATTTGGTCACCTTAAAAGTGCCTACGAGAATATCTGGTTCAATAATGCTTTATAATGATACATTTCACTATATGATTTCCTAGTCTAAAAAACAAAATATCCTGCCCAAAGAAAATAGACTGTGGTCCTAACAAAAGAACTTTCAAACAGTAGTCAATTACAGGAAGACAACTGGTTAAATATGCACTCCCAAACAGATTTATTTTTCTTGACTCTGGACTACTCTGCTCCCTTTCCTCACCCTCTCACCTCATACTCATAGGATCATACCATCAAGTTGAATGTTTGTTCTTACACAAATTCATATTTTGAGTCCTAACCCCCAAAGAGGACAGTATTAGGAGGTGAGGGCTTTGGGTGATACTTAGGTTGCGAGAGTGGAGGCATGAATGGGGTTAGTGTTTTCATAAAGGAGACCTGCAAAGATCCTTTGCCATACTGCCAAGTGAAGACACAGACAGAAGACTGCTGTCTGGGAATCAGAAAGTGGATCCTTAGATACATGACCATGCTGGTGTCTTGGTCTTGGGCTCCCAGCCTCCAGAACTGTGAGAGACAAATTTCTGATGTTCAGAAGTCATCCAATTTGTGTTATTTTGTTATAGTAGCCCTAACAGACTAAGACACATACCCTGCAAGAGCCTTATTTACTTTGTAGTAGAGAGAAATAAAAAGAAATACTCTGTAGAGCAATTTTTGACCCAATAATAATCCTAATATAAAACAATTTCATCACCCAGTAGAAAATCTATTTTAATAATATTCCATATGGTAGAATTCTATAACTGAATAATCAGGTTCTCTGAGGGCTGATAGGGTGCTGGTTCAATCTGTAGGTCTCTTTAACTCCCCATGCTATGTTTAGGCAAATTGACCAAACTGGCCAAGAGTCTAGTTGTGCTCACATTACTTACCCATCAGTTGTCTGAGGTTTATTTCCTTTGACTCTATGAGAATCCAAATTCTTCATTACTTAATAGCCCCAAATTAAAGAGTGGACTATCTGAAGTCAGGAATGGATTTCTGAAGTAAGGATAAGGAGACTGGCCTTTTAGGCAGAATCTAAGAGACGGTGAATCTTCACTCCTGAGACTGTCCTTTCTGCCTTCAAACTCATATTCATCTCACTGTGTACAGGAGCTCCCCAGGTCGGTGACATAGGGAATCAGGAAAGTTCCCATTAACTTCACCACAATGAGTACTCACCAAAAGCCCATCCAAGATGTGCTATACATTTATCCAACATCATTCAAAAGATCTATATGGTATGCCCACTGCATATATGAAGCTCCTATTTATGTGCTAGAGATACCACAGTGAACACGCTTCCTGCCCTTTTCCTACTGACATGCTGGCTGGGGACACAGGGAAAAGGAAAGAGTGCTACAGTTGGGTGTAAAAGGCAGCTCCATGGCAGAAAGTGAAGAGGAACTGAAAAGCCTCTTGATGAAAGTGAAAGAGGAGAGTGAAAAAGTTGGCTTAAAGCTCAACATTCAGAAAACGAAGATCATGGCATCCGATCCCATCACTTCATGAGAAATAGATGGGGAAACAGTGGAAACAGTGTCAGACTTTATTTTGGGGGGCTCCAAAATCACTGCAGAGGGTGACTGCAGCCATGAAATTAAAAGACGCTTACTCCTTGGAAGAAAAGTTGTGACCAACCTAGACAGCATATTCAAAAGCAGAGACATTACTTTGCCAACTAAGGTCTGTCTAGTCAAGGCTATGGTTTTCCAGAGGTCGTGTATGGATGTGAGAGTTGGACTGTGAAGAAGGCTGAGCGCCGAAGAATTGATGCTTTTGAACTGTGGTGTTGGAGAAGACTCTTGAGAGTCCCTTGGTCTGCAAGGAGATCCAACCAGTCCATTCTGAAGGAGATCAGCCCTGGGATTTCTTTGGAAGGAATGATGCTAAAGCTGAAGCTNCAGAGACATTACTTTGCTGACTAAGGTCCATCTAGTCAAGGCTATGGTTTTTCCTGTGGTCATGTATGGACGTGAGAGTTGGACTGTGAAGATGGGTGAGGAAGATGGCTGAGCACTGAAGAATTGATGCTTTTGAACTGTGGTGTTGGAGAAGACTCTTGAGAGTCCCTTGGACTGCAAGGAGATCCAACCAGTCCATTCTGAAGGAGATCAGCCCTGGGATTTCTTTGGAAGGAATGATGCTAAAGCTGAAAGTTCAGTACTTTGGCCACCTCATGTGAAGAGTTGACTCATTGGAAAAGACTCTGATGCTGGGAGGGATTGGGGGCAGGAGGAGAAGGGGACAACCAAGGATGAGATGGCTGGATGGCATCACCGATACAATGGACATAAGTCTGAGTGAATTCCGGGAGTTGGTGATGGACAGGGAGGCCTGGCGTGCTGCAATTCATGGGGTCGCAAAGAGTCAGACACGACTGAGTAACTAAACTGAACTGATGGAGAAATGAAGATCTAAACTAAGATATCAAAATGGAACAGAAGTCAGCTAGAAGAAAGGGATGAAACCTGAGGAGCGAACACTGGTTCACAGCAAAGGGAAGAGTATAAGCTGCCATACGCACTCACTGCCAGCTTGTTAAATAGATCTGAAGGATGTCCCCTTCTAGGGCTGCACTGGAACACTAGTGCCGGGCTTGGGAAAGGTGCATGCTCAGAGGAAACCGTAACCACAGAGGAATACCAGGAATGGAACTAGAGGTTTAAGAACAAATATCTATGCCAACCGTGTTAAATTTTGGTCTGATTCTAAAAGCAATAGAAAGCCATCAAAGAGTTTTAGGAAAAAGAGCTTTACTGATGATGTTTGTAGGATTTGCCTAGCTTCTGTGTGAAGAATAAAGGAGAGTGAGACAGGACAGGAAGCAGGAAAAAACTTCTTTAGTGATCCAGTTGGGAGAATCAGACATATTCAAAATATGTTTCAGTAATATATCCGGGAGATAGTGATGGACAGGGAGGCCTGGTGTGCTGTGATTCATGGGGTTACAAAGAGTCGGACACGACTGAGCAACTGAACTGAACTGAACTAAATATATGTCATCTTTCATAATTTAACATCATTAAAGGATTGAATATAAGTGCTTACAAACATCGAACATATATGAGACCCTATAATAAATTAATTTTTTTGTTTGCTTCAACAACTTGGCTTTCTAAATTGCCCCTCCTTCCTGAAAAAATAACAAATAAAAATGCATTCTGGCACAAAATAAATATTTTTCATATCAATTTTTAAAAACAAGACCTAAGTAATAACACACTAGAACTGCCTAAGACCATTTAATGTTCGGAAAATTAAAGTTCTGAGAAGCTTGTCTTTATTTAAAAAAAGTAAACAAACAAAAATACAGGTATATCCTAGAAGGAGGGGTTATAAATACAGTCTCATCTTTTTAATGGTTGTGGTTTTCCCCCTGGAAATCTTCAAAGAAAACTACTGCAAACCAAATGTTATATACAGCAGAAAAACCTAAATGAGCAGTTTAATCAATCATTAAAAACATTCTAGATTGCTTCTGTTGGGTTTTTTAAATGGAATAAGATGCTATAAAGATAAGTTTTCATAATTATGTAGGAACTAAACCACACTGTTGATTCTAGGCTTCTTATTAATTTTCTCTTTTAAAAGTGGGATGTTTCCTACAATGCTGGACTTGGGAAGTGAAGGGGCTGTGGTTGCGGAGGGCTGGAGTTAAAACTAAGTGTGTTAAACTTTGCTTTCTTAGACAAAGAAAATGGCAACACAATCAATGTTCAGTGGGCTTTACAAAGTGTTTCCTGTGTATCATTTTAGTGGTGGTATTATCCTTGATTACTTAGTCAACACATCTATTATACTGTTTGTAAATATTCATAACTGCATTATTTTTGGTCATAAGTGCTTTGGGTTATAGTCTTCCTGTCAAGCTGACACATTTTGAGGAAAAAGCTTTTTATGCTTTTTTTTTTAATTTTACAATAACACATTTTAAAGGATATTTTAAAAAAGAACAAACAAGATTATTTAATGTCACAGTAAATTAAAGACTGAACAGATTATTTAATGTTACAATAAACTAAAAAATATAGTACTGAATGTTGTTTATAGTTAAAAATATTTTATGTCCATTTTTTGAAAATAAAGTTATAACAAGCAACAGTACTTCCATTTTATAAATGTACACTAGTAAATTTTTTTCAAGTAATATATGATCTGTACTTTTTTCCCTTTCCCATCATATATACATAACTAACATATATGTCTGAGAAATTATAAGAGTTCAGCTATAGTTTGTTCATGAACTAATCCATTAGAAAAAAATACTTTATTAAATGCAAGTATCAATTATAAAATACACAACAGTTTTTGTATCTTAATTTACCTTTTGGCCTATATTATAACATGCCCCTCATACATATAGGAACTTTGGCTTTGCTTGGAAACTTCAGTTTAATAAATTTTGCTTCTACCCTAGGATCAGTAAATGCTTTGCTTTATATCAGTAAATTTCTGATATAAGTGAAGAAGGCTGTTTCTGTTCTTCTAGAAAGAATTCTGTTGTTTAGTCACTAAGTCATGTCCAACTCCTTTGTGATTCCATGGACTGCCAGGCTCTTCTGTCAATGGGATTTTCCAGGCAAGAATACTGGAGTGGGTTGCCATTTCCTTCTCCAGGGAATCTGCCCAACTCGGGGATCAAACCCAGGTCTCCTGCATCACAGGTGGATTCTTTACCACTGAGCCAGGAAGAATTTAAATGTTAGCAAAAACTAAAGAATTTTCCAATTGTTTTTTCCAGTCTTTTTACTTATACTTGTCTTTACAAGTATAGCTAATGTATAGTAGAGAAAAATATAAACTGATTATTTCATTAACATTTAATAGATACTAGTTTTAGTGGAATATATTCTACATTCAGAATTTAGCATAGGAAAAAAAAAAATCATCTGAAACATGTCCATAAAACCCAAACACACGTGTTGAGTTTCCAAAGAGTTTTAATGTACAAATAAAATCTGACAACTTAACAGGATATTTTAAAATGTGATTTTTAAATCTACCAAATTCTTTCTAAGAATTTCATCTTTGACAACATGCTTTTGTTGGTTTAAATGATATTTTTCCACCTGGTAGTGCCCCCAATTGAATGCAATCTTTTCATTCCTGTGATATATTCAATGATTTTCATACTAGTGCCAAGACATACGTAATGAAGATACAATAGCAACAACAATCTCTAGTGTGCATTAAGCGTGTAACATGCCAGGCACTGTCCTCAATTCTTCCCTTTTTACAACCCTGTTAATTTTCATAATTCTGTGATGTAAATATTATTCTNTAGTGCCCCCAATTGAATGCAATCTTTTCATTCCTGTGATATATTCAATGATTTTCATACTAGTGCCAAGATATACGTAATGAAGATACAATAGCAACAACAATCTCTAGTGTGCATTAAGTGTGTAACATGCCAGGCACTGTCCTCAATTCTTCCTTTTACAACCCTGTTAATTTTCATAATTCTGTGACGTAAATATTATTCTGACTCTGATATTTTTCTTACAAATGTGGGATGAAGCTGAAGTATTTTAGATGTATATGCAATATTCAGGCTTAGAGCTAAGCTCAGTTTATTCACTTTTACCAAGAGACTTATTTATATAAAGACTGCATAAGTATTTAATATTTCCCTAGCACAGTTGCCAAGAACACTCTTGATTGTAAACATTATTTTTTTTCAATGAATTTTTATTAACTCCCTATACCAGGAAATTATCAGACCCACACATACATGCATATATCTAATATGTTTTAATTCTTTAAGTGTCAAAAGAAAGAAATATTAAAAAGCAAAAAAGCAGTGATCTAAACCATTCACTATTCTAAACACAGTCATGATAATCACACTAAACAATAGACATTATTAAATATTATTTTAAGAAAAGTTTTCCAAGTATAAATGAACAAATTCAACTTAACATCAAGCCATACTATACATGATATTCACTTAAAATTTTTCAAAATGTAATTCTTCATCAAAAAAAAAAAAAGACACACACACATTGTAAAACTTCCAAGAAAGCAACAGTATATTAACATTGCAGGGTAATTTTTTTTATAAAAACTATTCCAAACTCTAATGTAATAATTGTCCTATTTCATTCAGTTGAGCATCATCTTATAATTTTCAACATAATTCAATTTCATAATACTAGTTATAGATGTGTACAAATTTATCATGTGGCCAAATACTCTGCATTCTCTTTTCATCTTGCGATAGATTTATGCAACAGAAAAGAAAAAAAATACAGAAAATAGTCACTTTTAATAGATGTTTTGGTCTGAAAAAAATAAAGTCAGCTTAGAATTAAAAATCAAAGCCTACCGGTTGAACTTAGGCATATTTTCATCTGTTATTAATGTTTGAGTTACATACTAAAGACGAGATTATTCATCAAGTCCCTCATGCAATATGTTAGTAAGTGGGATTTTAGTTAGGAATTTAATTGCATAAATGCTATACATGGAAGCTTCCAATTCATTCAAAATCAGTCTTTACAGTGGCCTGAACTGAATTAAAACAGTAACCAGCACCAAAGAGAACTTCTTGATTTTATTATGAAACGCTTGTATGAAAAGCTGTGAACATAAAAGGGAGATCTCTGTCACCCCATTATGGTTAAATAGTAGTCCTTTCTTCTTTTTCTCCCTTTTCCTTTCTTTTTCCCCCTTTTCAACCCACGCAGAGTTATGTGAGGTATTTTTTAATCATATCAAGAAAACTGAGTTAACTTTAAAACAAAAATAAACAAAAGATGTAATATCTCAGGTTGTGTATATGGAAGATATCTCAGGTTAGACATAATAAATTCTTAGATTACAAAGATAAATAATTCTGAGTACTCAAAAATGTGATGAGAATTCTAGTGACCATTCTGAAAATATGCACAAAGCTTATACCCAAGTGATTAGGGTCATAAGCTTAGGCAAGCCTCCCCATTGTTGCCTGTACAGGGTTTTACTAATGGTCTGATAATGGGGAGGGGTGGTCAGCACGAAGGTTCTCGTAATACTTTATAGTGGTGTGAGCACGACAGCCACTGATTAATTACTGCCCTGTTCCCAGCTCACCCATTAGATTACAAAGTCACCCTCACTGTCCCCACAATGGCCTCACAGTTACAGCACACTGTCCTAGAGAATTCTTTAAGATAACTTGTTAAAAATCTTTGGATTCTATTAAAAATTTCCGGTAAAACTTCCTGTCTTTCAGATGACTAAAATGGAGATTGGAAAATATTCAAAAAATGGAAAAACAGGAGAGGGGGGATAATATAAATATTTCAACCTTTGATTTCATTGTAGACAGCATTCATAAATCAGATTGCTTAAAAGTATTACCAAAGTAATCTCCTTAAAGATATTAACACATATGAAGTTACATCTCTTTTTTCACTTGTGTTCTTTTTTCCAACCCCCTTTTACCTCCTCACCCCCACTCCCTTGCTATTTATACATATAACAGTGTCTAAGGAGGGGGCTTCTTGTCGTTTCAAAATACACTGAAATACTAAACACTGAGGCTAATGGTAAAAAAATCACTCCACTTTAAATGAATATCTCAAAGTAGTGCACATTAATACGTGCTTCTATGGAAACAACTCTTTCTGGATGTCAGCTTAAGCTTCTCCATATGATTTTTCTCAAAGGCTTCCTTTTAAAACCATCACTACCATTTATTATCTTCTTGTTATATAGACTGTTACTTTTGTTTCATCACAAATCTCTGCCTGCTTATTAGCAGCCCTGCCACTACTATCAGATGACATTTGTTTTACTTAATGTATGTAGTTTTAGAAAAAAATTACAGAACTGCTATTACTGCATTATATGAAAAAATTCCAGTGTACATTTAGCTGACACTGCATCAGCTGCTATTTAAACTGAGCTTAGCTAATGGACTTTTAATGTCAGCAGGGTTATGTGCAGTTACTGGCTATTAGCAGAAATGACTCCTTTCTATAAAAATCACTTTTCCTCAAGTGTGTTGTTTGAACATTCCTTTCCCTAATTTAGTGACTGTCATTGAATACAAAACAAACTCAAAGACTGTGGAATCTGCTGTTATCTTTAAGACCCTCTTTTTAACCTTGCAATTCAGCATTAAACAGGCAACCTCTCATTAGCATTTAGACTTGCAATCGCAAAACTTTGGGGGACATTATTATTATTACTTTGCTGTTCTTAACAGAATATTACATATTTTTCTTATGAAAACACTATGTCATCCATGAACATATGATATGTAAGATGGAGAACATAGGAAGCAATTCCCTGTGTGCTAGAATTTATTTGCATCTTTTAAAATCCTAGTTCAGAAATGCCAAGTGATGTGGAAACATATGGCAATAATTAACATATATTTAAATATTGATGTGTCATGTAAATATATATTAACCTGCATTTAATATAATATTAAAAACAAGCAGGAAATCATATTATCCCTCTATGTAGAATTAAATTTTTTATATTCTCTCAGTAGTAACAACTCTTTCCCCCTCAGCTAATTTTATCTTTGTTCATTTAAATAAAGGTATCGATGGATATAATGGAGAAATCTGGAAATAAAAACACCTGTATGGCATCTTATGGAGTTCAAGAAAATTAAACATTCCGCCTGGAAACATAATTCCACTTTATTAAGAAACTGAAACATATCACCAGTTGAAAAACAACACGATCGAGTGCCTTCAATCTGCCCAGTCATAAGAGGTCACCTCAGGCAAAGTGCTTACCAGGCAAACATTGTTGAAGAAGGGCTCCCACGTGTGTGAATGAAACATTTTACTCATGCACAGAGGAGAGCTGGCCTTCTCTTTTGGTCAAAAAATTATAGTCTACTGTGTAGGAAAATGGGCTTACCAGGCAGCGCAAGTGGTAAAGACCTACCTGCTAATGCAGGAGATGTAAGGAACACGGTTTGATTCCTGGGTGGGGAAGATCCCCAGGAGGAGGGCATGGCAACCCACTCCAGTATTCCTCCCTGGAGAATCCCATGGACAGAGGAGCCTGCAGGCTACAGTCCACAGGGTCGCAAAGAGTTGGACATGAATAAGTGACTTAGCATGCACACACGCATGTGTAGGAAAATATGATATTTCTTCTCCACGTGTTTTAAACAAGCCAGTGCACGTGGAGATCCCCCAGTTTCTGTCACTTGCAGGACAGGAGAAAACTGCTCCTATCAGATAAGCCACTGCACAAACGAAGCAGAGGCAGCTCTACTTGCATTGCTGTGGACAATTCAACTACGGGTCGACAACGAGGCACTTTTTGCAGAAAAGAATATAATTGTCCAGTTAGAAACCAGGGATGAAACCTGATTCCCTATTCAATGACTACCTTATCATTTCTTTTCAGTAAGTGTGTTTTTATTTATTTGATAGGTTTTGTTTGCTTTTTGGGGATATTGCCAAGACTGTTTGACAATGAATTCTCCTAAAACAAAGAGTTACACACACAAATTGTGCAAACATAAGTGTGTGTGTGTGTGTGTGTGTGTGTGTGTATGTGTGTGCTCACAGATAACTCTTCATTCCTGGGAAATAATTCCATAGATATTTCTTTCTATAAAAAATGACATGTGTATCCTTTATGTGATTATTGCCTCTAATAAAATTAATAAATTGATTAACCCCATCCCTACTTGGAAAACAAATCTATTGTTAAAATTTTTTCTAGTCATTCTTCTTCTACATTTTTTCATCAGGTTACAATAAGTAAACTCTAACTTTCTCCAATATGCCTTTTAAATATATATATAATTTATATATATACACACATATATATATAGTTAAACATATATGTAGTTAATTTTTGTTCATATGTAAACATAAGCAAAAATAAACATATATTTTGATTAATATATAAGAGAAAGATATTGGTAACATTTTCTATAAATGTACTGTTATTTAAAGATAAAACTTCATTTAAGCAAATTCTTTTCTGAGACAATTGTCCCTAATAATTCCTATATATCCTAAGAATGATATTCAATTTCTGATGTACAGGTGAGATTTAACATACAATGTTGGTATTATTAATGACACTATTTAACAGAGTAGCTGAGGAAATATAAGATGCATTTTATAGAGAACTTTGAAGGAATCCATGTATCAGCAGTATATCACTTTAAGTCTAGATTTCTCAAGTAAGTACATCCTGCTCAAACAAGTCTAAGTAAAATCCAAATGTGATGTATAAAAAATATATCTTTTAAATACTTTATAAACTCTTTTGCTATGTTCATTGAAATAGATGTGTATCAAGACTCTATTTATATAAAGGTTTCAAGTCAGAGTCCCATTGAATAATATTATAATGAAATACTGATCTTAGGTCTCTATTCCAGATAGCACAAACAATAAATCATTTGAGCATGCCTGTTTTTCCTCAGCTTCTGAGAGCAGTTTCTGAAACAGGCTTCTGTTTTCCACCAAGCTGCATGCTCTGTGGGTGATGGTTGTAGCAGGCTGGGAAGAAAATGTTTTAGGCTCTTTCAATCCTTGAATTTGATCCCTAACACATTTAAAAGTTTATGCTCTCTCATGATACAGAAGAAAGAAGGAAAGTTGCTAAAGAAAATGACAGGTAAGGTAATTACTGTTTTCTCTAGAATGACTCCAAGATTTCTGCTTGCCAAACTTGCCGACTTCCATTGGGTGGCTACAATGTGTATATTTATCAAACTCTTTATTCAGTGGAAGATAAAATGAATCATTTTCCCTTAGCAAAAGCTGAATTCAAATGTCAACATATTTCACACAGACATCACGCTCAAAGTGAAACTGCCATCATTTACTCTGTCTTTCCAATCAAAGTTTTTATTATGGTAGTAATCTGGCTATTTGGTTTGGATTAGAGATAACACAGGTTTGTGATAATCACATATAATAAAACAACAACAATGCTTTCTTCACTGACTGTCACTTTTAGTTCCCGAAAATGTCAGAGAATACCATTTGTTTAAGGGTAGTCTCTGATTCAGATTTTGAAAGATTTTTTTAAAGATTTTTCAAATTCCAAAAAGATAATGGAATCATCTAAAATACTCTATTTGAGTGCAAAAAACAAAGCTGCAAATTCACAGAGACTGAAATAGTCCCAAACTGCTCCCCTTCACTTTTGCCTGATACCTGGATGTATTTCACTATGCCTGTAATTTATAAGTGGATATTATTATACCACATGCCTATCATAGTGCTTATATCTTAAACTACTGTCTAAGAGAATGTACATTATGCATTATCTTAAAATAGTTTTTTTCTGTATAAATGGTCTACGTTACTTCTACATTGTTCTTTCTTATTTTATATTACTGCGCACACTAATTTTCATGAATTTTGAAAACACCTGCATTTCCACTTAAGGACATGTTTAGCCTTATAACTGGGCTACATTGCTTTCCCACTAAAATATTTTAGTATTTTATTTTAGTGGGAAAGCAATGTGTTTTTACTGGAAATGATGTTCATATATAAGATTTTTATTCTGAACAGAGGAAAAAGACAATAACACTTGAGTTCAGTCAGTCCATGATTAAATAATCAATTAAGACATTGACTAAAATTGAAAAATGTTAGCATTCATCAATAAACTTGTTTAATGTGCTGAGGGAGTTTCTGTTGTTTTACATTCTTAGTTAGAAGAACAGATAATACACGTTCATCTACATGAGGCATTTTTATGGCTCTCATAATTGCCAAGAAATGAATCTAGCCACAGGATCCAAATGACAATGATTAATGAAGATAAAACCCTTATCCTCACAACATTTTAAAATAAATAAGACTGGTAACTCTGGAATGAAATTTGATTAATCAATATCATCTGTTAACAGATGATTATTTGGAGCCCTCATATTTTAAGTAAGAACTCTAAGAAGCACATCAATAAAATGAAGTCTCACCTGTCTCCTCTCTCTCTCATTCCAGTACCACACTGCGATGAGACATGCTTATTTAATTAGAAGAGGGTATTCCCCAAACACTGGAGTTTTCAGATGTTAAGCTTATACTTTCGCTACTTAAAGCACTTTTGAATCACTGCTGCTGCTGCTGCTGCTGCTGCTAAGTCACTTCAGTCGTGTCCGACTCTGTGCGACCCCAGAGACCGATCACTACCCATTGCTAATAAAAAGGTATACTGCCATAAGGACAAACACCAGCATATTTGGCACTTTGAAAGCTTCAGCTCACTTTTCAAATTATAACTTCAATTTAATTAATGTCACAGTAACTTTAACACTATGTGTGAGTGACTAGATATGTTTTAAGTATCAGATCTGGAGACATTCTTCTGTGGCTTTCAAAACCTCATTATATAATCCTAAGGGAGCAACTTTTGGGGGGCAGAAACTCTCAAAATGAGAAACCACATTACACCTTTAACCCTGAACTCATTTCAATTGTAAAATTATGATAATATTTTTAACATTTTGTTTACAAAGAGTCCAAATATTTACAACATAGTATATGTATTAGGTTTTCATGAAAAGGCAGAAATTCTTCTTAAGAGTTCTAATCAGGTAGAGAATGTAAAAAAGTTTACTATTTTTGAGCTTGTTAGCTCATTAAATTAATACTATATAATTTTTATTAAAATCTCTACAAATATGGAGGTCATAAATATTTAAAATAAGAGAAACTATAAATTAGGCAATCATTGGATTTCTTTTTAAACACTAGTAAAAAAGAAACAGTAGTTTTGTAAATATTGCTCAAGGCAAACTTACTATACTTAAAAAATGTCACATGAAGAATAGCGTTGAGTTTCTCATAGCTTCTATTTTAGTTTAAACATCCTTGAACTAAGTGATACTGGAACAATACCCAAGGTCTCATATTCATGGAGCTCTCTTCTGCAAATCCATAAGCAATCTGCTGTCAAAGAAGAGCCCATATTCAGCTTTAAGGAGTTAGGTTAAAACAGAAAAAGAGTGAGAAATTTAGGACTCTCTAACTGCAGACCAGGCCTTCCAAAAGTAAAGGCGGAATGAAAATACTGTAAGAAAAAGATGTATTTTAACTCTAAATAACACAAAACTCCCACAAACATCTAGTTTTATCTTAAACTTTTGCCAGAAAACAACATTTACTACAAGCATGAGGGAATTCCCTGGCTGTCCAGTGGTTAGGACCTGGAGCTCTCACTGCTGGGCTCTTAGGTTTGATTGCTGGTTGGAGAAGTGATCCCTCAATCCACATGACATGACCAAAAAAAAAAAAAAAAGCACTAAACATGAAAAAATGGCATTAACCATTAAACAAACAGAAGTAATTAAGTGTGACACTTTCAAAATACATATTATCTGGGTTACCCATGTTGTTCTACATTATGATGCAGACGCTTTCTATTGCAAATATAACTTGAATGTACGAAAGTCTTGGTGATTTGCTTTCCCTTGTTTTTCTGTATTTTTGTGTTGTTTTATCATGTATCCCACTATGATTTTTAGATATACCCTTGTGTCCTTTTTTTTTTTTTTTTTTTTNTTGTTCTACATTATGATGCAGACGCTTTCTATTGCAAATATAACTTGAATGTACGAAAGTCTTGGTGATTTGCTTTCCCTTGTTTTTCTGTATTTTTGTGTTGTTTTATCATGTATCCCACTATGATTTTTAGATATACCCTTTTGTCCTTTTTTTTTTTTTTTTTTTTTAAGAAAAACTATCCACATTTGCTCAACAGGCTGGTTTTCTCAAAACAGGTATCTGAAAATCTGGAACTTACATGTACTTTTTAAAATAAAAGTATTTATTAAATAAAGGTGTTTATAGATTTATGCAAGGTTATTTTTCAATCTTCATTGTAAAGATAGAAAGTCAAAGAGTGAAGCCAGGGCTCAACAGGCTGTGACTTAATATGGCATTTTTAGAACTGGTATTAGGTTAATTTCCCAGATTGTGTGGAAAGGAAGAAATGTGGCTATGAAAAGAGACAGCTTCCCACAGGCTGTTCAAAAGAACCATACCATGCCCAGGAGTCTGCAGTGGGACATTTTGGAGCATTTCCTAAGACAACTTTGTGACTTTGGGGGAAGCAGTGTCTGCAGCAAACCCTACTCTCAGTTCAAAATTATTGACCTTTAGTTTCTTTAACTTCTAGATTTCTTTGTCTGTGGTTTACAGAGTTAGAAACCAAAGAATACTGTTGCTCATACTTTTCATGGGTTAATTCATGCAGCCCTCATCTGACTTATAGTTTACCTTATTCCCATTTTACATCTGAGGAAACTGAGGCACAGAGAAGCTAAATAACTCACCAGTGGCCACACGGCTAGGAGGTGGCGGTGGCAGTATTATGAGGCAGTTGTAACCACTAAACTAACAGGCAGAATGGGCACACACCACTCACAGCCTGTAACCTGTGCTTCCCCAAAGCCAGACCAATGATATATTAAACCTAAGTAAGATCTAATAAGACGGCTGCAATGCAAATAGCTTTAAAACCAAACCACTTCCAACCAAACTCCTGCCCTTAAGTTCCTCTGTGCAGAAATTATGGAACCCCTGCTACCACTCCCACTGCAACCCTAGCTTGTCCTGTTTACTATTAGCACAGGATGCTTGAATCCAGAAAGTACTATACCTACGTCCACTGTTATATTTCAGAACGCAAATCATAATTCTATGGTTCTAAGTCTGTCTTCCTCGAAGGGTGAAACTGTCTTCTCAACTCCCTAACAAATAGCACACAGTATGGGACATAATAATTGTTCAGAACTTTACTTCTAATACCTTACACTATGCAAACAGCTCATGGATTTCTAGTTTGCTGCTAAGTCACTTCAGTCGTGTTCGACTCTGTGCGACCGCATAGACAGCAGCCCACTAGGGTCCCCCATCCCTGGGATTCTCCAGGCAATTTTTAATTTGAGGCGATGTGAATAGGTTTGTTCCTAACTGCCACAAATGCAAAAGTCAAACTGAAAAAGAAGACAGGCTAAAAGAGCAAGGTGAGAATGCTGGCTCAAGCCCCATCCCCACATGCTTCCCCATTATTGTCTTGAAGTGGCTACCCTCCTGTAGTGAGAGTGACTCCCTCTGCTGCTCCAGCAAAGCCATGACCTAAATCAGAAAAGTGCTAAAGGCAGTTAGGGCACTGTGGCTATTTGCACTAATTGGAGAACCTAGCATACATTAGAGAACAGTTATTTTTACGTCTCAACAATAATTCTAAATATGCTAAAAGGGTTTGCCTAGGAGAGCTGGATGTCCCTTCCATGTCCTTAGGAGGGCTTAACAAGGATCTAGTATGAATTCTGATCGTGACAACCAGACTACAACAGGAGACGCTCTAGGGTCCTGTCTTGATGAACATGGAATCCCCGGGATCCAGAACACAGAAGGCCAGGAAGTCAGTAAATGTTAACAATTTAATGGCTCCTCAGGCTTTGCAAGTACTTGAAAAGTTTGCTCTCTGAAGCCTTTTAAGAATCCCCTAAGCTAGAAGACATGAAATTATTGTTCTAAACAAAGGTAAACTTGCTTACTTTTCCTTACTACAAATTCCAAATGCAAACTTAAGAATTTACTCTGCTCCTGAAACAGAAAAACTATATAGTATACATGTCATGAAAGTTGTCTATTTGTACCACATCAATATGCATAAATGTATGAAAGTAATTTTTACTCTTTTTCTTGGAAGAAGTATATTGTTTTAAAAGCATTACAAATTATCTTACAATAATAGAGAATTATCCCAATATAGTATACATGTCACGAAAGACAGTCTTCCATGACAGCTGTCTATTTGTACCACGTCAATATGCATAAATGTGTGAAAGTAATTTTTACTCTTTTCTTGGAAGAAGTATATTGTTTTAAAAGCATTACAAATTATCTTAGAATAATTGAGAATTATCCCAATATAATCTTCAGTAATTTTCTATTCTGACTTTGGTGGTGTTAACACTCATAACACTAGTTGGTGCTAGATAAGCAGAATATCAATGCTGTGTAATCCAGGAATAAAATGCATTTCAAGAGGACACTAATTTTGAGGCAAACTGGACACACATACACACACAGCCTTTTCCTGGTGAAATCTTTCATTCTTGAAAGTCAGAAACACCACAGATTCCCTGGAGCTAGGAGTTCCCAGCAATCTTGAATGAAACAATTAGAACATAACCAGAAAGGAGAAAGTTGTTGCTTAAAGCCTAAAGGCTCTCCCAAGGACCAGTTTAAAATGACTGCTGTCTTTTTTCAAACCACAGTTACAAAATGAGTACACTCACAAATAATATCCATTCTGCCTTTTTATCTTAAACATCTGTTATTTTCTTGGCTCTCTCTGAAGACATGCATTTCCAAAAACTTCCAATTTTCTAGTATCTTTCTAACAACAGAATAAAAAATCTTATCCACATTGTAAAGTGCTTATATTAACTTTCTCCTCTTAATTGCATACATACTTCCACTCATAAAAAATTGTTTATCCCCATCTTTAAGCCCTCAGCATAAGGAAATCATACCTTGAGGGAGCAACAGCATCTTTTATTTCCCTAGTGATGTAGTCCAAAGAGAGAGGAGAAAAAAGTAGAAAAAAAAATTAGAAGGAAAGAAAGGTCTGACTTCCTTATCAAACCATTATAGGAGTGTGATTCTGAGAAGAAAGTGTATTTAATAGTAGTTCAACAGAAAACAGGCTGGAAGAATGGATTAGAGTGATAGTGATGGTAACAGAAAGTAGAGTTTGGTGCTTTCTACATTTTTGACACCTAACAGGAATATCTGGTATCCTGAAATACCGAGGAAGCCAAAGATTAAAAGGGTGGGATAGTGTGTCTCTCAAAGACAAGATTCAGTCTGTCCACCAGGAACTGAAAGAAAAATAATAAACGGAGAAAAACAGCAGTGAAATGCACAAACCCAAAAGAGTACATTTAATTGTTCCACTTAAGAAGATCTTAAGTGGTTAAATCCTTAATCTTTGGCTTGCCTGGTCTATGAAATGAAAAAAAAAGTGTAAGAGGCAAACAGTCTATCCTGGGCATCTTTTCTTTTAATCGCTTCTCCCCTCTTCTTTCAATATTAATCCACTTACAATCTTCTGTTTGATTATCTTTATTGATCTTTTTTCCTATCCAGTCTTTTTAATTTGGCGGTAGTAAGCTCTCGGCAGGGATCCTATATCTCCCATTTGGCATCTTTGGAGACTTTAACTTGTCCTTTTCCCAAACAGTTCTCTCACTGCCTGGTCCCCCTTCCATTCCCACCTCCACCCCCACCCTATAGCTTAGTCCTTTGTGCGCCCAATAACAGCAGGCGAATTCCACAGGGAGTCACGCGGCTGATTCCACAACAATTCATCAGGTTGCTCACTTCAACTTGCAAACGCCCCCTCTAAGTACCCTCAGCTGCCGTCCTGAGAACTTCTTCCAATTTCAGGAAACCTACAATAAGTTTATGATTCTCAATGAGGATTCCTTTGTAAAATAGACAGATGAGCTTTAGAAATATGAATAAGAAAACCAGGGCAAAACCTCGGGGATGGGAGGCATCTGGCTAGAAGGGAAGGATTTATGAGCGTGGCTACTTAGCTAGGCAGCAGGAAAATTTACTCCCCGAAGTAGCTATGGCTAATTCACAAAGCCTAGCTAATCACTTACCGCCCCACCCGGACCACACCAGTCTGCGCGGGGCGCCCGCCTCCACCTCCCACGCCCTCGCCCCCAGCTCCTCCGCAGATCTGCGGGAATGCTGTCGCTAACCTCCGGAGTGTCTGAGCATCTCCCAGGGAGCTGAGGCTCTCGCCGCACCTCCTCTGCTTTCCAAATTTGGAAAGAGTGTAACCGAGATGATAGGATGCCTGGATTACCTCCGAACGTTGCGGAAGCCTCCTCCACCCCCACCCTCATCCCAGAGAAAAGCTGAGCTGCCAGCGCGGAGCCACCGACCACCACAAAACTGGGCGGCAAGACCCAGGGGGGCGCTCGGCCTGGCCAGGAGGTGGAGGGGGGTCAGATGACCCGAGAGAGACCCCGGAGAGGGGAGTCTTGGCTTTCTCCTTTCACTCTGTTCCACTCCGCTAGGAAGGGCTCGGAAGGCAGGGATTTGCCTCCATCACCTCAAACTCCGAGCGCAAGAAGAAAACAGCGGTCAGCCTCTGCGCCTCCCCTCCGCCCTTACCCACCCTTAACTTCTGGCTGAGCTCCTCTAGAACCCGGTGTGCCCAGGGCTCCGGCCACTTATTTTTTAAAGCTCAGACGCATTAAAATGTCAGTTATAAAGTGGCCGGGTTACCCCCGGGGAGTTTCGGATTTAGTTTGAACGACCAGTCCGTTTCCTCAGAGCCGAGAGGTTTTAAGTTTCTCCGTCGCCAGCGAGTAGGGCGACCCGGAGAGGGTACGAGAGCGGGGAGGCGTGCACACCACGGGCCTGCCAGGGGCTGGGACGCCGTCCTGGTGCCCCGCGAATCTCCACCGCGCCCAGGGCAGCCGCCGAAGGGCACCGGCGTCGGAGGGTCCCCGGCTGCAAAGGACACGTTATCTTAGCTGAGAGCCCTTGGGCGTCTGGCGTCTTCAGAGACTCACTGAAGATCCCGCAAACCCAGACGTGGCACAGCGCGGGGAGCCTCTGTGCATCAGAGAGCATCCGCGGCAGGCACGCCGCCGCCCGCACCCGGCGTCCCTCCAAACCTCGGTGTGCGCAGTGTACGACGACGTGTGAGTGTCGGACAGAAAGTGCAAAAGACACCCCAGGCTCCCACATGCCCAGGGGTAGACGCGTGTCCACACTCCGTGCGTCCCTGGCCCCGCTGTGCCCATCTCGGATGACAGATTTAAAATAATCATGACCAAAGCTTCCTGACTAGTTGGAAAAGTAGAATTTAAAGTGATTTCCAGTTGAGGGAAACGAGGCGAAGTAAGGAAGTCAGGAGACCTGGGGAGGAGAGAAAGAAGAAGGGAAGCCCGAGAACGAAGAGAGGCGGCCGCGGAGCCGGCGGACCCCCTTACCTTGGGCGGCCGAGCCGGTGCCGCTGGCGCTGAGCAGCGCCAGGGCAGGTAGCACGAGCATCTGCAGCACGTATCCCAGTCCCAGTCCGCAGCGGGCCGCTGTCGCCCGCAGACCTTTCCTCATCGTCGACCGAGGTGTGCCGGGGGGAACCACACACACAGAGGCGCGCCAACAGCCGAGAGCCCCACTGGGCTGCCGCCGAGTCAGTGCACCGCGAAGCTGTCTGAAGAAATAATGATCACCGAGCTCCACACTCCACTTTCTCCTAGGGCAGGGGCCAAAAGAGGGTGGGGAGAAGACGCCGAGGAGGAGTTTGCAGGTCCCTCTTTCCCAGCGCCTTCCAAACCAGCGGCTTCGCGAGAGGCTGCTCTGCCCCCACTTGGGAAGTGCGCGGAGGCGCAACGCAACCACCTCGTCGCTCCCTTCGGCAGCAGGAGCAGCCGCAGCTCCGCCGCGCGCCGAGCCTGGACTGCTCCCTGGGTCCCCTCGCCTGTGCCGAACACACACAGGCACGCGGGGGGCGGAGGGAGAGGAAGAAACAGCGAGAGGAGGGGGCAGCGGAGGGAGGGAGTTGCGCACAGTGAGGCGCTCGCGGCTCCAATCGCAAGGGTCGCCTGCGGGCGGAGAGACTTCCGCCGCTGCCGCTGCTGCTGGGTGGCCAGAGAGGGTCACCTCCTAGCGCGGGGCGCACAGGCGCGCGGAGGCGCTGGCCGCGGAGGCTAGGAGGGGCCAACCCAAGTCGGTGGAGGGGTAAGAGGCGGCGGGAGCGCGCCCGCTCGCGTTATGTAAGCGGGGAGTGAGGGAACAGCGCGCCCAGAGCCGGAGGTGGAGAGCGGCGGTGGGTTAATCTGCGGAAGCTGAGAAGAGAGGGACCTGAGGAAAGCTGCGGCTTGGGAGAGTGGGAGTGCGCCTGCCTCCCGCGGTGCGCCAGACCTGGACTCCGACAGCGCCGCGGGCGCGCACCAGCCACTTGGCCGCGTCCAGCCGAGCCCAGCCTGCCGCCTGCCAGCTACACCGCGGGGCCGCCGCCGGAGCCCTACTCCCCGGGCTGGACTCGCCGTACCACTTCAGGTCTCGAAACTGAGTAAGCCGGGTTCGAGCCAGAGCTGAAGTCCAGCGTGCCGGGGAAGAAGGCAGGAAGCTTTTGCAGCGCCCCAGTTCGCTTGGGGTCGTCAACGCCAACGCCACTCAGACTGCGTTATGCTCTGGGCTTCTCTGTAGTGAACAGTAACTAAAAGCTCAAGGAAAACTCCTTCAGCAGAGATTTATTTTCGTGCTTCTTGGGGGCTGGCAAGGTTGAGTATGTAAAGAGTGGTGAGATGATACCGGAAAAACTCCCAGAAACAGTGCCCGGGAGAATTTGTAAATATTCACTTAAAGTGATGGTGGAACCTGTGACATGTCTTCCATATTCCTAACGGTGTGTGTAAGGACTCAAAGTGCAATGAATTTTTGTTATTATGTTTTTACTCAGGAAAGAACTGCCTGAGTAGCTAGGTCGTGGATCCCTGCTGTAATGGTGAAGGGGAAATATAAGAACGGGTGGACAAAATAAGGAAAGTCTGGATAAAAGGAAAGTGGATGGATTAAAAGTTCAATACACATTGGCAAACTGACCTTCCAGGAAGAAGAAAACCACTTCCCAAGAGTATTACATTTCTAAACTAGTACTAAATAATACATCCGGCAGATTTTAAGCTCTTATTGCCAAGGGGGCAATGTGAAAACACATACACACAAGCAGGAAACTTGTGGCCTGATCTGGCTGTGGTCCTAACTCATTCTGTTATCCTGGACAGGTCAGGTAAACTGCATGTCTCAGTTTCTTCATCTGGGAAACATTTCATTAGATGGTTTCAGAGTTAACCTCCATCTAAACCTCTAGCCCATAAGGCCTGTCTTGGATGAGTCTGGTAGATCTGAAAAGGTCATTCTTGGCAAAGACATTGAGAAATTGGTCATTTCTTATTTCTGTGGAGGCACAGACTGCCATACTAAAACCAATTCTTCACTCTCTTCAGCTTCCTCTTACCAAGATGTTTTGGTAAGAAGATAAGAGGTGCCATGTCAGACTGCCTGAGTTTAATTCTTAGCAATTCTTATTTACTAGCCGGAAGACATTGAAAAATAAAGCCTAATGCCTCAGTTTCTTAATCTGCAAAATGGGTCTATTAGCAGTAACTATCCACTAGGATTTTGTGAGAGATAAATGAGTTAAACATCTATGAAGTGCCTGACACATAAAATTGTTAGCTGCTGTTCTTATCTTTGAGGATAAGATCAGCTGCATGTTATCTCGACCAGTGCTGTCCAACAGAACATTCTGCAATGAGAAATGTGTTTATGTCTGTGCTTTCCAAATTGTAGTCATTAGACACATGTGGCTACTGAGAACTTGCAGGGTAACTAGTGGGAGTTTTTCTAATTGCCACATGACTGGGGGCTACCATGTTGGAAAGTTCAGATGGGCCACTCACAATCTGTATTTTGAGGATGTCATCAACAGAAAGGGTTATGATTATATTTCAGATTTGTCTATACTTTTTCCAAGAAGAACAACAGCTTAAATACTAAGAAGCCCCCATATATACTCATTATATTAACAACATCTAAAGTGTATTTATTCATTTGCAATTTTATTGTCTATGTTTTCTAACTATAATTTAACTCTTTGTAAGGTGGATACTTTGCCTTGTTCACCATTTCATCCCTTGCTCCTAATATAGAACCCAATATATAGTTGATGCTCAATCAGTCTTGCTTGATTGATTGCCAGAAAGGCTCAATAAGGGAGAATTCCCAAGTCTAGTTAGTTAAATAGAATTAAATTGTCACATAATTCTGTTCAGGTCACTGAAGTGCCCAGTGACAGACACTGCATAAAATTAATTCTTTGAAAGAAAGTGTAAGAGGTAAGAAGGGGGAAAGTAGTTCAATACTGAAATGAAATCTACAGAGAGCAGGAGAATTGTTTGAGAAATGGTACATAGAGTTGAGGTGAGAAAGAGAAGGAAGAGTTGGTGCACAAGAACAAGGACAGGAAAAGTACCAGTAAATCTGTCAGCTTTTCCAAGCAAGGGACTTTCCTGTAATCTATAATTGCCAAAGGAACTTGTCTTGTGTATTAACATCCTGCCTAGTTTGATGATGCAAGTGTTGCATGTGGGCATCCGGGCTAGACTGCTAACTACTCGTTTACGTAGATCTGGGCTCAGATGACACCACTTAGAGATTCCTTCTCTGACCAACTTACCTAAAACAGTACCTACCACATCACCCTTGATTTATTTACCTGTTTTGACTTTCCATATAATATTTATTTTATAAAACATATATGCCTGTGTTTAAGTATACATAGATGTATATGTATTACATATGTGTGTCTGTTGAATACTCTCCAATAGAATATATGCTCCTCAAGGGGAGGAATTTTTTTCTTAACACTCTCACTGATCTATAGCCCCTGCCTAGAAAACTGCCTAGTATATAATAGGTGGTCAATAAACATTTCTTGAATATTGAATGGATGAATGAGAGCTAATGGATCTTAAAACTATGTCCTCGATTAAAACTTTTTTTTTACCCCGAGACAAATTTTCAAATTATGACTAGGGCTTTCCAGCTGTTGAATAAAATTTAACCGGGGCAAATTCTCACAAAAATGAACTTTAATGTGAGTTTTTCAGGACTGGAATACCACAGGTGTTTAAGGAACAGACATGACATTCATCTCATTTTGAAAAATAAAAAGCATCATTTAAATCCGTGTACAAGGGCTTCCTTTTTCTTGGCTGCAGTGAGTGGAGAATTAACTCTGGGATAATAAATCCCAGTGACAGGTGCTAATGGGAATTAAGCATGCAAATCCCCTGCATATCCCTCCAGAAATCTACACCAAGAAAAGTATGCTATTTAGCATGTAGGCTGCTTAGTTATAATATTATTTACTGTAAACTAGTATGGAGGAAGCTTCCAGCTTAAGGCTTATGACATAAAAAACAGTGAAAATATATTTTAATTACAAAAATATTCTCTTTCATTTCACCTTATATGTTTGGGTCTCTGTTTTTTGTATTTTTATATGTTTTTAAAAATGAATCATATCAGAGATATTAACATGAACACAGAAGAAGGAGGATCTTAGTGAGCATCAATAGGATAGTGAGGAGGAAACTCACTGTGAGTTGGGAGTTCGTAGGCCTCAGGAAACATCACTGATAGACATCCATTGAGGTGAGACAGGTGGTCCAGATTCAATTGGTTCAGTGCCCCTCTCTGCCTCAGCCTTCGAAGGGAATTGGACCTAATGTAAGCCCATATACTCTGGGGGTTTATGCTTTATACTAATTGTATTAGACAAGACCTTTTAGGTTGCAAGTGATAGAAACCTAGCTGAAACCACCTTAAGCAAAAAGATAATTTATTGCTGATCATAACTTACAAGACATAGAAGAAAATATCTACATTAACAATGGCTAACGTTTGTCACACACTGTGTGCCAGTCACTATTCTAAGTTTTTTACATAACCTATCTCATTTAATCCTCAAAATAAGGGTTCAGTTAAAGTACTGTTGTTATCTCCATTTTATACAGGAGGAAACAGAGGAGTTAATTTTTCCAAATCTGATTTCAGGGATCATGTTCTGCATCGAATAATGTAAACACCACCACTCACAGGACTTAGACCTTCCCTGCTGCTGCTGCTAAGTCACTTCAGTCATGTCCGATTCTGTGCAACCCCATAGACAGCAGCCTACCAGGCTCCCCTGTCCCTGGGATTCTCCAGGCAAGAGCAATGGAGTGGGTTGCCATTTCCTCCTCCAATGCATGAAAGTGAAAAGTGAAGGTGAGTCACTCAGTTGTGTCCGACTCTTAGCGACCCCATGGACTGCAGCCTACCAGGCTGATTTGCAGTCCATGGGATTTTCCAGGCAAGACCTTCCCTACCATCCCCCAATCTCTCGGTTCTTCTCTCCTCTGTTTTAGCTTCATTCAAAAGCCCACAGTGTCCATACTGGAAGGTGGCAGTCCCAGGTTTATATTGTCTTTAACATTATCAGTCTCAAAACAAAGAGCACTCTCATTCCCATCTAGCTGACAAACTCCCAGAATCATGACCCTGGCCTATTTTGGGACATATAGCCAAACCTGAGCTAATCATTATGGCCGAGTGATTAGAACATACTTAATGGCAAGATCTAGATCAAGTGCCAATTTCTGGGACCTGGGAACTTGGAATGACAGTGGGGAGAAGGGGTTCCCCAAGAGGAAAATCAACGTACTGAGAAGGAATATTAATATGAAAAAGAATGTGCCAAGAGAATGGATGTAGGACAGACAAAATTACTCTGCCTATTCTGTGGTGTGGAAGGGGAGGATGAGTTCTTCTCCAGGCTTGAGTTTTGTGCCATGACACATCACTGTACCAAATGAAGAGCATTAATTAAGGGGGGGGGTGCTGAAGAACAGCTCCTAGTAGATTGCTTTTCGCATTAATTGACTGGGAGAATTGAGTACTATTCAATTCAGTTCCATTCAGCTCAATGCAATCCAATTAAAGTTCAACTCAATTTAATTCAGAAAACTTTCACTCAGCCCCTCCTATATTGAGGCACCGTGATTCCAGGATCTCTGATAAAAAATATTCATGAATAATGACCCTTGTGCACCAAAGGTTTACAATCTAACAGGTAATATAGATGAATAACAAAAGGACTTCACAATAAATGCCAAAATGTGGTGGAAATATAAAGATCTGAGAAAATCTTAAGGAATCTGAGAAGAAAATTAACCGAGCGACAACTTAAGCACTTGTGTACCAGCACTGCTAACCTAAACACCAATGGTTTATTTATCTTGAACAATAAGAAATCTGGGAGTGGGCCATTCAGGTCACTTTGGACTAAAAGATGCTTAGTTATGTCCTTTTCATGGCCTGGCTTCATGTTTCATAATATGTGATGTGCATTCTCACAGTTTCTTGATGGGTTGTCCACCTCCAGCCATCATGGTGCACTTTCCAGGCAGGAAGAAGAAGGAACGACAGGCCTTAGTGGATGCAGCCAGCAGAGTTGCCTTCTACACCACATTCCTGGAAGTGCTCAGCCCAATAAGTTTTCATTTTCTCAATGGTGCTCCTAAAGCAGTCATATGTAGTGGACAAAGAAAGGGATGTTGTTAATGTTGGCTGGATCATCTATGTTGGTCACAGTTCTATTGAAGAGGAGGGATGAGAGAAGGCACAGAGAAATACGTGCAGACAGAAGATGACAGTCTATCTAGAGAATTGTGAGAAGATGGAAAGACATTCTTCTGTCTTTAGCTGAGTAAAAGGGAGGAAGTGTTTTCCATCATACTGGGAAATAAAAGGATGGGATAGACTGCATTCCTCAGTCCCCACTAGAGAGTATTTATTGAAAATTTAGAAAGCAGGCAATCCTGAGATAGCATCTTCTCCTCAAGGGCTTTATCATTGGAGTTCAGAGATAATATTAAAAAAAAAAAAGAAGAAAGCAAAAAAAATAAATAAAAAAGGAACCATAACACAAAAGATTGAGAAGAGAGAAAAGAAAGCGAGAAATAAAATACTTTATGGAGTGGTGGGAAGATTCTGAACCAGGAAGTATAGATTTAAGTCTCCATGTCTCTAAGTTATTTGTTCAGATATTCCTGCAATTTCTTTGGACTTGAATTTCTTTGTTATAAAAAAATAGAAATAGTTTGAACACATAAAGTGCCCCGAAGATGAAACGTATGAAAGTGCTTTGCAATGTGTCTGTACTTAGGACATTATTATGATATATTCTATATTGTCCATAGTACTTAATTGGAATAATCATCTAAGGAATGGCATCAGTGATGTGGCTCTCCATACGTGAGCTGTACCTTCTCAGTGAAACCTTGGAGCTGTTCTCAGTAGCATCCTCGCTTTGCCACATCACATATCCCATTCCTAAAATCCATCCAAATCTACTACTGATACATCCTGGAGACCCAACTCATTATCTCCAATCCCACAGGCATACAGTCTATTGGCATGTTCCCAGTCTCTCCTTGTTATTTCCTTAGTAGCTAGTCTGTTCTCATATTCCAACCCAGCTCTCCAGACACTCCAGAATGACCTTGTAAAATGCAAATTCATAATTTTACTGTCCTAAAAACTAGTTCACTCCTCATTATCTTAGGCTCCCTTTCCCAAAGTCCATTACAGGGAACTCCTGTTCTTTAAAAAGGAGTTCTGGAGTAAACATAGTATGCTAGATTGCATCGTTCCAGATTTTTGCTCCTTGTCTATTAACAGACTTGCCTTTTGCCTTTGACGTCCCACCCACCACAGTGGGATGGACTTCTCCACTTCACTGGTGGCAGCTTAGCCACGGGACTGGTTTTTCCCAATGAATGTGGGCAGGTGCTACAGAGTGCCAGTTCCTTCTATTGCATACTTCTACTCATTTTGATGCACTCTTGCCATGAGTCATGAGAAGAACATTCCCCACATAGCCACCACTCAAAGTGAATGAGAGACGCATGAAGAGAGCTATAGCCTGCAGCTCGGGCCCTGCATCCAACCTAGTTTACCTAACATGTGGCAGACCCAATCACTCATGAGCAAGACTTAAAAAAAAAAACAAAAAAAAAATCAAAGCTTGTTGATTTCACCCCAACTTCTCAAGTGATTTTTTTATGCAGCATTATCACAGCAAGAGGTGCCTGATAAACATAGTGGGAGAAATCATGTCCTCACATTAAGTTAAAGATAAATCAGATGGTAATCCTCTCTGTTGTGCTAATAAACCAGTAGAAAATAAGACAGAATAGAGAACAAAATAGGGTGACTCTAAGAAGTACAGCGAAAGAGGTACAGACACATAGCTATGAGAGGTGAGAGGAAAGAGGGTTTCAGACTGAAATGACTAGTGCATTAAATCGGAGAAGACAGTGGCGCCCCACTCCAGTACTCTTGCCTGGAAAATCCCATGGACGGAGGAGCCTGGTAGGCTGCCGTCCAGGGGGTTGCTAAGGGTCGGACACGACTGAGCCACTTCACTTTCACTTCTCACTTTTGTGCATTGGAGAAGGAAATGGCAACCCACTCCAGTGTTCTTGCCTGGAGAATCCCAGGGATGGGGGAGTCTGGTGGGCTGCAGTCTATGGGGTCACACAGAGTCGGAGACGACTGAAGCGACTTAGCAGCAGCAGCAGCAGGTGGTCTATTCCACAATATGCCTATGCTATTATAGGGCTTCCTAGGTGAGAGTTGGACTGTGAAAAAGGCTGGGCGCCAGAGAATCGATGCTTTTGAACTGTGGTGTTGGAGAAGACTCTTGAGA